>CM037851.1:78160235-78250995 GCA_021234595.1 Delia radicum
TTGAGCTTATTAAAAATTTAAAAAACTGTAAGACAAAGTTAGAACAACTTGATGTTATTACATCATTGGCTTTAAATTTTATCGTAAACATGGATAGCAAAATTAAAATATTGACTTGGAACGCTAGAGGTATACGTAAAAAACTTATAGAATTTTTTAATTATTTATTAAGACAAAATATAGATGTAGCGTTGGTGTGCGAAACTTGGTTAAGTCGGGACATCTGTACTACATCAAAATTATTTTTGCTACCGCAAAGATCGATTAGGGTCGAAAGGAGGAGGTGTTGCAATTTTATTAAAAAAAAATATAAAAATGAGCTTCTTCTGAAATTGACACACAACTTATTGAAAATATTGGCATACAAATTACTCTTTCAGATAACTCAACCTTAGATATTTATAGCTGTTACTTTCCTGGAGGCTCCGCCGGTCCATTAGACATAAAGAAAAATAATTTTAAATCAGATTTAAAGAAATTTTCTAGAATAAAGGTAAATATATCTTAGGAGGCGATTTTAATTGCAGACATCAAGTTGGGGATGCCTAAAAGCCAATTGCTGGGGTAAATACTATTTGATTAATTACGGTAAATTCTTTTGCATTGAACTATCCGCCTAATCCAACAATGGTTCCTGTGAGTAGTACAGCAATGCTTCTGTTTTAGACTTTTTTAAAACTATTCCTGAAAAATTACTGGAGTTGAAGTTCTCAATAGTTTGAATTCAGACCATCTACCAGTGCTCACTTCTATTGAATTATTTACACGACGGTCGCATCTGTTAAAACCTGATTATAGGAACGCAAACTGGACTGCTTTCAGGAACTATATTAGTAGCAATATTGACACTCTTTTGGACATGGAAGTCTATGGAAATGATGACGTTGATAAATTAATAGAACTCTTTACAAAATTGGTTCAAGATGCTATTGATATCAGTGTACCAAAAAGAACAGTGTCCAACATTTTTGTAAAAAGGCTACCACAACCAATTTTGCACCTCATTAAGTTAAGAAACCAAGCTAGAAGGAAATGGATTAGACATAGGACCGTTTTGGATAAGGCTCAAATGTCTTTCCTAAATAACGTCATATCTGAACAAATTTTTCTGTTCAGAAATTTGCAATGGAACAATCTATTGAATAGCTTGCCAAAAGCTTCTACTAAATTTTGGAATATATCGAAAATTATTAAGAAGAAAATAAATGTTTTCCATCACTAAACAAAATGGTAATTTTTACATAACGAACAATCAAAAGACAGAATTCTGGCTCAAACTTTTGTTTTGAATCACACTATTTCATCTGACTTAAGTGATCAGAATACAAAACGGCTTGTTAGCAATTCAATTGATATTATTAAAAATCACAGCCAACTTACAAATAATATTATCGTTAGTGTTAGCTTTGTTAAAGGAATAATTAAACAATTAAAAACAAAGAAATCGCCTGGTATTGACGGGCTTTCTAATCATTGTCTAGAGCAATTGCCTTCCAAGGGTCTACAGTTACTTTGCCGGATTTATAACTCATGTTTAAATCAATGCTACTTCCTTTAGTTTGGAAGCAGTCAAAAGTAATTGCAATTCCCAAACCAGGTAAGGACAGCAGCTGTCCAGAATCTTATCGTCCCATTAGTCTGCTAATACGTTAAGTAAAATATTAGAAAAAATTATAAAAGAAAAAATAGTTAATTTCATTGATGATAATAACATTTTACATCACAGCAGTTTGGCTTTCGAGCACAACACAATACCATACAGCCTCTTGTGAGAATACAAAATATTATTAAAAGTAATTTTAACTGTGGTAAATCCACTGCAATGGTCCTGCTGGAAATTAAAGCTGCATTCGACTCCGTATGGCACGATGGTCTATTACACAAAATGTTGGAAATTGGCACGGATATGTCTATTATTAAAATATAAGAAGTTTTGTCGAACAGATCGTTAGGTTCACATTGGAAACCTGCTTCACAACATATAATATCCCTGCTGGTGTCCACAAGGGTCGTGCTTATCACCTATTTGTACATATTTTTATCTATGACTTCCCAGGCCTGGATGGTTGTAATTCCTCATATATTGCGGACGATACTGCTATCTTAAGCACCGATATTTTATCACAGGAAATTATTAATAACTGCAAATTTCAGAAGGATAGTAGTAGACTTTCAACAAATGGAAAATCATGATAAACCCGGCGAAAACACAGTCAATATTTTACAAGGAGAAGAAAAGATTGCTTCGTTCCTCAATGTAATATAAGGTTGGAAATACAAGGGTCCCTGGGAAGGAAAAGTTTAAATATTTGGGTGTAGTACTAGATACGAAATTCTTTTAACGAGCATATAAGCTTTATAATACACAAAATAAACTCTACGAAAAAAGTAATGTACCCGTTAATTAATAGACACTCTGAATTGAGCATCGATAACAAGCTCCTAATTTTAAAAGCAGTTTTTCATGCCATTCTGTTTTATGCGGCTCCTGTGTGGTACACTGCCTCCAAGTGTCATTTAAAGAAGCTACAAGTTTGCCAAAACAAACTTCTCAAAATGATATACAATCTCCCAAATCATTTTTCGACATCGACACTACACTCTATGTCTAACATTTTGTGTAATAGACCATCGTGCCATACGGAGTCGAATGCAGCTTTAATTTCCAGCAGGACCATTGCAGTGGATTTACCACAGTTAAATTTACTTTTAATAATATTTTGTATTCTCACAAGAGGCTGTATGGTATTGTGTTGTGCTCGAAAGCCAAACTGCTGTGATGGTAAAATGTTATTATCATCAATGTAATTAACTATTTTTTCTTTTATAGTTTTTTCTAATATTTTACTTAACGTATTAAGCAGACTAATGGGACGATAAGATTCTGGACAGCTGCTGTCCTTACCTGGTTTGGGAATTGCAATTACTTTTGACTGCTTCCAAACTAAAGGGAAGTAGCATTGATTTAAACATGAGTTATAAATCCGGCAAAGTAACTGTAGACCCATGGAAGGCAATTGCTCTAGACAATGATTAGAAAGCCCGTCAATACCAGGCGATTTCTTTGTTTTTAATTGTTTAAATTATTCCTTTAACAAAGCTAACACTAACGATAATATTATTTGTAAGTTGGCTGTGATTTTTAATAATATCAATTGAATTGCTAACAAGCCGTTTTGTATTCTGATCACTTAAGTCAGATGAAATAGTGTGATTCAAAACAAAGTTTGAGCCAGAATTTCTGTCTTTTGATTGTTCGTTATGTAAAAATTACCATTTTGTTTAAGTGATGGAAAACATTTATTTTCTTCTTAATAATTTTCGATATATTCCAAAATTTAGTAGAAGCTTTTGGCAAGCTATTCAATAGATTGTTCCATTGCAAATTTCTGAACTGAAAAATTTGTTCAGATATGACGTTATTTAGGAAAGACATTTGAGCCTTATCCAAAAACGGTCCTATGTCTAATCCATTTCCTTCTAGCTTGGTTTCTTAACTTATGAGATGCAAAATTGGTTGTGGTAGCCTTTTTACAAAAATGTTGGACACTGTTCTTTTTGGGTACACTGATATCAATAGCATCTTGAACCAATTTTGTAAAGAGTTCTATTAATTTATCAACGTCATCATTTCCATAGACTTCCATGTCCAAAAGAGTGTCAATATTGCTACTAATATAGTTCCTGAAAGCAGTCCAGTTTGCGTTCCTATAATCAGGTTTTAACAGATGCGACCGTCGTGTAAATAATTCAATAGAAGTGAGCACTGGTAGATGGTCTGAATTCAAACTATTGAGAACTTCAGCTCCAGTAATTTTATCAGGAATATGTACTGTACTACTCACAGGAACCATTGTTGGATTAGGCGGATAGTTCAATGCAAAAGAATTTACCGTAATTAAATCAAATAGTATATTACCCCAGCAATTGGCTTTTAGGCATCCCCAACTTTGATGTCTGCAATTAAAATCGCCTCCTAAGATATATTTACCTTTTATTCTAGAAAATTTCTTTAAATCTGATTTAAAATTATTTTTCTTTATGTCTAATGGACCGGCGGAGCCTCCAGGAAAGTAACAGCTATAAATATCTAAGGTTGAGTTATCTGAAAGAGTAATTTGTATGCCAATATTTTCAATAAGTTGTGTGTCAATTTCAGAAAGAAGCTCATGTTTTATATTTTTTTTAATAAAAATTGCAACACCTCCTCCTTTCGACCCTAATCGATCTTTGCGGTAGCAAAAATAATTTTGATGTAGTACAGATATGTCCCGACTTAACCAAGTTTCGCACACCAACGCTACATCTATATTTGTCTTAATAAATAATTAAAAAATTCTATAAGTTTTTTACGTATACCTCTAGCGTTCCAAGTCAATATTTTAATTTTGCTATCCATGTTTACGATAAAAATTTAAAGGCCAATGATGTAATAACATCAAGTTGTTCTAACTTTGTCTTACAGTTTTTTAAATTTTTAATAAGCTCAAATGTCATTTTTTTAAGTTGATCCCAGAGAATAAATCATTTGAAGCAGTATTACCATTTGACGAGACAACTTTAGCCCAGCTCATATTACTCGAGATTGGTTGATTTGGTACTATAATTTGATGAATTTTATTTGGTTTTACTTGACTATCGATTTGTTTGCGCGTTTCCAGTTGATCGATAGCCATTAGAAAAACGTTTTCTTAATGCAACATACGAATTTCTACTGGGACAAGAGTTATCAGTTGATTTATGATCTCCTTGACAATTTACACATTTTACTTCCTCGGTTTTACAGTCTGGTGTTTTGTGTGGGCCGGAACACTTTGCGCAGAAAGTTTTAACATTACAGTTATCTGAGCCGTGGCCAAACATTTGGCAGTTGTAACATTGGGTAACTTTGTTTGGGCGTTTTGTTTGGTAACTCCATTTGACCCTGATAAAATTAATGCTGTTATATTTATCTCTTAGTTCCTTAAGAGTTACAGTACCTTTTTTCAAATAAATAACATAAAGAATAATTTCTCTATTGTTTTCCTTTTTTTTGAAAATCGGTTTAACATCAGTGCATTGAAGTCCTGCTTTGTTTAAGGTGGACTTAAGTTGGATATGATCAGTTTTATCTAAGCCAGACAATATTACTTTATATGGCCTGTTGTTTTTTGCTGTATATGTAAAATATTCAATATTATTATTTTTCAGATATTTCACTGCTTGTTCAAAATCATATTGTATTTCACAAAATAATTTGTGCCCAATCGAAATCTTTCTGATTGCATATTTTAAAATTTTAAGATGTTTACACATCTCATGAATTTTTTCCATATTACTTTTAACTATTGTTATAGGTGGAATTATTACTTTAGATGTTTTAATAGTGGAATCATCCATATCATCATCAGCTGTTTTATTGTCATCGATAAGTGCTTGAAGTGGGTAAAAGTAATTTGACTTATTGTTGGCATGTTTAGATGTGCCAGCTGTAATATCATCTGTTCTCTTTCTTTTTTTCGAACTCATAGTTCGAATCAGAGAGAGTGGTTATAATAACACTCACTAAAACAATTAATCCCTCCGAATGATGTAAACGAAAATAATAAACAAAAATAATATTTTTGTATTAAGAATTGTTTTTGTTAATTAACAGTAAATTTACTAAGAATTTTTAAACTTTGATTTTATGTGTGAACTATGTCTAACGACTACAAGAGATCAGGAGAGACTGATAAGATAAATGCTTTACCAGTAGTTTAAATTTTGAGCCGACGGTAATTTCTGACTGGTCTTTCCTGTACTGGCAAAACGAAAAAGGAGAGAGTAAAGTGACAGTTTGATGACAGAAACTTTACAAGTTTTTAAATTTTTGCCAGTGAAAATGTGTAAGCAGAAAAAAACATACATATTATGAAAAACTTTGCTTGTATTTATAGAAAACAAAAACAAATTTTAATTAAATTATATTTTTTTTTATGAATTTTAACTAAAAAATTTTAAAAAATCAAGTATGAAAGAAATTAAAAAACATTTTTAAACGTTTCTGGTCTTCATTTTCATTTTCAATTTACTCTTATCCTTTTCATGACCACTTGATTTTGTTTTTATATTTAGGATTTACAAGGCTGCTCTATTTCACTTATTCTTACAAATTTTCCGTTCGGTTACTTTTTTGTATATTTGTGTAATTTTTACTTTACTTTACTGGAAAAGTAATCGAACAGAATTTATAACATTTAAGATTTGTTTCATATATCACGATATTTTGAAATATTGTCTCGTTTATTCGGGTTAGAAAAATACATACGAAATATAAAGGGTGAATTAGCCAAGCGTAAACGTAAACGTATCTCGGTGTACGAAATTTAATAAGTAAAATAAGAATAGAAGGCATTTTGTTAATCTTCTTGTTTCATTCATATGCATTAAACATATACGTAAAAACACAAGAAATCTAATCAAAATAGAATTTTGTTGTCTGTTTACGTTTTCTATATGTTAAATGCATATGAATGAAACAACAAGATACACAAAATGTCTTCTATTCTTATTTGACTTATTAAATTTCCTACACCGAGATACGTTTACGTTTACGCTTGGCTAATTCACCCTTAACACTTTTTTGACGTAAGTACCAAAGATTTTTACTAATAGTTGATAATAAATGATTTTGTATAATCTGTCGCTGGGATGATGACGGTGATGGTGTTGGGTCCAATGGTGGTATTCAAATTACAGTTAGAAATCAACTATTCAAATTGTTATACAGTATATAGTACTGGTGTTGGGATTTTAATAATATAATGGGTATTCAAGTATTCGGTTGCCAATTTCGCTGCAGTTGATAATGCTGAGGCTGCTGTTGTTGTTCACATACTATATAACATTAACAACTTAGTCTTTTTAGTTACTTTTATTATTTGAGCAATTTGTCAATATAATAATTTTTATAAAATTTTGCTCTTGTGTGACATTTTTAATAAATAATGCAAATGCTTCACATTCAATTTTGTTATTTCTGTATGATGTTGTTAGGGTTGCCGGATTCACTTTTGAAAAATAATTGACATTCGCCAAATTAATTTTGATTTGGAAAAAAATCTTTACAACTATTAGTACACTCAAAGGAATAAGTTAGTAGAAAAGTTAGTACAACGGAGTGTAAATCAGGTATACTATTTTTCAGCAAATTGTTATCTAAAATTATGTTTCCAGCTAAAATTTTAGTTATACTTATTCAGCACTTAACTGCTTTTAACTAATGTTCTACTAATATTATACTAATGTTTTACTAACTTATTTTGCAAAAAAAATTGTGCTGATAAACACATTAATAGTGTGGACGTCAACCAGATTGATAGATATACGCTGAATGAATTAGATGTCGCGGCATGTCAAGCTGTAGTAGTGACGAGGAAAATGATACTAAAAAGTACAACTCTAATAAGACATATAACAAAATCAACCATGGAAGATTTTTGTAGCTGTTGTTCATACATAAAACAAAATTGTGAATTAAAGCAACTTTAATTTTGCGTTGTCACCGGCTTGTGGAAGTAATTGTATTTTAATTAAATAAAAGACCAAATAAAATATTTAAATTTAATAATCATTAAATGTTTATTGCTAAGCTGAATGTTTATAGATTAATAATTTAGTGTGTTCAAATAGCAAACAAATATATAGACAGATAGACAGATAGACTAAAGCAAAAGACATAGACACACATTTTACTTAGGTTTTTATTTTTCCTGTTTCTTATTGCAAAGAAAGGGTTGTATATGTCATATTCTGTTTTTTTTTCTTTTCGTTTGTATAATTCACTAGTTTACAAAATGTCATTTTTTCATGTACATTTGATAAGAGATAGATATGTATTTTCTCCCGCTGAACTCAAAAATCAAGGTTACATTTTTTTTTTATGGAACAGTTTTGAGATATTGTAATTTTTCGACCTTTTTTCACTTGACAAATGTCTGATTGGATACCCAAATGTAAGGAATTGAGATGACGAACAAATATGTATAATCGGATCTGTGATTTTAAGCGGTTCAAAATATATCGATGAAAATAGGACACATTTTCAAAAAAATTATATTTTACAGTGATTCTGTGCCGACGGAAAAGTACAAATCTTTAAAAAAAAAAACGTCTGGTTTCTCTTCATGTACGTAAAGATGATACTTTTACGTAAGATTTAAGACCAACCA
The DNA here is from genome assembly GCA_021234595.1 of Delia radicum. Classification (NCBI taxonomy): domain Eukaryota; kingdom Metazoa; phylum Arthropoda; class Insecta; order Diptera; family Anthomyiidae; genus Delia; species Delia radicum. The sequence continues at coordinate 78,168,428 of CM037851.1, forward strand.
GAAGAAAATGACAAAGTTATAAGCAATTGAGTGAATAAATCCAAATCTCATATTTTCCGAATAATTTATTTTTTTCGACAATTTATGAGTTCAATCTCAGTATATGCAAACCCTACGCAACTGTTCCCTTAGACCCCTGATATTTTGTTTTGACAGATTCTAACCCTGACATTTTGTTTTGACAGCGTCTATAAAACGTAGTGTCGGTTGTTTGTATATTATAGGAACTCACAAATTTAATTGAAATTATATTTCATTGTGTTCACAAAAATGCCTAAAAGAAAACGAGAATTTGAGTGCGTAAACAATCCAAATAATTTCTGTTACGTGTGTGGCAATTTTGTCTGCAATATTTTGGAATATTTTGGAATAGCACCTGCAACTTTTCATGAGCAATGGACACCAAATAATGTTTGTATATCGTGACATATAACTCATGCCGCGTGGGCTTCTAGTTCATCACAGTAAGATTAAATTTATATATACAATTGAATTAATAATAAAGTGAATGTTTATTTCAAATTAGACGATACATGAAATTCGGTGTACCAATGATATGGAGAGTGCCAAATGGGTTTATGCGACAGTAGCATCTGTTTCGCTTCCGTGTTCCACAATATCTCAACACCTTTTCATTTGGGTACCAAGAACGACCCATTTGGACATTTCTAGCTCAAGATATGATTTGTCAAGTGAAAAAAGGTCGAAAAAATGAAAAAATTACAATATTTCAAAACCTGTTGCATATAAACAATTTAACCTTGATTTTCGAATTCAGCGGGAGAAAATACATAAGGAAAATCACCTCTCATCAAATGTACATTTTCGGTGTAAACTCGTGTTATCAGCGGCATTTGCGTTTCTTTAAGATAACCATTGATACAAGTGGTGGAAAGATAATTTTGTTTATGTTATATATAATTATTTATATTCTTTTAGTTATTACAATAATTCATGTCGTCAATGTGGGAGTATGAACATTTTTATATTTTGTAACGTATTGTAAATTATTTTTAAAAGAATAACAAAAATATGTTTTATGATTTTCAGCAAATAAATTAATGCTTTTTCTAAAAATGTTTTGAGTTTTTTTCAGTCTACTAATATTTTATTAATATTAAGCAGGGGTTTTTTAATTTCTAATCCACAAAGTATTAGCAAAACTCTTCCTGAATATACTAATCTTGTTGCTAAAAATCAGCGAAACATATTGCTACCATTAGCAATTTTTTGCAAGTGCCCTCCTGGCTAAAATTTTGCAGTATCAGCAAAATTTTTTTCTGAATTTTCTTACTTCTTTTGTGAGAGTATATATATATATATATATTTTTTTGAAGCAGCCTATAGAATTTTCCTTCGCACTATTAATGAATGCCTTTGATTAATTTAATGAACAATTTTCATAAAATTAATGAAAAATTCATTAATCAAATGATATATGATATTATGATAAAATATTTTTGGTTTATCCTTAAAATATCCAACACTCTATACTTTTTTTTAGCTTACCAAATATTTAGTTTCATCAGATTTTCTAACTATTTGAGAAAGTTATTTTAAAACAAAAGTCTAAATAAGAGCTTAATTTTGTTTTGGTTATTTATGTCAAATGGTAATGCGATACTGTTTACACGTGTTTGGTTCGGTTTTAAGTCGAGTTCAGGGCGATGTCACAAAAAAAAAAACAGAAAAGTAAAAAAAAATTAAATAAATTAAAATAAATATGAAACAGGCAAAAATGTTTTTATTTTATTATAAATTATTTAATGACCATATTTCAATAATTCAATGAACTTCCTTAAACCATTTATTTTAATCAGGGCAGCAAAAGTTATAGCGGCTTTTAACTTTTTAGGCGTAGTTTTCAAACGAGAACTTTAATCTTTTCCTGACAAATTGTACTGGATTTGGGTTCGTTGATACTTTAAATCATACTCAACAAATACTTAATATACCAATGTAGTCAATTTGCTTCATGCATATCAATAAAAACAGTTCTTTGTATATTCATTGAAAAGAAAAATCCAATGAAATGCATTTTTTTTTTTGCATTAAACGATTCAACGATTAATCACCAATTTTGACGATTAACCGACTCGAATAACCGGTTAATCAATTTAAGCGATTTTTCGCATAATGCCTATACAGTTTAATAGCCTCGATTAAATAATTGGAAACACAAGGTATTTTCTATTGATTTTTAGTTGTTGGCACACCATGGCGTATGATTAACATTTATCAATGCATGTATCGTAATATAAATCATACGTATCATTCGACATTTTATGCAGTTAAAATGGTTTCTATTATAAGTTGAATCTTCAAATTAGATTTCTTTGCACAATATTAACATGCTTATTTTATACTATGTACATAAATATGTTCATTCAAGTTATACTAATTTTATTTAAAATTTAATTAATACTCGTTAAAAATATAAACCATATTAAGGAATAAGAAAAAAAAAAAAAACACATTTATTGAAGAGAACAATTTTAAATAGTCTGTAAGGTTTAAATCTGTAGACTAAAATAAATAAATAAATAAATAAAAAAGAGGTCAGTTTACAATGACGCGTTTTTTCCATACTACCTTTTTAAGGCAATACCATATCTTAGAAAGGCTAATTAAAATAAAAGAAAATATTTTGAATTCAATGCGTTTATAAAAATTATTAATCTTAGAAAAGTGAGAAATTATATCCGTTTTAGGGTTTCAGAAGTAGGGGGAATTTATCTCATTATTAGTGTTCTTCTTCAAAACACTACAGAAAAATTGTAAATCAAAAAGGCATTAACAAATTCCTAAATAAAAAATAATATGGACTTGGGCCGTTAAACAATACCTTTATGATTGTCAAATCATAAAAATATTTTATCCTCTAATATATACTAATACATTGATTTTCAGAGCAACTTGGATGAAGCGAACAGAAACTGTTAAATAAATATGCATTGGAATAACAGAAGAAGACGTTTTATATTATAACATTGCACTGTTTCTTGTTATAATTTATTATTATCTTGAACTCGAATAACTTGGCGTCATGATTTTTGATAAAAGATTTACACATTTTTTTTTCAAATTTATATTTTTGTTAAAATCGACTTTTTTTTATATAATTCATTTATTTACAATCTATTTTTACAACAATAAGCTAATTTTATAATCTTATTTTAACTTAACCTAGTCTGGATCTTTATCCAGTAAAATATCTAGAAATTAATTAAATTGTAGGAGATCATTTTCTGTAAGGTAAATCAAAAATGAAAAATTTCATGTGCCCCTAAATATTGAATAAACCTATTTTATAGGAAATTGTCCAACGATATGCCACTCTTTTTACAATCAGATTTTTGTTTCAGAAGATATAGCCCTTCAAAGTTGACCGATTTTCAGTGTTCAAAAAAACAGAACATTTTTATGTAATTTTGTCCGCTTTCAGATGCAGAATCTCGAAAACTAGAAAACGGATCGTCATTCTTTTTAATGTTATTGATAGATAATTTATTAAGAGAATATTAAAAAAAAAATTAGACTGTTTGCTTTGTATTCGTCTAGTTACTTTGGTATTTACAAACTATCCATTTTTTCAATATTTCTCAAATTTGGTGGAAAATAAAAAAAAACTATTAAAAACTATATTTGACATATTTTCAAAATAAGTTCTTGGATTATTCCTTTACCAATTGCAAAAATTGAAAAAAGACATGGTTCAAAAAAGGTGTCGCATGCATTTTTGGGCTATTAATGATATATAATCGCGAAAACCCATTCTTATTATTATTGTTAATATTTATGATTTTTGTTTATGATTTTAGGTAAATTATACTATATATTTTAAAACAACCATAATCCGTTATTAGTCAAGGTTAGGTAGATTTTTGTTTTTTATTCAAGGTAGATTAGACTATATATTTATAAACAATCATTATCCCGTGATTAGTCTAGATTAGGTAGATTAGAATATATATTTGAGAAAAAAATATCATAATCCCGTAGTTATGTATATATTTTATGAATTTCCCTAATAATATCAGCCTTTGCCAATTGGAGAGCTTTCTGAAGAAGCACAGGAGTCCCTAAACAAATTTTATAAAAAATATAGACTGCTGAACACTTTCAAATCATCAAGGGTAAGACAAAATGAGGATCTCTTCAACATGTTAGCAGCATCTTCCGATCCACTTATTTCATCACTGCGGCATATAAAGTCACGAAAAGAGTTAGAAAATAATTATAGTGCAGAAATGATAAGTCTTTTAGATATACCTTCCTTTACGGACTGTGAGCAATATTTTACAAAAAAATGAAAAAATAAATAAAAAAAAAAAAAATGAAATTTTTTCTGGAATAGTTTTAAATCATAAAAGCCTTTAAAAGAGACAAAAAAAAATAAAAAAAAATTTATTTTACTACCCATGAAAATGATTTTTTTACAAATATCAACTTTGCTTACCTATAAGTAGGCACCTAAGAGGCGTAGAACACTTTTCAAACACTCATTTCATAGGTTGATCGATTATCTATCATATGCTTTTGTTGATTATCTCTTTTGGTTCAAAAGTTATGATTTTTGCAACGAAAAAACTCAAATGGCTCTTTTTGACTGTATATGTTTTTTCCATGTGTTTCGTCGGTCGAGATGGAGACCAAGATATTTGACAGTTGTTTGTTTAGGAATAACTGTACCATTTAAAACAACAGCTTGACAATCTTCTCTTCTTAGAGTAAAAGTAATATGTGCGGATTTGTCGGTATTTACTTTAATATTCCATTTTCTCAACCACCTTTCGATATCAGTTAGTTGTTGTTGAATCATTTTAAAAAACAAATAATAATTGAGCTGGAAGCAACTTTTTTAGTTTAAATAGAATTCCCTGGTGCAATAATCGATCAATGCGTGCTGGATGTCGTGAAATACAGCTGAACAGTATTGTTTACGTTCTAAAGAGTCTCTTATCACGTTGAGTATACGATGACATTGCTCGGCAGTACCATGATTTTGTCGAAATCCGAACTGATGTCATGGAATTATGCATTTTCTTTCTAGTATTGGAATTAACCTCCGTAAGAAAATTTTTTTTTAAATAGTTTTGAGAAAGTGGTTAAAAGACTAATGGCTCGGTAAGATGAAACAATATTTTCTGGCTTGCCTGGTTTTGGTACCATAATAACTTCAGCGTATTTCCATTGATTTGGGAAGTTTTGTAATCTTAAAATTGAGTTGAAAATTAAAGTTAGAAAAAGTATACCTTTTTTGGCAGACTTTTAGCAACTGTAGCTGTTATTTGGTCGTATCCAGGTTTTTTTTTGTTATTAAGCATTACAATTTCTTTTTGCACTTCTTGTGGAGGAATACGAGGGATAGGGAAATCCATTTGACAAGGACAACTTAAAAACTTTTCTATTTCTTTAACATCGTCATGACTATTGAAATTGAATGGCTGAAAAATATTTTCCAAAAAATTAGAGTACGCATCTGCTTTATTTTTATCTGATCTACACCAGCTACCGTTTATATCTTTAATAGGTATGTTTCTTTTAATTGGTCGCTTTATATATTTTGTGGCATTCCAAAGGCAGTGCTCATCATTTTTAGATACATTAATATTATGGCTTTTTAGAAAGTTAGCAGTTTCTTCGTTTTTAAATTCTTGGATACGAGTTTTTACCTGCCTCAAGGCTCGGTTAACAATTTGTTTGTCAATTGGACTCCTGGGAGACTGCCAAATTCTTCGCAATCTCCTTTTGTTTCTTATTAATGCTTGAATTTCAGCAGATATCACAACTCTATTACGATCATTTCCAGCAGCTTCAACCACAGGGGTTGACAATGCTCCCGCTGCGTGGATTAAATTTGTAAATTTTTCAACAGCAGAATCAAGTTCTGTACCATTGGTTATTGGATAATTTAAATTAAAATTTTTATCTATCCAGTATTTAAAAGCTTCCAAGTCTGTTGTTGGGGATAAAATATTTATTATTTTTGTATTGTTTGTAATACAGTACAATAATTTAAAGTTATTGCAGAATGATCTGAGCTCAATTCATCACTATCCCTTGTATTCAAACATCTTGTTGATATCAAGTAGATCCGAAATTTTAATAATAACGCTTGACCAATAATGATATTTTTGAACACACTTGTATAATTCTCTTCCTTTTGGATTTAGAATCCGAGAACCCCACCATATATGTGTGGCATTATAATCGCCACCAACAATAAATCGCGTACCTAAATTTTTTAAAAAGTTAAAATAATCCCGACATTCGATGGACTAACTTATATCAATGTACCGACTCCAGCTGCCAATATGTACGTGCATATGATGCCATCCACATCTGATGGCTTAGATTCATATGACGTGCGAATTGCGTGTATTTTGCGTTCGCTCAGCCCAGAGGATCGCATAGAGCTGGAAAAAACAATTGATGATATTGTAAATGAAATGAAATGGAAAATTGTAACGGATCACAATTTAAATATAATAAATACAAGTTATTTAGTTGAATATACAATAAGACAATAAGACTTTTTAAAAAGTAAAACCTTTTTTATTATTAGAATATATTTTTATAAATCAGCAACAACAATGAATAATTAAATATTTTAAATATTCAAAACAAAATTAGTTTTTATTAAATAAGAGTCAGGTTACTTAACTTACATACTGTCCAAACATATAAAACTTTCTGAAACACAAATAATATTTTCTGAAATAAACGTTTATAATTCTATTTGAAATATGTTGAAAATATATTATAGAATTAATTATTAATACACTCTAAAATACATTTCATAGTTTCTGATATACTTTTCCTAATTCTGATAAAATTTTACAATAATGATTAAATTTTAAATAAAAATTTCGAACATATCCATTAATATAGGTTTTCTTGTATTTATATTTTTTGTATTTCTATTTTTTCCTCAATAATACAAATTTACATATTTTTTCTGTTCTATATATTTTTTGTTTATAGTGTTTTGTCCGTCGTGCTGTCAACACGTTTTTAAATTTTGTCTTGTCGTGTTTGCGTTTGTCCCTATAAATTCCGTTTGCTTTTAAAATTTAAATGAAACAAATAACCCTATTAGTGTCGTTCTGTTAAAAAAAAAAACAAAAATTATTCATATCCTTAAACAAATAACAAACACAAAACATAATATAAAACTAAACTACACATCATGCATAAATCTATATAAAAAAAAACGTTAAATAACAACTAAATTTAAAACAATAACAACAAACATCAAGCATCATCAAATAACAATACATTTAAATACAACTGCATTAGCAACAATAACAACAAGCATCAACATCATCAAACAACAATACATTTAAATACATCTGATCCTCGCTATACGGCTCTGTTTTTTATAATGACCAAGCAAGGGGCTTTTATGCTTCCTTAATAAGTGTCATTGTCCTTTCCTTTTCCATTGTCTACGGTGTATAGGGGCGGGGAGTCAAATTGTTGTTTGGTTGTTTACTGTCAAAGGTATAACACTGGCCATTAAATAACCAATTACAGGAACAATTTCGACTACTGTGCCCCATATACACTCGTAAGGAACATTGCTTTTATTTTTTTCTTATTTTGTTATGACAGGCAGATTTCGTATAGACTTCTGCAACATACGCGGACTGAGAGTGAATTACTTTTCTGTATATGCTCACATTCGTTTTCATAGGCCGGATGTTTTCGCCTTATGTGAAACTCAGGTTTGTGAGGATGCTGATCCACAGGATTTTCACATACCTGGGCATCACCTTCTATCCCTTTTTTCTCTACATAGGGGCCTTGTAATGTACATTCGCGATGATGTTGTGTACCAGTATCAGCAACAGTTGCACTGTAATGATAAGGAATTTAGCTCTCTTGGGGTTAAATTCCAGATCAGGTCGCACATATTGCACTTCGGGTTTCTATATAGAAGTCCAAACACGGAATTGGCTAAATCCCTTGATGGCTTCGATGCCCTTTCCGATTCAATTTCGAAAATCTTGGAGAGTTGTCCGAATAGTGAAATCGTTGTTGCTGGTGATTTTAATATCCACAACTCATCCTGGATTTGCCATTCGAGCCATACAACTCCCGAGGGCCAATACGTTGAGCTTATCGCCGTGCATAATGATCTTGCGCAACTTGTGAATGAGCCAACACACAATGTATGTGTTGAAGGGCAATCGCGGAACACTCTCGACCTCTTCCTCACTTCTCACCCTGAAAAGTACGAAGTGAAAATACTTGCACCTCTCGGCAATTCGGATCACAGTACTATTTCTGCATCTTTTTCATACTCTACTCTTCGTAGCGTTTCCAACTTAGCACCAAAACGCTCTATTATCCTCTATGAAAAAGCTCGTTGGGCCGAGCTCAACGATTTCTTTCGGCATTTTAACTGGAAAATCTGTTTTCTCGACGACAACGTCGATGCCGCTGCAGAAATGGTAGTCAATATTATTATGCTAGGAATGAAACTTTTTATTCCAACGAAGCATATTTCGGCTAAATCAAAACACAAGTGTTGGTTTAACCAGATGTGCAAAAATGCAGTCAGATCCAGAGAGGCAGCGTTCAGTAATTGGCGTTCGAATAAGAACGCCGTTACTGATCTGTACCGCAAAAAGGTGAGAACCGAGTGTGCCAAGGTACTTAGATGCGAAAAGGTTTTATACGAACAGCGTTTACGTGCCAAAGTTCTTTCTGCTCCTCGGGGCAGTAACACTTTTTGGTCGTTTGCTAAAAGAGTAACGGATGATGCTAGTTCTTCTATTCCAACTCTTTTAAAGGACGATCAATCATTCACTGACCCGGTTGATAAGGCCAACCTTTTCGCTGAACTTTTTGCAAGAAATTCTTTTTTGCCGGAAAGCGATCAACCACTGCCCGTTCTCGAAAGGGTATCCTATACTATGCCTTTGATTTTCTTTCGGGCCCGGGCAGTCAAAAGGGTTCTTGCGGATCTCAACGTAAATAAGTCACCGGGGCCAGGATGGCATATCAGCACTGGTGCTGAAACAGTGCTCTTTAACGTTGGCACGTCCATTGGCAAAACTTTTCAGCTCTTCGTACCGTGCGGGAATCTTCCCCTCATGCTGGAAGGTGGCCAATGTCCAGCCTATCCCTAAAAAGGGTGCGGCTAACAACCCTGAAAATTACCGCCCAATCGCAATTTGCTCTGCGCTCTCCAAAGTGAGATGGAGACCATGGTTAACCACCACCTTGTGAAATATTTAGAGACCAATTCACTTTTAAATGATCGACAGTATGGCTTCCGTAGTGGTCGATCTACGGGAGACCTGTTGGCGTTTCTATCGGAACGTTGGAGCCGGTCAATCCACCGCTTTGGTGAGAGTAAAGTGGTTGCTCTAGATATTTCTAAGGCGTTCGATCGTGTGTGGCGCGGGGCACTCGTGACTAAGCTAGTTGCTTTTGGTGTCGGTAATGTCTTCTCTCGATTTATAACGAATTTTCTCAGAGACCGCACTATACGTGTTGTTTTAGATGGGGTCTCATCAAACGAGTTTCAGCTAAATTCAGGGGTACCGCAAGGTTCTGTTCTTTCTCCTACCCTTTTTCTTATTTTTATTAATGACCTTCTTGGTCAGACCATCAACCCTATCTACTCTTTTGCAGATGACAGCAACATTTGTCATTCATTTTCATTCGATCATAGGCCAAGCTCTTTGGAGATAGAGGGCATGCGGTAGAACATGAATGACACACTCAATCAAGACCTTTCTACAATCTCCGAGTGTGGTCGCGCGAATAAGGTCGATTTTAATGCACGCAAGACCCAATGTTGTATGTTAACCCACAGACCGGCTGTTTAATTGACATTGTCATCTGTAACTATGGATGGTATAGGTATTGAGGAATCGGATACTCTTGATGTTCTGGGCATGAGAATACAGTGTGATGTCCGTTGGAATAAGCACGTATTTCAAGTGTCGAAAGAGGCATTCAAGTGTCTCGGTTTTCTATAACGGTGCAAGACTTACTTCACTCCATCCGATCTCCTTACTATTTATACCAGCTATATCCGGCCAAAAATGGAATACAACTCTCATATATGGGCAGGGGCTCCACTTGTCTATTCTGAAGCTTCTGGACCGTGTTCATGGGAGGGCGGTGAAGCTTATCAATGACAGTAGTGTATCCAACTCTATTGATTCATTGGAGCATCGTCGGAATGTGGGTTGTGTGACACTTTTCTATCGATATTACCATGGGAGATGCTCATCTGAGATAAGTGAACTTATTCCACGAGACCGAGTTGTTATTCGTAATACTCGCTTATCTAGTAGAGCACATCCGTTTGTAGTTGATTGTCCTGTGTTTCGCACATAGCATTACAGAGAAAATTCGTTTTTTAGTCGAACGATTCGTATGTGGAACAAACTTCCCGCAGAAGTCTTCCCTGTTACTTACAATTTAGAAAAATTTAAATCAAATATCCACAAACACTACTCCCTCTTTCCTCCTTCCCATACCTTATTTTCCTGATCAATAGAATGCACTGCATGAGTTGGGGGCATCCCCTGAGTATTGGTTAAATTATAAAAAAAAAAATATTTAGAAATTTTATTTTCTCCATTTTTTTTTATTACTGTTATTAGTGGAAATAAAACTTAATTAAAAAACTTTTCCATTAAACCTTAGTGGGAATCGATCGCAGAACCTTCAGCAATCGACAACTTTTAAAGGCAGCCCTTTAACCACTCGGCTATTTATGAGTTGTACCAACATTCAGCAAAAACGTAAATATATTGCAACATCATTGCATGAATTTGTGTTGGATTATTAAATTTTAAACATTAGGTCCATTCGTTTACACCAAAATTTGCACAAATTTGTACAAATTTGTACTGGATTTTACTGAAATGCGTTCGCGTACACATAAATTTGCAAAAGAGAGCATCTACTAAGAGAGTAAAGTGACAGTTGTCAGCAAAAAACCTGCAAATTTTTACTGGACAAATTTTTGCCAGTAAAATCCAGTAAAATCCAGTAGAAAACCAAAACATATGATTAAATTAAGTAAACAAACAAAAATAAGCAATAAAAACATTTAAAAGATTAAAAGCTGAATTAAAAGTGCGGCAAAAACTAAAAATAATTATTTTCAACCTGAAACAAATTAAAGTAGTCAGTTACAATTATTATAGTAACAATTTGTCAGTTTTCTAATATCTGTGTTAATTGTTTTTATTTACATTAATATATTAGAGATGTAAAGCTAATGAATATATGAATACTTCTTACTGCATATTATTCAGGGTACCGAACATCAAAAATCAAGTATTCATGTATTTTCGTATGTTATTTAACTAGAAACAAAATTAAAAGTCATGTACAAACTAAACAAGTCTAAAAGCTTCCACAAAAGTTTATTAAATAAATACAATTGCTACGAATTTATGATTATTGAAAATGCAATGCATCAAGTACCAAAAACAATGTATACTGGGTAGTCTAAATAACACATATTTTACAACACTAAGCTTTTTAGCGATCATATGTTTGAATTAACCTGCAAGTTTTTGCAATTTTTCCGTTCGTTTACTTTTTTGTGCATTTGCTTCCATTTAAATTAAAATTTTTGTAAAAAAATATATTATTATATTATGCATGTATATACGATATAAAATATTTTTTTAACAAAAATATTACTATTATTTCAAAATTTCTTTTTCTGTTTTCTATTGTCTTTTTTTTGTTTTTATAAAATTGAATATTCTTTCATTAATTTCGTATTATTTTTATTAAATTTTAAACATTTCAGACAAATTCTCCAACCCCCTACACCAACTTCCTTCACCAACTTCCTACACCAACTTCCTTCAAAACTTCCTACAAAACTTTCAACAAAACTTCATACAAAATTTCCTACAAATTAGGCTTTCCAACCAAAAAATCTTAACTCGAGAAAATCTTTTCTCAAACTCCAACAGCCTTTCTAATATCCTCAACGTAGATCGTTCTTGTTTGAATATCCTCAATGTAGATCGTTCTTGTTTGAATATCCTCAATGTAAATCGTTATTGGTTCATGCAAATGCATATTTTTTTTCTTAAGTCTAAGAACATGGTAAACAAAATATCTTTGCGAATACCAGAATTTCAGTTCAAATCTCATCAATTTGTTACTGCATATTTTTACATAATTTGCTATAAATGCATATTTTGCTTTAAGGGCATATTTTTTTTGCATATTTTGCTTAAAATCACGCATTTTTTAAGCACTAGGTATTTGCGAATCACAGAAGCAACTTAACAAAAAAAAAAAAAAAACGTGAAACGGGCTCCACTTTTTATCAACTAATTTCCATGGTTTTAAACAATTTAAATTAAATTCTAAAGTTAATTTTTATTGTTTAATGGGTATATTATATACACACGTTTTGCTAAATTAACACGAATTTTTAATTATTTAATTTTAATTTTTAGTGCATATTTTTTTCATGTTTATTATTTATTTATTGCATGAAGTTCCTGTCCCTGGTTATTAATTATCTCATTTTACCTCAAGAAAAAAATTCATTAGTATTTGAACTAATTTTGGGACATAAAATTAAGTAATTCGTGATTCTCACATTAACCAATTTTTCAAGTAATTTAAGCCACTAATAATTTATTGTGTCTCCGATATCAGTCTCACTTTTAAATGGCGTTATTTTCAGGTATTATGCTATATCTCGGAAACTAAGCGAGATAGAGCAAAATGGACCAAAAATCGTTACTCTTTTTAGCAAAAATTGTCTGCAAAAAAGAGCTGAACTCTGTGGATTGATTAAGCTAAGTTATTAGTTATGTAATTTAACTACAACTGTCAGCTCAAATTTGTTTAGGTCACCTAAATTTAGCAGACTGTGATTCTCATTCAAAATTCTGCTAGAGCAAATTCAGGTACTATTTTCTATTGTCGTAGCTGAAATTTCTACGATTCGTATGGGCTTTTTTCATGTGTGTGGGGGATGTTTTTGAAAAGTTAACAATTATTAAATTTTTAGTAATTTTTATGAAATATATAAAAAAACATTTAAATTACATTTGTAGCTATTTAAACCGTTCGTCCTCTCCCCTTTTTTATTTCACACATTGTTGTCGGGTGTATTATGCCCCAATGTTAAGACGAAAAGTTACCCAGTGAAAAACTTGCGAACAGACGGAACTTTTGTCTAATGATGTTATCATTTTGGGATTGGAGTAGCACTTGTTGACAGTACTTTTACCACCTGTTAAAGTACCTTGCCAGCGGAGGTCCGTTTATCTTTTACTGACTGGGTTACCTGTAATTTTTTGTAATTTATAATTTCAACATTATTAATTGAAAACACATTTAAAGTTTGAACAAATAACATTTATTTAATGAATATTTCTTAAAGAACAATATACTTACAGTTGCGTGCAATAAAATATCAGTAATTAATAATTAGTATTAAGTACTGCCATTTTATTGCACGCAACTGTATATAATCTAAGTGCTTAACTAGAATTACACTTAAGTTAACAGGACAGTGCAAAATCGTCATTTATCTTAACAATTATTTTTTTTAAATTGTGATTTATTTTTTAACTACGCTTTAGGTTATTTTTATTAAAAAGCAGGGACCGAAATTTACTGTTATTTTTAAAAGAAGCTAAAAGAAGTAAATGTCGGAAAACAGATCCACGTATATAATATTTGTACTTGTGGAATACGTTTTCACAAAATTCTTTGCTTTTTATAATTTTGATTTTTATCTCTTCGAGCAAAAATGAACGATATTTGTTGACCTTTAATTTTTCCAACAAAAATAAAAGTTATTTTTTTTACTTTTATTTTTTAGAGCAAATGTGATAATTACTTGTGAAAAAGAGATAGTCACCGGATTAAAAAGAGGAAGCATTCTAGTTGAAAAATAAATTGTTGATTGACTAAACTCCAATTACTTTTATTTTATTACCAGTTCGGTGTTAATATTTTATATAAACAATTTCTGTAAACGTGTGAAATATATGAAAATATTAAAAAACAGATAATTCTATAAATTAAACAGTGTAATTTTATTATAATATTATTTTTACTTCTAGTAATTTCTAAAAGGGTTGTTCTTACAAAAATATATATATTTATACTAGCTAGTACTATTTTTTTTTGTACGGTTGGCAATTTCTGTCTGGGTAGATATACTAATCGCTGTGTCAGCCGTGGCTCAACTCGCTAAGAGGTGATGCTACGCGTCATAGCCTGATGTATGGAGCTGGGTTTAAAACTCAAGTAAGACACAAAATAAAATTTATAATAAAATATAGAGCAATTTAACAATATAAAAGACTTTGTTCAATTGACACATAAAATAAAATAATTAAATTTTTATTGAAAAATGTAACGTGTCCGTTAAATTTTTCAATGAAAATGTTTTCTTATTCATCTTCTGTAAAATTAGCTCAAGAAAAATATATCGCAAACCTAGTTGAAAAGTGAGTTAACTCAAAATTTTAATTTTTTAGGTTTATATGCTTAAGCTATGCACAATACACTTGTTTATCTATAAAAAATATCAGTGTATTTTGTTGTTGTTAACTGTTGCTAAACTACAGTTATGTTTCTCTTTATGTTTCAATTGGTATAAAGTTGCAAATATTTGTTTTCGATTTCTGAAAAATTAAGAATTTTTAATTTGAGTCACTTTTGAACTAGGTGGGCGATATGTAATTTATTAAAAAAATTCAGTAAAATATAAAATTTTATGAAATTTTGAGAAGTGTATTTTGAAAAGTGTCAAAATAAGGCTCATTCAAATTTTTAATGACCATTCATTTTAAAAAGATTAAATCGGGTAATCAATTAACAACAGGCTTTTTCTGTGGTTTGCTGATATCAGACATGGGCGGCGTCAATTACATTTCACAATCATTCACTTGTGAAATTTTGCAATATCATTAATAATTTTAGACCTACGCTCACACTTGTATGCTTAAACGTTTTCTTAGAAAATTTGTAAAATGTTAATACCAAACATGGGGATTAGTAACAATATCTGAGGATTTAATTACAGGGAAATTACTCAATTACACCCAATTACATGTAATTATACGTAAAAAAGGAATTGGCCTGTAATTAAATGCACAAATATTGGTATTATGTCCCATGTTGATTTATGGTCAAATTTCAAATTTTCCAACATAAAAGTATATACCAAAGACTGTATATTAAATTTTTTTTTTCAATATTGTAATGTAAAGGAAAAATATTAGAATTGGATTTAAAATTACAGCATAAAAATAATATAAAAAATCAATCAGAATTCTAACGGCATTGAAAAAATTTTGACCATAAAATTTCAGTTTAATTTTTGTTTGATTTCAACTAAAAGTTTAATAATTACTATTAAAAGTTTAACTGAAATTTAATTTTGTGTACACAAAATTTGCAAAAATTAAAGAAAATTATTTCCAAAATTTAAAAAAACAAAAATCTTTAAAATAGCAAATATTGAAAAAAAAAAAAATCAACTTATAAAAAAATCGCAAAAATTGAAATAAATGCTACTGACATTGGGAAAAATTGCCAAAATTAAAAAAAAAAAATCTAAATATTTAACTCAAAAAATAAAAACGCCAATGCTGAAATAAACCCCTACAATTTAAATAAATTGCTAAGATTGACAAAAAAATTATCAGAAATAAAAAAAAATCTGCAAAATTTAATAAAATCACTGACATTAAAAAAAATCTGTCAAATTAATAAAAAAAATTATGGCATTTCAATAATCAGCAAATCGGTAGCATCAGGACGCTTAATTAATTATCATTCCACACACCCGATAAAACAGAAAATTAACACTGCGACCAACATGATAACTAAAATAGTACAACTAAGTGACGACAAGTTTAAAAACCATAATACACATAAAATTAAAGATATGTTAATTAAAAACAGCTATCCCAAAAATTTAATAAATTCCCTAATAGATAAAGTCATGAACGATAAATCCGAGAAAATCTACAGATCTGGTAACCCTAAATATTACAGCTTACCATACATACCAAAGCTCACAGAAAACAAACAACTTAAAGAAATAATAACATATGAAGAAGTATGCATAGCACACAAACCAAACAAAACAATAAATGCACTGTTCACACAAACAAAAACAAAAATAGAAAAGAAGGAACAAAGTAATATAGTATATGAAATCAAATGTATTGGCAAAACGAATGAGGTATGCGGTAAAGTTTATATAGGAACAACAAAACGCAGTCTGGGTACAAGACTAAATGAACATGAGACAGATATAAGGAAAAACAAATATACAACTGCACTTGCACAACATTGCATAGAGACAGGCCACACAGCTGATCTTGATGACGTGAGAATATTGGACAAAGAGAGAAAATACAATAAGCGCTTTACCTTAGAAAGCTTAAGAATTCAGCAAAAAACGGAATGTGCAATAAATGAAAAGGGAGATAAGGACAAAATTAATGCAAATTATACACTTGCAATTATTTAGTTTCTAGTTAAACCTCAAACTGTGATACGTAGCTTAAGTAAAATTTTTCAACTGTGATATTTAATTTTATTTATTTTTGCAATTATTTTTTAAATTAATTCGTGTTTTATGTCGTGATGTCAACGTATTGTAAATCCGTTTAATAATTTGAAAATTTTAATGTGCAAATTGACTAAAGATTATTTGTAAGTTGTTTAATTTTAGTGTTAGGTTATTTTCATTGTTTGTATTTAACACTATTCCCTTTTATATTTATATGGTTGCCAGATTGAAATAAAAATTCATCCCTGAAGATGCTGGAAAAATTCCCCAGCGAAACGTCGGATAGTTTAAAAATGAAATAAATAGTCTTTTATTTTATGTTTTGAAGTGACCTTGAAAGCCCGTTTTAGATTATTCTAAACAAATTAAATTAATCAATAGAAAAGGTCGATATAATTTATTAAAAATTCGAAATATTTTCGTTTTAAATATTATTTTTGAGATTTTTTAAAATTTAAAGATTTTTTAAATTCTGGCGATTTAAATTTAATGGTTTTCTAAATTTTTGGGGATTTTTTCAAATATTTGCGATTTTAATTTTTTTTTTTTTGTAAATTTTTTACAATTTTAGCAATTTTTGAATTTTGGCGATTATTTAGTTTTAACGATATTTTTCAAAATTTTTCTAATTTTTTTATTTTTTTTCTAGTTCGGGCTCTTTTAGCGATTTTTTCTCAATTTTTGCGATTTTTTTTCAATTTCAATTAAATGTGTAATAGTATCTACAAACAAATTTGTTTGAAATTAAAAACAATATTCAATTAAATATTTAATAGATATGATCACATCATATTGATTAAAATATTTATTGAAAACTAAATCAAGTAAATAATTACAAACTATTCTAATTGATACTACATTTTCTTTAATAGAACTGAATTCAATCAAACTTTTAATTGAATCAAAAAATATTTTATATTAATATATTAATTGAAACTCTAGTTGAGTTTTTTCTGTGCACAAAACACTTGTTGTTTATTTCGAATCTTGCTCTGTTCGGTTATAGCTTATAGCGAAATTTGTTGTAACTTCGACTCCCGATATTGTGTTATATATTTACCCAAAACCGATACAAATACTTCAACCACAAAAACTCCTAAACTACATAACAGAGAAACATAAAATCCAATGAAAACTATTCTTAAATCTGAAACAGTAATAGGTTTGACCTCATGTGGTTTAGATAAGTCCGCAAACGACATACGACCCAAAGAAACTAGATCATAAAATCCCATATCAAGCCAATAATAAAATAAACCCGAAGCGTAGGCATTTAACGTGGCAGTATGTAAAGGTTCACGAAATACAGAATGTAAAGGTAAAACTAGACTAAAATGCAAATAACCTTCATAACAAATATCACTAGAGTAACGAAATAAGGGCCGTGAGAAATATTTCTGTTGGGTCGCCAAAGTATGCCACAAAAATGAAGACACGCTATAGGCATAAGAAGTATTTAGATGTTTGCGCTCTTTCAAGAAATGACTAGTTGTAACAACCTCAAATAGATTATGATATTTAGAATAATATTTTTTTTTCTCAGAATTTATTTCATCGTGGCTTACTAGTAATTTAATACTAGATTCATCCAAATCATCAAAACTGTTAATAGAAGGTTGCTTAGGAGGACTGGTCATATAGGAACCTAAAAAAACTCCATACAATGTAACGACCACTAGACCCGTAAGAAATAATAAAAAGAACACATACGCTACAAAATAATCTAATGTACGACTTTTAAAGGGAAAACCTTGACCCAAAACTGCTCTAAATGCTTTATCATTGAGCAGTAAATCGACCCAATTGAAGCGATAAAAAGGACCCGAAACTCTTTTCAATCCTACAAATAATAAAAAGGTAAAACATAGACAAAGTAAAATTAGAATTGTGACAAAAGTTGGATTCATAACAGCCAGATAAATTTCAGCTTGAGACAGTTCAGCCTCTACTGGCAACATAATACATACACTGGCAATAATATGGGGATACGAATATTCGGACCAATCTGCACCATCTATTGGACCCGTTAAAGATGTGGGTATATCTATAGTATGATTACGTGTAAAATTTAAAATATGTTCGTAAAAGATAGGTTCACCTTCTTTAACTTTAAAAGCAAATGTCAAAGATGCATTAATGCTTTTAGCGAAATATTTAACAAAATGTGCCACATAACCAGACATTTGTTGTTGACCATTTTTATCATTATAAACTATAGATCTTGGTTCAACTTGATCAGGTATGGTTCGTAAATTATAACCTTTAACATCACGCAATTGATTGGGAAATAACTGATTTTCACTCATAATCCATTTTTGTTTTGTCATTTGAAATTTGGGAAATTTTGAATATGTATAATAGTCTAAATCATTATGAGGAAATTCATAAGATATGATTATAACATTTAAAATTTGTTCCATATCACAATATTTCAATGTATCGGCCACAATTTTTAAATTTTCTTGTTTAAGGTTGCCAGAAAAATCCACTCGAAATATAACACGATTTTTACGCAAATACCAAAGATTTTTGCTAAGAGCTGATAATAATTGATTGTGTATATACTTCGTATTGACCTGCCGCTGGTATGATGATGCGTATGGTAGTGAGTCCAATGGTGGTACACAAACTACTGTTAAAAACTCACTGTGGAATTTGTTATGGAGGATGTATTCCTGTTGCTGGGATTGTAATAATAATACGGGTATTTGAACCTTATCATATTCCATATAATATTTAAGATTTACGCAATAGTCTCTTTGATTTTTGTTTTTATTTGACCAATTTGTCAATATAACAATTGTTGTAATATGTTGCTCTTGACTTATGTTTTTCAAAAATTGTACAAACGCTTCATCCTCAATTTTATTGTTGTTATTGTAAGTTGCTGTTGGCGATGGTAATAATTTCAAATTTATACTTGTTGCAGTTGCCCCAAACAATTTTGTTGCTACAACAATTACTCCAATTATTAAAAATATTTGAAAATTTAACATGTTGCTCTGTAGATATACGCTCATAGAAATAAACCTGGAAAATAAGAGAAAATTAGGAGAGATAACTGATCATATTAATTGCACACATAAAAAACTTTTTTTAGATGCAACTAGAGTTGTCAAATATTTAATCTATATGAAAACCCAGTTTTCGCATACTTGAAACGCCCTCATTTTTTGAAACCCGGTTTTCGGATTTTTAAATTAAACCCGGTTCGGTTTTTTTTAATCGCTTTTTATGGCACAAATATGAAGTTTTTTGTACAAATTAAAAAATAAATACTAAAAACTTAAATGTTGACATTGTAGAGTTATTAAAAACACTGATTGTTGTTGAGCTCTACTGAGCAACTGTTTATTATTATCTTATAAAACTTAAATCTAGGTATAAAAATTACCTTAATACTAGCTACAACTAAAGTGTGGGAAATGCTTACGTATGCATTAGTCCACACAGTAAAGGTTGCTTGTAGCATGGACATTCCATAGATTGTATGTCAATATTCCATACAATGTATGGGTGTTATGGTGCCTGTCTGGTACATGGCAATATACACTTATCAAACACGCTACAACATGTTAAACTAAACTTATATTCCTTCTAAGGATCTTTTTTAGCTATTTTCTAAATAAAAAAAGCCTTGGGAAATCTAAAAGTTCAGTCATCGCAAATTAAAAAACTGTCAAATTATAGCGTGAAAAAAAATAATACTCGTACAATGTCTGGCGAATTACTTGCTCATATCTATAACTATATAAGAGTGGCGTGCCTGAGTGATTCAACATCGACCAGCCAAGCTCACTGGACCTAGGAACTTAAAATTTGGTACATATGTTCCTCCTCCGACTAAGACCTTCACTAAGAAGCGATTTATTGATATTCCAACGGACAAGACCAAAAAGTAGAAAAACCGAAAACGACGTACCAAAAAAAAGTACCTGCTTCACAAAAAGTACCAAAACGCGTTGAAAAAAAGTACCGAAAACGTTTATTTAAAAAAAAAAGTATCAGAAAACTATTATTTTTATAAAAAAAAGTACAAAAACTATTGGCCAAAAAATACCAATAAAATTAAATTTTCTAAAAAAGTACCAATTTCAGAAGTGTCCCTTTCCAAAAAAAAGTACCGAAATTTTCAAAAAAATAATTACCTGAAGAAAATCCCTATTCCAAAAAAGTAACAAAAAATGTACGCTCAAGAAAAGTACCAAAAACTATTGTAAAAGAAACCAAAAAAAAATTTCTTTTTCTAAAAAACTACAAATTTCAAAAGATTACTTTTTCCTAAATAAGTACATTTTTCAAAAAAATAAGTGTGCGCCCCGGTAGGCTAGTTGGTAGCGTGCTGGCTTATCAGTGCGGGGGTCGTGGGTTCGATTCCCACCAGAGGCACTGGTCTGTTTTCGCTACAACGCGCCGAAGGCCATAGTAGCTAGTGCTCGGTTAGGGTAATAGTATATAATTTGTAATTATATGATTATTAATTAATAAAACAAGTACCTTTTCCTAAAAAAGTACCTTTTCCAAAAAAAAAAAATAAGGAAAAAGTTCCATTTTCAAAAAAAAAAAAAAACTACCAAAAAATTTACCTTTTTACCAAAAAAAGAATTACTAAAGTCATGTTATTTTTCTACAAAAGTACGAATTTCAAAGCAGTAGCTTTTCCAAAAATAAAGAAAAAAAAATTTTTTAAGTTCAATATTTTTTATGATTTATACCACATTATTATTAGAAATTCTCTATGGTAAATTAGCATATACCTCGGGGAATACATATTATAAAATTAAATTAAGAGGAAAACTTTTCACTTTTTGCTAAATTGCGTAAACATTTACTATAATCCCATCTTTGTGGGTGTCCATGCCAAATTTCAAAATCAAGCGGTTTGGTCTGAGTGATTAAGGGAACATATTTGACTTTGTACCACATTTTTTATCAATTCTTATTAGAAGCTCCTAAAGGCGTAGTTTAAGTGCTGTAGCCCATAGATTATGGGCTAATGATCCTGCTAATTAAGCAGGACGATAAGGGGAAGACTATTAATCTTTTTGTGCCACATACTAACAATTTTCTAAAATCGTGAATAGATGTATACGATGGAGAATGAACCTCAATGACAGATTTCAAGTTAAAAGCTCCAACGGTTTGGGCAGCGTAAATAAGCGGTACTAATTCCCTTTTGAATACCATTTCGTTTTTTTTTATATGCTTTAGTATATGTAATTGGTATTTAACATCTCCGTTATTTAAAAAAAAAAATAAAATTTTTTTTTGAAAATATTTTTAATTTTTATTATTTTTTCGAATGGGCAATTTTGATAAAATTCTAAGATATACCGCGACCAACAATTATTACCAATAAATTTTAATAATTTTTCATGTTTTCTTTAAAAATTTTTTTATTAAATGTCAAAATTTATGTTATGACATTAAATACTTATTTTTATTCTAAAATTATTTGTAAGCATCCCCTAATGACAAATAATGGTTTGCGTCTGTGCTAAAGCTTTAACATCAAAAACTGTGCGAATGTAGTATAAAGGGAAAAAAAATAAACTATAAATGAGTTAAAATTATTAAATTAATAAACTAGCATTATTACTGGGTTTTTTTGATATTTTTGATGTTTTATAATTGATTTCGTATAATTCGAAATTTGAGAATGAAAGTGGTGAAAAAGTGGCAATATTAATTAATGATGTATAATCAATTGGGTTTTTTGTTCTTTGGGGTAACAAGAACAATTCTATATACGCACAAACTACCAAACTCGAGCTTTCTTGAGAAGTTTTGTCTTTCGTCAAATTCTTTTCAATTTAACTTTCATCCAAAAAACAAGTGTTTAATACCGTGTAAAGTAAGAATAAAAGAATTGTGTAACGGGGTTCATTTTTTTTAAACCACGTTAAAGTAATGTTTACGGATTACATAATCCCCGAAATTTTTCCATAAAATAAAATCATCAGCCTAATTTTCAATTAAAGGTAAGAAACAATTAATTGTGTAACATTTTATTTTGTGCTAATCAAATAAATTTTAAATCAGATTGATAGTATGATTGCATACCCTAAATTGGAATTTGCAGAAACTCTCTCCCGGAGTCTTGGTGAGGCTATTGTGCATATTATGCAATACCTAACCAAAAAGGATATGTTAGCTAATTTTAAGGTATAAGCCTAAGCCATCGAAAAATTAATTTTTTCTTAACCACACGTAATACTGGCCGACTTCTTTGGATACCAATTTTTGGTATGAATAAATTGAGTATTACTTGAAATTCCATGGACCCGGTTTTGGTATATAAAAGTTTAATCACATGCTAATTTTGGTTAATTTTAATCGACGCCCCCTTACATCATCCATTTTGCGATCACGTTGTATTTTCATCTTATCATCTTCATCTTTCTAGCCATATAATCAAGGATTGTATTTTTTCATCAGTCAACCAAAATTCAGTGGTGGTTCCATATAGCGAGTCACCACTGTCACATATTTTTTGCTTCGATCATAAAATATTTACAATTTACAAAACGTAATTTGGTTGAAAACCGAATAGAGAGGAGGCAAAGAAATTCAATTTTGTTTTTCTGATTTTTTTATGTTCATCCAAAGAACAGAACAATAATCTAGTGAAAGCTGCATCATAGAAACAACTCCCAACCGAGCAACCAAAATAACTCTCTCCAACGTCATAGTTGCGGGAAGGAACCTAGATAAAGCATCTTCAAAGACCAATGTGTGGTCAAGATCTTTCTACACCGTATTAACTCAAGTCAACTTTAAACAGATTTTAAGTATAAAATTAAGCGTAACTATGGAATAATTATATAAGGCATTACCATACAATTCAGAATTAACGTTAGTAGTGAATTATCGAGATTATAAGTCAGGAATCTGAACTTTACACTCTTTTACCAAATGGTATCATCTGTACGATGAACTAGTCATTTTCATGACACCCACAACTTTACTAGTCCAAAAGACTTTCTGAATTCCCAAAGACTTTCTGAATTCACAACTTAGTTGTTCAATATAAAGAATTTCCAGTTTTCTATTTATTCCAAAATACAAATTTCTGCTAATCGAAAACCAAAAAATCTTTAAATTTGGTTTTGTTTCGATTTTGCTTACTTTTGTAAGGGTTCAGCTTAATGTTCTAACCGGAACAGAAAATTTCAAAACGGCTAACAATTTTATTGTTTTAACGAAAATTTTATAACAAAATGTCCAGCTTCTGGTTTGACATTAATGTTGCAACCAAAAAAATAAAATAATTAATAACAATTTTAAATTTTGAACGTTTTAAATATAACTACGAAATTTTATAACAAAATTTTCTTAACTAAACTAAATTATGCCAGCTTATGCTGAATTCAATAATCTAATAGTTTCGAACACATAATGGAAAACATAACTGTTATAATTTAAAGGTTGGTTTAGTATTTTCACTTACTAAAGTGGTATACTACTTAAAATTTCTAAACATTATTACTTTGGTTATAAAATTTAGCCATTTCAATTTAAATTTATTAACATTAGAACAGACAAAATTTATAATGTTCTTTTCATTTACAATGGTGTAAATTTCTAATAAAAAAAAAAAAACTAAATGCAATCATGAAGTTAAAATAACAAGCTAATTGTTATACATAGAGTAATTAGTTTAAGAATAACGATAATCTCACACTAACGATCAATGAATGATCATAATTAAGATGTTGGTAATAATCATGCAAAACACAAATATATTTTGAAATCTAATTTAGCTTAAACTTAAAACGTCATACATCTCCAGCAAAACCGAGAGGCCTCAACGTATTGCTGCAGTTTAACTTTGGTGAGTCAAGAGTATATTTTTTTAAATTTGATTTTGCATATTATTACATTATAACACTTAAAAAAACTAAATGAAATATTAAGAGACAATTTTTAAAATAAAAAAAAAAAAACAAAATAGAGTGCTCCAAATTTAATACGTCTCCGAAGGGAACAAATTTAAATTGAAACACCAATTCGAGTGTAGTTAATAATGTTAGTTATTGCCTCTTATTAAAGTTATTTAGAATAGGAACAAGTAGTATAATCTCTTTCTTTTTATATATAAATTAAGTTTTTTTTTTATATTCATGAAATTTAAAATGTATACCGTAATGATCTATCTTTTAATGATAAATTAAACCCCAGTAGGAAATTTATTATAAGATTTTGCCTACACGGCTAAAGGGTCCGCCAAATAACTTTTTTTTTGAAAATGCTATAAAAAAAAACTACTGGATATTTTCTCAAATTTCTTTTTTTATTTGAAAGTACAATCCTTCCGGTTAATAATGCAAAATAATTTCATTCAAATGGTTGCCTCGGCTGGCCATGCAGTAGCATACACGATTGGTCCAATTTTTAAGCACATTATCGAATTATCGATTGTGTGCAGCTGTATTTCACCAATGGCTTCACGAATATTGTCCTTTAAAGCGTCAATTGTCTCTGGTTTGTTGGCGTAACACATATCTTTGACGGCACCCCACAAATAATAGTCCAACGGTGTCAAATCGCAGCTCCGAGGTGGCCAAACGACATCAGCTATGCGGCTGATTTGAATTTTCGCACACATTCTGCAACATTACCATGATTTTCAAAGTAATGTCGCAATATTTCCCAGCGTTGCTCAAGCGTATACACAACAATATTCGTTCAACGGAAGGATAAAACTAATTATCTGTCAAATCAGACATGAGCTAGGTGTTACCGTTCACGAAATAAGCACTAGTTGAAAAAAAAAACGTTAGATGGCGGACCCTTTATATAATTAGATTAACTCAAATTTAATTTTCATAGAATAATAAATGAATTTTAGAACTTTTATAGTAATTATTAATTGTTTGGGAAACCATACCCATTAAGTATATTATAATTATTTTTATTAATAAGATGAATTTCGTTACATTTTGAATGAATAAACATTCATTAATATGGATTTGTAAAGCGATATATTTGTTTTCTTACGTGATGTGTTAAATGGCTAGGGTAAGTCTTTCGTTGTGGGATTTCAGATAAAATGATAATTTTAAAATCAAAGGTAGGGAGGGTAGAGACTCATAGGGCTTCATTAACACCTAGAAGACCCTGGTGATATATTGATATAGCATTGTTTAAAGTTGTTTTCCTGTCTAGCGTAGATCATAGTTGGGGTATGTTTTTGCTGTGATTTAATCCATTTGAAGTATTTAAATAATAAATAAGGAGTCTATATAAATTTTATGTAAACGGGTGTAACTGTGATATAAGGGAAGACAGGTGGACGCGAATCCCCCACCCGACTGCTTGCTAGTGGCTTCAATGGCTCCTGTTAGTCCTTCCTGGTCAAACCCAATAAACAATTAAAGTACTTTTCATAAACATCACATATATTAATTGATCAACTTTGTTACTTTAGTGATGCATTTTCTAATGCATGCAAATCTATCTCTGATATAGTAACCCCTTGTCCATTACAATTTTTACTATGTTTTTATTGCATATTTTAGAATGCAGAGGGCATACCCTCTTTTAGTACTCAAAATACATCTTAATCCGTTCGGACCATAGTGTGTGCGTATCCCTACGTCATGGAGATGAGCCCTATCGGTCGGTTTGGTTGGGTAACCGTTAGTAAAAAAATGTTAAGAAATTTTTTAATAAGTAATACAAATACATTGTTATGAAGCTTCAAACTTCTTCAGCGAAAGTTTTCAGGCATGGATCTGGAAGAACACCATCAACATCACATGAGTTCTGTATAATATTCCACATGTTGGTCATTATATAAAAAAACTCCTTAAATATTAACAAAACGTACAATGAATAAAAATTTTCAGGCAAAACTACACGCACAAAAAAGAGCATAGTTTTATGATAGTTTAAGAGCATCATATTATGACTACAATGCGCAACAATCATAATATGATCGTAGGAATCATATTATGATCCTAAATGACGATAAAATCGCCTTCGGTAATCATAATATGATCATCCATAGTCATTTATATGACAATTAGAATCATAATATGATATTTTTATGTCCACAATGAAATTCAATCATACTTTTTCTCTGCGTGTAGGATTTAGCCGGCTTGTAAATTATAATATTGTAGACTTTTTCGACTTAACTTATTTTTAACAAATTTAAAGTAGTAGAAGTATATGTGTCTAACATCCACGTATGGATTCAATCCACCTCATCTAAATTTGTGGGTGCAAGAAAAAGTTTTTTTAAGAAAGTCTAAACATGTGTAAAAAAAAAACAAAAACGAATAGCAAATCTGCACAGTGACAATTATCTGCATGATACTAATGAATTTTAGCATTGCAGCAATTTAGGCCGAACTGGAACTCGTCCATTGAAACTTTTTATTTAATCAAAGTAAGTTTTCAGAAAATTTTATGAAAAATTTTATTACAACCTATGTCAATTTAGTAGATCGACAATTTTAAAACGCTTATAGTTAAAAAAAATAATTGTTTTTTTTTTTGAAAACGTATTTTCATTTATAATACTAGTATAGACTATAAATTATTAATTCACTTTTTGTAGAGAGACAACGGAACGCGAAGTTTGGATCATTTGCATATTTCGGTACAAAGATATGGTTTTTGCATTAAACCATTCTAACCCCTTTTTGGCATTAATGAAATTTGAGAATCTTAACTTTTATTTGAATATTCGAATTCTCCTTTAAAATTTTCAAAAAAAAATCTTTAATTAATTTATACACTCTAACAAAAAAGTTAGTAGAAAAGTCTGTAAAAGGTTTTCAATTTCACATTACTAATTTTTGTACTAAATTTTAGTTCAATATATTTTTTTAGTAAATATTCTTGCTATTTACATTTTACAAATTACGGAATTTTTTACTAATTTTTGTGACTGATTTCAGCAAAACAAATTTATTAATTTTTCAAAGCCGATACCTAAATTTAGCAAAAAGTTTTGCTATTTTAAAAAATGTTATATTTAGAAAGATTTTATCCGAAATAATTAAAAAATATACTTACAAAACAAATTGGTTATATATTGATTATACTTGCATAACAATAAAATCTATCTACACTCAGGGAAAAAAGTTTGATCATATTGAAGAAAATATTGCATAAATCGTTATCATCAATTATTAATCCAATTTATGAAGACATTATCATTTCCCAAACACGTTTTATAATCTTTTTGAGAATAATTTTATTCAAGATAAATCAACTTAATAATTGTACTTGTTTGTTCTATTCTAAATAGATGACTTGGATTAATTTACAAAAGTCGATTTTTTAAGGTCTCTAAATATCAATTGTATAATACCTTATTTTCATGTAAATTTAGGAACCATTGATTGAAAAACTGATTTTCCATTTGAAATAATTCCATTTGAAATTCTGTTTCTGTTGATTTTATATTTGAAATTCTGTTTCTTTTGGAAACTCAAAAACTATCAGAAATAATTTTATATATGTCATTATTTTTGCATACAATGTATTATTTTCAGTGAAAAGTTTTTACTTTCACAAAATATGCAAATTGTATAAGAGAGAAACATAAAAAATCAACCACTTGATTTCCACCACCCCTTCTGATTGCAACTACAATTGGTATAGAAGATGTACATCATATAAGTATAACTTCGTCCAAATGTAGCGTAAAGATATAAGATTTGACTTTCAAGGGAACAACATGAAGGAATTTACAGATAAAGTGCTATCGTTGAAATACATCATGATTTTTAAAGTTTAAACTTTACAAAACTACCAAAAATATTGTTATTTTACAACGAGTGCACCGTTAGCTTGAATTCTGTTTAAGTAATTTCTACGGTAACTAAAATAAGATCTTACGGGTTAAATATACTAAACCATTAGGCGATATATATTTCACATTTTCGAAGCTTGAGTTTTTTTAAGCGTTACTATGTTTCAAAATGATTGCATTTGCGAATTGGTATTGCCTTAGTGATTCAATTTGATGCCAAAATTCTTAAAATTTTGAGCTGATTGGGTAAAATTCTTTAATTATTGATGTGTTTTAAAAATAATTTTTATCCGTTATTCGTTCGATCGTTTGATAGTTCGAACAAAAATCGTTTGATCGTTTATTCGAACAAAATAAAAACTCGAATAAATTACAACCCTAATACTCATTCTCTAGTTACTACATTATATGTCCTTTCAACAGGACATTAAAAGTAAAATTTTTAAATTAATTAAATGATGCCAATGTGGATATTAGATGAAAGATCATAATCTCAGTTTTCCTCCAAAATAATTTGTAATAATAGTAAAATTGCAGTACCAAAAAATGTAAAAATCTCCTTCTAAAAATTTGATCCTTATTTGAATTTGGAATATTCCACTTAGTTTTTTTTTTTTGAAATAGAACACAAACCAGATCCACTTTAGGAAAAATTCAATTTTTTACTAATTTTTGTGACTGATTTCAGCAAAACAAATTTATTAATTTTTCAAAGCCGATACCTAAATTTAGCAAAAAGTTTTGCTATTTTAAAAAATGTTATATTTAGAAAGATTTTATCCGAAATAATTAAAAAATATACTTACAAAACAAATTGGTTATATATTGATTATACTTGCATAACAATAAAATCTATCTACACTCAGGGAAAAAAGTTTGATCATATTGAAGAAAATATTGCATAAATCGTTTATCATCAATTATTAATCCAATTTATGAAGACATTATCATTTCCCAAACACGTTTTATAATCTTTTTGAGAATAATTTTATTCAAGATAAATCAACTTAATAATTGTACTTGTTTGTTCTATTCTAAATAGATGACTTGGATTAATTTACAAAAGTCGATTTTTTTAAGGTCTCTAAATATCAATTGTATAATACCTTATTTTCATGTAAATTTAGGAACCATTGATTGAAAAACTGATTTTCCATTTGAAATAATTCCATTTGAAATTCTGTTTCTGTTGATTTTATATTTGAAATTCTGTTTCTTTTGGAAACTCAAAAACTATCAGAAATAATTTTATATATGTCATTATTTTTGCATACAATGTATTATTTTCAGTGAAAAGTTTTTACTTTCACAAAATATGCAAATTGTATAAGAGAGAAACATAAAAAATCAACCACTTGATTTCCACCACCCCTTCTGATTGCAACTACAATTGGTATAGAAGATGTACATCATATAAGTATAACTTCGTCCAAATGTAGCGTAAAGATATAAGATTTGACTTTCAAGGGAACAACATGAAGGAATTTACAGATAAAGTGCTATCGTTGAAATACATCATGATTTTTAAAGTTTAAACTTTACAAAACTACCAAAATATTGTTATTTTACAACGAGTGCACCGTTAGCTTGAATTCTGTTTAAGTAATTTCTACGGTAACTAAAATAAGATCTTACGGGTTAAATATACTAAACCATTAGGCGATATATATTTCACATTTTCGAAGCTTGAGTTTTTTTTAAGCGTTACTATGTTTCAAAATGATTGCATTTGCGAATTGGTATTGCCTTAGTGTTCAATTTGATGCCAAAATTCTTAAAATTTTGAGCTGATTGGGTAAAATTCTTTAATTATTGATGTGTTTTAAAAATAATTTTTATCCGTTATTCGTTCGATCGTTTGATAGTTCGAACAAAAATCGTTTGATCGTTTATTCGAACAAAATAAAAACTCGAATAAATTACAACCCTAATACTCATTCTCTAGTTACTACATTATATGTCCTTTCAACAGGACATTAAAAGTAAAATTTTTAAATTAATTAAATGATGCCAATGTGGATATTAGATGAAAGATCATAATCTCAGTTTTCCTCCAAAATAATTTGTAATAATAGTAAAATTGCAGTACCAAAAAATGTAAAAATCTCCTTCTAAAAATTTGATCCTTATTTGAATTTGGAATATTCCACTTAGTTTTTTTTTTTTTGAAATAGAACACAAACCAGATCCACTTTAGGAAAAATTCACTTACAATTGTTCACAAAAAAATATGTGTTGATGCCTTTTCTTAAGTTTTCTTTTCTGGTTAGTTTTTCTATTTTTATTTGACTTTTTTCACTCAATTTCTTAATTTTTTATTCGTTTGATATTGTAATAAACTCTTTTTGTAACAAACTTATTTATAAGCAACACTTTTATTTCGCGTTGCTTATATATATAATAAATGTAATATTTTTCCATTTGATTAAACATTTAATAAGGTACGAGTAATTTGATTTAAACTAATTTATTCTGTTGGGATGGAATTATTTTTAATTTATAATACATTTTATGCTTAGGACCTTCAAAATGCATGACATAATATAGATAGTTTCACCAGAGCAGTAGCCCGAAAAATAATGGTGGCGTAGGGTGGTATTTGTTTTTGTTTCCGATTTCTTTTTTTTTTTGCTACAATTGTGTTATAAACAATATTTTATATGGCAATTTTAAAAATTTTGAATAGAAACAACTTCAGCCAAGTTTTTGTAGAAACAACACTGCAGAGGTTTCATGCAACAACAAAGGAATGTTCTTCTTCTATTACTAGGTGTACACTACTACACGTTTTTTATAACACAGGAGGATAAAATCATCTGACCCGTTTTATGTATTCTATTTTATGTATATATTTGATTACCAAATCTGTAGATTAAAGCCGCTATTTAACGGTTTTTTTATTTTTACCTAGTTTTACGGGTTAAGCGATTTTTATCGCTAAACTAGTAATTGACCTTAACAAATGGTCATGCAGTAGGAAGAGGTTATTAGGCAGAGGTGTTTCAGCAAGAAAACAACATACATCTCCCCTAAAGGAACCCGGAGTCCAAAAAAAAGTATACGTGCAAAACTCAAAAGGCTCTGCCTATTCTGGACGCTCTAGCTTTTCTAAAGCTTCGTGTTCTGATGAGATATTTTTTATACGGAGGTTGAAAGCACTTTTTAAATTAAAAATAACTAAAATATTTATAGTTGAAAAGTTTTTCTAACAAAAAACTTACTTACTTTTATGAGAAATACCCGGTTAGATAAAGACAAACGGAAAACCACTGGCAAGGCACTTTAGCAAGTGGTCCAACTGCTGGCAACTAAAACTTTGTTTTCTAAAATAAAACTTAAAAAAAAGTTCATGTATAGTCTCGCCAGGATTCGAACAATGGCCGCCTAATTGACAGCCGACAGCTCTAAACACTAAGCTAGTGAGACACTTAATACTTAATAGACTAAGTCGTAAGTAACTGTAGAAATATGTCAGAACTGGCATAAGGCTTGATGGAAACAACTTGCCAATGTTGAGAAAACAAAAAAGTTGGTTTTTTTCCAGAAACAAAAAAGGTAAATTTTATATGAAGAAAATATTAAAAAGTATAACAAAAAAACACGAATATATGTTTGCCTGAAACCGGGCTCGAACTCGGAACATTCCTGCTACAAAAATATATAAACAAAGCATCATCATTTTTATAAAATAAATGCTTTACTAGCGGTTAGAATTCTGAACCGACTGTAATTTCTGACTGGTCTTTCCTGTAGACGACTGAAATTATTGTAAAACAAATACTGACAGTTTGATGACAGAAACTTTACAAGTGTTTAAATTTTTACCAGTGAAAATGTGTAAGCAGAAAAAAACATACATATTATGAGAAACTTTGCTTGTATTTATAGAAAACAAAAACAAATTTTAATTAATTTATATTTTTTGTATGAATTTTAGCTAAAAATTTTAAAAAATCAAATATGAAAGAAATTAAAAAACATTTTTAAACGTTTCTGGTCTTCATTTTCATTTTCAATTTACTCTTATCCTTTCCATAGTGACCACTTGATTTTGTTTTTATATTAAGGATTTACAAGGCTGTTCTATTTCACTTATTCTTACAAATTTTCCGTTCGGTTACTTTTTTGTATATTTGTCTAATTTTTACTGGACTTTACTGGAAAAGTAATCGAACAGAATTTATAACATTTAAGATTTGTTTCATATATCACAATATTTTGAAATATTTATAAAATTGTCTCGTTTATTCGGGTTAGAAAAATACATACGAAATATAACACTAAGTCGCTGGTATGATGACGGTAATGCTGTTGTGTCCTATGCTGATATACAAATTACAGTTAGAAATCCACTATTAAAATTGTTATACAGTATATAGTACTGGTGTTGGGATTGTAATATTATAATTGGTATTCAAGTATTCGGTTGCCGATTTCGTTGCAGTTGATACTGCTGAGGCTGCTGTTATTGTTCACATGTCATATAACATTTAAGACTTACGAAATAGTCTTTTTGGTTACTTTTATTATTTGGGCAATTTGTTAATAAAATAATTTTTATAAAATGTTGCTCTTGTTTGACATTTTAATAAATAATGCAAATGTTTAACATTCAATTTTGTTATTTCTGTATGATGTTGTTAGGGTTGCCGGATTCATATTTGAAAAAAAAATTGACATTCGCCAAATAAATTTTTATTTGGAAAAAAATCTGTACAACTATACATTAGAGCGACTCACCAAAAAAAGTGCTGGATGTACCCTCCTAAAAATGAACCTTGAACTTTTTTAAGATGACATTTAAAATATTTCGGCTCCAGATTTGACCTCTCGTGAGCTGGGCCATTTTGAAAATGGGTCTATTTTTGCATGTTTTGTTAATTTGAGAATCTGCTTCCTTACCAACATATACAATGTGGATATCATAAGAAAGGTTTTTTTAAGGCGCGTCCAACAATATACAATTTGTCCAAGGACGATCACCCATGTCCTTTTTTTAAGGATATTCTGTAAAAAAAAGGATTTTGGAATTTTTTGTTCGGGGTTGTTTGTAATAAAAATGCCAAATTAACATTTTTTTAATCTTTAGTCGATTTAATTAAATACGGGTATCAGCTTTTTTTGAAATTCGTGCTAGTTTGCGTTTTGACAAAAATGCAATGGGGTGGTAACTCTTCATTTTAAATAGGGCAATATGGGTATCAAATTGTTTCTTTTGTCAAGTACATCATCTTTGTATGTAAATAATTTAGATTTTTGCAAATTAGATGCATTTTACACGGTGCTGTTGAATATATATAAATGGAATTTTGTGATAACTCTAATATGAAAGCGAATTTAGTTTCTAGATCATGTATGGATGAAAATAGAACTAAAGAAAGAAAAAAACAATGATCCACGACTTTTTGGTAGCATTTTTTTTTCGCGAATTAAAAAAAGAATATGCCGCCAAAAAGTCGTGGATCATTTTTTTTTTTCTTTCTTTATTCCTATTTTCATCCTATTTTCATTTCATGTACTTGACAAAAGAAACAATTGTATACCCATATTGCCCTATTTAAAATGAAGAATTACCACCCATTGCATTTTTGTCAAAACGCGAACTAGCACGAATTTCAAGAAAAGCTGAGACCCGTATTTAATTAAATCGACTAAAGATTAAAATATGTTAATTTGGCATTTTTATTACAAACAACCCCGAACAAAAAATTCAAAAACCGTTTTTTTTACAGAATATCCTTAAAAAAAGACATGGATGATCGTCCTTGGGCAAATTGTATATACAGTTGGACGCGCCTTAAAAAAAAGCTTTCTTATGATACCCATATTGTATATGTTGGTAAGGAAACAGATTCATAAATTAACAAAACATGCAAAAATGGACCTTTTTTCAAAATGGTCCAGCTCACGAGAGGTCAAAGCTAGAGCCGAAATATTTTAGATGTCATCATAAAAAATACCAATGTTCATTTTGAGGGGGGTACACCTTGCACGAATTTCGCTTCCATACAACTTGAGCCGCTCTACTAAACATACGTTAGCACACTCAAAAGAAAAAGTTAGTATAAAAGTTAGTAAAACGGTGTGTAAATCAGTTATACTATTTTTCGGCAAATCGTTTGCTAAAATTATGTTTTTAGTTAAATTTTAGTTACACTTATTCAACACTTAACTGTTTTTAACTAATGTTCTACTAATATTATACTAATGTTATACTAACTTATTTTGCAAAAAAAAAAATTCTGCTGATAAACACATTAATAGTGTGGACGACAACCAGATTGATAGATATAAGCAGAATGAATTAGATGTTGCGGCATGTCAAACTGTAGTAGTGACGATAAAAATGATACTAAAAAGTACAACTCTAATAAGACATATAACAAAATCAACCATGGAAGAATTTTGTAGCTGTTGTGCATACAAAAAGCAAATTGTGAATGAAAACAAGTTGTACTTCTGAGATTATGTATGCAAGAACAGAAACAACGTGTATTGAATACAAACTAGTTTTAGTCACAACAAAACTCGACCTGACGATAGATCAGTGGGCTAAAGCGCTCTGTCTAACGTGTAGAGCGAGTGCATGTGGCATTAGAAATCAGTTTATCTATGATTGCACAGAAAATTTCATATAGACGCAATCGAACAAATAAAAACATAACAAATATTACATTATTCAAAAAACAAGGTCACTGACGAAGGTTCAATACCAGAAACTGCGCAGTCTGATTCAGAAAATTGAAAATTTGCAATGTAGTTATGATTTTTAGAAAATACACTCACCTTTCACAAAACAACTCTTATTTTGCGTTGTCACCGGCTTGTGAAAGTAACTGTATATTAATTAAATAAAAGGCAAAATAAAATATTTAAATTTGATAAAGATTAAATGTGTATTTCTAAACTAAATGTTTATAGAGATTAATAATCCAGTGTGGTCAAATTGCAAACAAATATACAGACAGGTAGACCAATTAAAGCGAAAGACAAAAACACACACACCTTACATAGATTTTTGTGGTTCCTTTTTCTTATTGCAAAGACATATTCTGTTTTTCTATAATTATCAGCGGCATTTGCGTTTATTTAAAAGATAACGTCATTTAGATAATCGTTGATGTAAGTAGTGGAAAGATAATTTTGTTTATGTTGTATATAATTCTTTATATTCTTTTAGTTATTACAATAATTCATGTCGTCAATGTGGGAGTATGAACATTTTTATATTTTGTAACGTATTGTAAATTATTTTTAAAAGAATAACAAAAATATGTTTTATGATTTTCAGCAAATAAATTAATGATTTTTCTAAAAATGTTTTGAGTTTTTTTCAGTCTACTAATATTTTATTAATATTAAGCAGGGGTTTTTTAATTTCTAATCCACAAAGTCTTAGCAAAACTCTTCCTGAATCTACTAATCTTGTTGCTAAAAATCAGCAAAACATATTGCTACCGTTATCAATTTTTTGCAAGTGCCCTCCTGGCTAAAATTTTGCTGTATCAGCAAAATTTTTTTCTGAATTTTCTTACTTCTTTTGTGAGAGTATATATATATATTTTTTTTTTTGAAGCAGCCTAATATACACTGATAGAATTTTCCTTCGCACTATTAATGAATGCCTTTGATTAATTTAATGAACAATTTTCATAAAATTAATGAAAAATTCATTAATCAAATGATATTATGATAAAATATTTTTTTTTTATCCTTAAAATATCCAGCACTCTATACTTTTTTTTAGTTTACCAAACATTTAGTTTCACCAGATTTTCTAACTATTTGAGAAAGTTATTATAATACAAAAGTCTAAATAAGAGCATAATTTTGTTGTGGTTATTTATGTCAAATGGTAATGCGATACTGTTTACACGTGTTTGATTCGGTTTTAAGTCGAGTTCAGGGGGATGTCACAAAAAAAAAAACCAGAAAAGATAAAAGATAAAAAAATTTAAATAAATTAAAATAAATATAAATAAATATGAAACAGAAAAAAATGTTTTTTATTATAATTTATTTAATGACCATATTTCATTAATTCAATGAACTTCCTTAAACCATTTATTTTAATGAGGGCAGCAAAGGTTATAGCGGCATTTAATTTTTTAGGCGTAGTTTTCAAACGAGAATTTTAATCGCTTCCTGACAAATGGTACTGGATTTGGGTTTGTTGATACTTTAAATCGTGCTCAACAAATACTTAATATACCAATGTAGTCAACTTTGCTTCATATATATCATATATAACCGGCTATATAACCGGCTCGAATAACCGGTTAATCAATTTTAGCGATTTTTCGCATAATGCCTATACCGTTTAATCACCTCGATCGAATAATTGGAAACACAACGTATTTTCTATTGATTTTTAGTTGTTGGCACACCATGGCGTATGATTAACATTTATCAATACATGTATCGTAATATAACTCATACGTATCATTCGACATTTTATGCAGTTAAAATGGTTTCTATTATAAGTTGAATCTTCAAATTAGATTTCTTTGAACAATATTAACATGCTTATTTTATACTATGTACATAAATATGTTCATTCAAGTTATACTAATTTTATTTAAAATTTAATTAAGACTCGTTAAAAATATAAACCATATTAAGGAATAAAAAATAAATAAAAAAAACATTTATTGAAGAGAACAATTTTAGGTCAGTTTACAATGATGCCTTTTTCCAGTATGTACATACTACATTTTTAAGCATTACCATGTCATAGAAAGTCTGATTAAAGTAAACGTAAATATGAAAATGAAAATTATTCAAGTTCGAGGCCATATACTCTATATTTCTTCATTAGGATATTGTCCTAACAAATAATCTATAGAGTTTTTGTTTTCAAATTTATTATTTGACCCTTTCAGGAATGTGTTGATAGATCTATTTCGGGAATTTTCTAGGTTCCCATCATCAGAACACGTTTTGAAAGCGTAACAATCCCATGCCAAACCTCAAGCATTCATATGAACTAGTTTACTCACTACATGAGAACTAATATACATATGAGTTTGAAATTAAAGATTATAACCATTAATCAAAAAATAAATTGAAAACTTGTTTGATGAGCAAGATCCACCTCTGGTGGATATTCAATAAACGTTTTTTTTGTTTCTCTCTCCTTTTTTATATTTTGTTAAGTTAGTTAACAAAACAGGGAAAGTAAACTAGGCGGTACTTTGCCTATTTTCACAAGTTTGTTATAATTTTTATTAAAAATAAAAATTATGTTTTTTCGACCTTTAATTGTGCAATGAAAATGAAAATTATTCAAGTTCGAGGCCATATACTCTATATTTCTTCATTAGGATATTGTCCTAACAAATAATCTATAGAGTTTTTGTTTTCAAATTTATTATTTGACCCTTTCAGGAATGTGTTGATAGATCTATTTCGGGAATTTTCTAGGTTCCCATCATCAGAACACGTTTTGAAAGCGGTAACAAAACGTGTATTGAATATCCACCAGAGGTGGATCTTGCACATCAAACAAGTTTTCAATTTATTTTTTGATCAATGGTTATAATCATTAATTTCAAACTCATATGTATAATTAGTTCTCATGTAGTGAGTAAACTAGTTCATATGAATGCTTGAGGTTTGGCATGGGATTGTTACCGCTTTCAAAACGTGTTCTGATGATGGGAACCTAGAAAATTCCCGAAAGAGATCTATCAACACATTCCTGAAAGGGTCAAATAATAAATTTGAAAACAAAAACTATATACATTATTTGTTAGGACAATATCCTAATGAAGAAATATAGAGTATATGGCCTCGAACTTGAATAATTTTCATTTTCATTGCACAATTAAAGGTCGAAAAAACATAATTTTTATTTTTAATAAAAATTATAACAAACTTGTGAAAATAGGCAAAGTACCGCCTAGTTTACTTTCCCTGTTTTGTTAACTAACTTAACAAAATATAAAAAAGGAGAGAGAAACAAAAAAAAACGTGTATTGAATATCCACCAGAGGTGGATCTTGCACATCAAACAAGTTTTCAATTTATTTTTTGATCAATGGTTATAATCTTTAATTTCAAACTCATATGTATAATTAGTTCTCATGTAGTGAGTAAACTAGTTCATATGAATGCTTGAGGTTTGGCATGGGATTGTTACCGCTTTCAAAACGCGTTCTGATGATGTGAACCTAGAAAATTCCCGAAATAGATCTATCAACACATTCCTGAAAGGGTCAAATAATAAATTTGAAAACAAAAACTCTATAGATTATTTGTTAGGACAATATCCTAATGAAGAAATATAGAGTATATGGCCTCGAACTTGAATAATTTTCATTTTCATTGCACAATTAAAGGTCGAAAAAACATAATTTTTATTTTTAATAAAAATTATAACAAACTTGTAAACGTAAATATTTTGAATTTAATGCGTTTATAGAAATTATTAATCTTAAGAAA
The DNA here is from genome assembly GCA_021234595.1 of Delia radicum. NCBI lineage: Eukaryota > Metazoa > Arthropoda > Insecta > Diptera > Anthomyiidae > Delia > Delia radicum. The sequence goes on from CM037851.1 coordinate 78,207,196, forward strand.
AGTGAGAAATTATATCCGGTTTAGGGTTTCAGAAGTAGGGGGAAATTATCTCATTATTTTTGATTTTCTTTAAAAGACTGTAGAAAAATTGTAAATCAAATATAAGGTATTTTAAGCATCAAAATAATACAAAAGGCATTAAAAAATTCTTAACTAAAAAAGTTTTGAACAATTTTATAACCCATTTCGCCTTCTAATATGGTCTTGGGCCGTTCCCCAAATACATTAAACCCTTATGTTTACACCAGGGCCTGGCCAGGCGCTTTTTGTTTTTTTGTTGTGTATTTTGTATACTTCCTTAGAAGCTATAGTAATGATATACAATGATATCCTCAAGGATACAATTTAGAATCAGTTCATTTGAAATTGTGATTCGAAATATTGGTTGATATTTCATAAAAAATGGAAAGAAATAATGAAGGGATAGAAGAAGTTGACTTGGTCTATCAGTGGTATTCACACATAACCTTTATATTAACATTATCTTTATATTAACATTTTCATATTAAGTCGTCTAGGTTTGTACCGGGTCTGAATAGACACTGGTGTTATGAATGTGACAAATCAACTTGTTGTAAACATTAGGGTTGAGATTGTAAAATCATGAATTTTATTTTTCTCTTCTGATTTGTCAATTCACCGATGAATTTAACATTGGCTTATCAAAGTGAGGAATCGTTACAAATATGATACTTTGGAAGTTTTTTTTTTACATAAACAATTTCTGTGGAAGACATGTAAAGGGCATATGAACAGCTTCCTTCTTATGACAAGCCAATATTAAATTAATCAATGAAAATACAAAATTCCTTTATCGGGCATATATTGGAAATTAATTTAATTACATCATTCGTTAACTGCAAGACTGACATAACTCAAAAAACTCGATTTTGCAGAAAACGAGTTTAAAGTTTTCTATCCATATCTGCCACGCTCGACCCTTTCTCTATTTATTTGGTCACGTTTTTTTTCTCTTAGTGAGAGCTGTGTGCGAATTATCGAGAAATCACTGAGTAGCACAGTTTCTCTATGAAGTATATACTCTATGCACCCACTTCAAAGAAAATATATTATCATTTAACTCGAAAAGTATACATGAAATTAATATATATATATATGACAGTCTTGTAATAAATGAGCGATATGTTCTTCTAAAATCGAAACTTTTTAAAATAAAATTATAACAAAATCTTGTATGATTTTTTATGGTTCTAACAAAGGCAATTTAAAACTAAAGGGCCTGAGTACTTTCTGAGGATGAAATAAGAAGTTGAAATTATGTATATTAATGCATTAAAAGTGATTGCAACCCTCAAAGCTCTGAAGTTTTAAATTATACAATGCTTTTGTACTTGATGATGTATGTTATGTACTGTAATAAAGGTCTTTCAAATACCTTTTATTTGATTCTCTATTTATCGTCGATATGGCAATAAGCCTACAAAGACTCAGTGGATCCATTTATTTCGTGATCTCTATCGCATTTTCAAATTTTAGTTGCAGTCGACTTTTCTTGTAAATTCATTATTCATTTTGAGAATGGTATTTTATTTTGATTATTCCTTGCATCCCTTGAGCTAAATCTTTTTTATCCCTTTCACTAACCTTGTATACCACAGTGTACACATTTTTAAAAAGGTATTAATAATTTGGAAACGCAAACAGAATTTACATTTTTGTTTTAAAATCTTTATTAGGACATTGGTCATAGAAAAACCATTATCATTATATGCATAAAATTTTCATCCAGAAAATAAAGTCACGATATATGTTAACAAACCCCACTTTTTTAATCAGCCTTTATCTCCGAAAAAACGAGCGTTCAGTGTATCTCGAGAACTACCAAAGCTATAGTGTCGAAATTTGGCACGTAGCTTCCTTTTTATGACCAGAACAAAATTAAAAAAGCATTTTTGTATATTAGAATGCTTATGGGGTAAAAATGGGCGGAGAAGTTTCACAAATTCGATTTTCATACCCATTTTTTTGTTAGCAGTAGGGGAAGGGGACATAAATGTATACCATTTGCTTTCTAATTTAAGGATACCTAACAATAATCTGAAGTCCAAGTAGAGATATATTCACAAACAAATAGTCGGTGGTGAAAAGATTAAACAACCTCCAAAAACACGATTTTTTATTAACTAAAAATTTGTTACTGCAACTCTTGTCAAAAATTTGGTCAAATATAGAAAAGATTAAAAAAGTCTATTGTTCTGCATTAAAAATTATGTTGTCTCTTGGCTCGAGATAATAAGATTTTGATGCCATTTTTTTGACGTTTTTCAATGCGATTTTTTTAAAAAAAATAAACAACTCTTCCATTTTTCATCCGTTTTAAATTCTTAATATATCGTCGAAATGTTTTCGAAGTCATCTAATAATTTTGTTAACTATATACACTTTTTATATGCATAAAATTCAGTTTTTTATACAAACATTACTATATTTGCTATTTAATAAAACCTAATATTTCATATTAAAAAAAAGAAATATTTTATTTTTCCGAAATTTTGATTTGTTTTGCAAATATCTAAGGAAATATTCTACAAGATATTATTCACCAAAGTCTCTAGATTACGCGTTGCGTAGAAAAAATCTATTCTATTAGCTGCGATAACAACTAAGGGCATTAATTTAAAAAATGAGAATTTTCTGGAAAACATTCCTAAGAAACATTATTAGCGGATGTCAACACTTTCCAAATATAGAGTCGAAAGAAAAATAAGAGACTATTTTAAATTTTTATAAAAAATTTCATTAGAAAACTTAAAAAAAAAAATACATACAAACAAACCTTGTTTTCTCGAGTCGAGAAGCTGTTATATTAACAATTTTTAAATACGAAATCGTACAATTCTCCAATATTTTCTTATATTTCACCAAATTTTTCACAAATAGTGCCGCAACTAATTTTTAGTTCACATGAAATAGTGTTTTAGGAGCTTTTTTAAAATGGTTCAGCTCATGGGATGTTGTAGATAGAGCCGAAATATAATAGGAGTAATCATAAAACATGTTAATCTTTGTTTTCAGCAGGTGCATCTGGCCTTTTTTTAAAAAGCTTGTAAATGAGGCATTCTAATGTACAATGTTATGTGAATGTCTTTAAAGATGTTGGTTTTCTTCTAAAATTAATATTTTCGCGCTAATTATGCTTATTACATTTTTAATTTAAAATGAGTAGAAATTTATAATTTTGTTCTTTTTTGAAATATGAAAATGACAAATTTATTATTTTTAAATGTTGCTACGTTTACAAACTTTGCGACCAATCTATATTTTTAGGCACAACATAATATTTATACACACAAAGAGTGTCATTGTAAATATAAAAATTTAATAAAGTAAAAGTAGTAAAAATAAATAGTAAAATGATAGTAAACTGCTAATGGAAATCGATTACCTAAAAACAACCCAATTTTGTACTAAATATTAGTTAAACAGATAAATAAAAATAATAATAAAATTAATTTACCTTTATTAAAATAATTTTCACAAAGTTTATGCAACCTTTTTATGAAATGATGAAGATCTATTGAACATTTGTCTTCAATTTTTATAAAATCTTTGTCGTATTAATGAAAACTTCGTAAATATGATGAAAAATGTATGACAAACGATTTATGAAACATTTTCATTAATATGATACAACTTTTTTTCTCCTGAGTGTAGTAAATATTTAAGTGGATAAATAAAGTTCAAGATTTTTCACTATCTTGTGTATACATAGATCAAAACATGTTTGCTTAAAAAAATATATTGTTAGAAAATTTTTTTTGCTAATTTTAGCAAATCGGGTTTCAAAAGTTTTACTTATTTAATTAAGTTAAATTAGCAACCAAAATTATTAAATAATTTTATAAATTATAAAATAAGAATAGCAAAGAAAAAAAACTTTACTAAAAAATTACTTTGTACTAAAAATTAGTATAATAATAGTAAAGTGAGATTGAAAACGGTTTTACTAACTTTTTTAAAACTTTTTTTTTCCTCAATGTGTCGAAATTTTTTGAAACTCCTCATATAAATTAACTGAAATGTTCAATTTAATTAGCAATTTATTATAATATAATTAAGCTGTTTATTCTATTGGGATGGAATTTTTTTTTTTGTTCATAACGTTCATAATTTACCTGCATTGATTTAAAAAGTCTCCGTGGTATAAAATTTTAATTTGAAACCTTTTATGAAATTATGTGATGACCAGGCACGTAGATAGGGGGGGGGGGGGCTTGGGGTCTAGAGCCCCCCCCCCCCAAATGATTTGACAAATTTAAAAACTTAATACAATTCGTTAGAAAGTAACAATGTTATTGATAAATTTAATATAAAAATATTTATTTTTGACTTGGATCAAATAGCAAATAGTTTTATATGATTCGAATCTTAAAATTTTGTTAGAAAACATCGCCTGCAAATGGGCGGCTATCATTGTTAGAGTTGATTTTCGACAAAAAGCAATAAATAAAATCATTTCATAAGAGATTTCGAAGTCTTTGACTTAAAATATAATCAAAAAATTGTTTGAGACAATACAAACTAAAAATTAAATATGTCTACACAGAAAAAACTAAAATTGAGTTTTAATTAAAATATTTGTTGATTCAGCAGAAGTTAAACTGAATTCGGTCGTGTTGATGCAATTGTAGTAACAACTAAAATAATTTGTATCTATTTAATTAATATTATTTTCAATTACATACAGTTTAATTCATATCTATTAAAAATTTAATTGAATATTGTTTATTATTGGGAAAAATTACAAAATTTTATAAAAATCACCAAAATTGTAAAAAAATCGCCAAAATTTAAAAAAATCGAGACCATTTGAAAAAATGGCAAAATTTGAAAAAAAAAATTGCCAAAATTTAAAAAATAAGCCTCAAAATTGCAGAAATTTAAAAAACTCCAAAAATTAACACCAAAATTTGAAAAAAATTTAAAAAAAAATCACCAAAATTAAAGAAACGCGAATTTTCAACTTTAAACGATATTTTTAATTTTGGCGACTTTTTAAAATTTTTGCATTTGTTTCAATGTTGTTATTATACGTTATAAAAACTGAAAATTTTTTTATACCAAATTCATTTTCAATTAAACAGTTAATTGAAAGTAAGTTTGAAATCGAACAAAATTTTAATTGAAATTTTTTTGACAATGATTTTTTCTGTGTATTTTAACATAATCTTTTAAAATGGAGATACCACTAAGACTCAAAATTAAGTTTACCTGTGCCTTTTTTTAAGACATTTTAAAGGGTTTTTATTTAAAAAATTGTTTAACAACAATTTGAAAAGCGTTTGAAATTGTCCAAAATATAAATCAAAGTGAATTGGAAATACATAATTTAGTTTAAGTAAGACCTAGGCGATGTTAGATATATTTTTAAAATTTCCAATTTTATGTTTTTTCTTTATTATTATTTCTTTCAGACTATAATCACGCTTGCTTGTAAAATTTACGATTTTTTTAATATAAGACATGAAGTCGGATATATGAAAAAGGGGAAAAAATAGTGAATAATTTATTAAAATAATTCAAATAAGTGGCAGCCGGGGTCCACGACATAGTGTCAAAATGGTTTTCAAAATGTGTGTTTTCTCGAGCATTTTAACGCTGTCTAAATTTCCTAAACTTTAAACATATTTTCATACAAAGATGTATTAAATTTCACCACCAATTTTAAAAATAGATACGTTTTTCATATATTTTTGCTGCTTTATCACCTATCCGAATTTCATTAATTTCAAAGGGAGCCCATCGGAAAAGCTTCCTTATGAGTGTCAGGCAAATTATATAGGATATTTGCTTTTAATTTATTTTTTGGACGGTTATAAATCTTTAATTTCCCGAGTTAAAACTTTTGCATAAAATAATACATTATTTTATATACACTTATAAGGTTTTGTCTGCCAGTGCATTAATTAACTTCGTAGAAAAAATTTAATATGATGTCATATATAGTTGCGTATAATTATATATTGCATTTAGAATACGCTAAAACTAATCCAATTAATAATTACGTTATATTTATATACCTAGACATTGCAAAATAATATATATATATTGATATTATATCATATTTAAAAAAAAAAAAACAATTTTATTTTAGATAAAATTGCAGAGTCGCACTAGTAAATTTGTCAATTATATTTTGGATGTAAATATGTATTACATCAATACAATAGTACAATTAATTGTATCATTTTGTGTATAATTTTATACACAAAATTTACCCCAATTTTTGTCTTTTGAATTGATATCTTTCTGGTTCTTAACCCTAAAAAAAAATTTGTTTCATTTGTAACATTATGAGTTTTTATTTTTGAATATAATAAAATTTCCAAATGCTATGGAATTTGTTACAAATTATAAAGTTATAAACCTTTTGCAAGTGGCTGAAGTCTAAAAGGATTAATAGATGTTTCGGATTTTCATGACGTTTTAAAATCAAAAACCGGATAAAACTAGCTTATTTTGTATATATCAGAATCAGTTCAGATATAAATTTATGCCGCTATATAAAATCGTATTAAATTGTATCGCGTCATTATTAGGATGTTATTTAATTATTATGCCCATTTCTCGGATAAAACTGTATTAAGACCCATACTAAATTTCGTATGATTATATTATATTAATTTTATTACATTAATTTTAATCGGGTTATTAGAAGTTGAAACTTTTTTACTTTCTTTTACGTTTATCAAGTTTTAGCTACCCTAGACGTATATTAGCACATAAAAATATAAATTAACGCAATTTTATTTTTCGCGGGTTTCAAAAAGTTTTCCGCATTATCATTTTTTTTATTTCATTAAACTAAAAATTAATATTTAGTTAAAAATTTAACGTAATTAGACAATAACGATGCATATCCAACTTAAAGTACACAAACGTTTTCAAATTTGATGTGTTTCGTGGATTGTGATCAAACAGATTAAAGCGGTGTTTCGCGATATGGACATAAAAATTCGCAAAATAATGAACACAATAAGTAAAAAATGCATTTTAAGGAAATGCGCTTTATTATGCGGGAGGTTTTTGTTGCCAAATGACTTGAGAAAGCGATTTCTATTATTAATACATGATTGCCATATTACGTTCACGTAAAAATTTAAGAAACAAAAAAAAAAAAAAAAAAAAGCTTTTACTCTAGTGTGCAAAAAAAAATATATATAATCAAAATAAAAAATGGAAAAGCCCCCCCTCCCCCGCCGAAACAAATTCCTAGCTACGTGCCTGGTGATGACCTTTGATTGAAATAGTGCTCACATCGACAACAGTTTTTATCTGTTTCCTATTTTTATTTATTATATAGTTTACATAGTTTTATAGTTTCTATTACAAGTGTAGTGGTTCTAAAATTGATGTAATCAATATTAAGTTGTCAGAATCAATTTATTTCTGTCCCTATTTTTAATTGTCACAACGGAAAGTTCTATTATTTGGATGTTAGCCCAAATCAGTTTTATCTGTGTAAGTACACTAATGCCCCGGTTTGCGTAGGGGAGAACTAAAACGCAATTCGAAATGACGCAAACCGAAACACGCACTCACATAACAAATACTGCGTAGGGTTGTGTCAGACGGACGTCTATCGGAAAGTGACAATAAGGTTCATTTGTTTTATGTGTTTTTTTTTTTAATTTTTTCAACGCATATTTTTGTTGCGTTGTTGTTTTAAATTGTTTAACTCTTAAACAACAGATTAAAAAAAAAAAAAAAAACAAACAATTATTAAAAACTATCTCAGAGCCTAATGCTCAACATTCCTTAATCAACAATGACAAAAACAATGTAAATAATCCATCAATACAAAATAATGTAAAATCAGTAAATGACAGAAAAAGAAAAAGTGAAGCATTAAATGCAACAATGGCAAAACAACTAAAAAATAATTATTATTCTATTCTTGATAACGATAAAGAATGTAACGAAGAATATTTAAAAATATTTGAAAAACAAGTACAAGAGCACGAACAAGCAACAACATCTAATAGATCCACCAGAAATAATAATTTAAATAATAATACTCTAAATAGTAATACTCTAAATAATGAAAATACAACAAACAATACTCAAAACAAAAATAAAAAAATACCACCTCTCAACGTTTTTGGTGTGGATCCCAATGAACTTGTCCAGTTTATAAAAAAAAAGGTCTTAATATAAAAGACTTTAAAATAAGAGAATTTTATAACAAAAAAATATCTCTTTATGTGTCATCAATGGATGATTACAACAGAGTAAAAACATATATACAAAAAACAAATGCACACTTTTTTACTTTTACTCCGAAAGATTTAACAACAAAAACATTCTTACTAAAAGGCCTCAGTGCCAACATTGATACTAATGAAATTCTGGAAGAACTAACAGTATTCCAAAATGAGAACTTGAAATTTATTAAAGTAAACGAATTCAAACCCAAAAAATCAACAAGTGAAAACTATGCTCTACCAATTTATTTAGTTCAAATAAGTAGCAACAGTAAAACCAACGAATTACTTGCAATTAAGGGTTTGCAAGCATCGCACAGTGGGGTGGGCTTAGTACATTTTGCGGCATCAACTAAACCGCTAAGTTTTTATACAAGTTATGCACATGGTTGAAAAGAGGATTACTTGTAGATATCAGAAACGTGAAAAAACATATTTGCGTAGTGCAAATATTTTTCGCAAATCGCAAAAAAACCGAGTTCGCATACTCAACCGCTAAGTTTTTTAATAAGTTCTGCACATGGTTGAAAAGAGAATCACTTATAGATATCAGAACCGTGGAAAAATGTATTTGCGTAGTGCAAAGTTTTTTCGCAAATCGCAAAAAACCAAATTCGCATACTTAACCGCTATGTTTTTATATAAGTTTTGCACATGGTTGAAAAGAGAATCACTTGTAGATATCAGAAACGTGAAAAAAAATATTTGCGTAGTGCGTAGTTCATTAATTGTCTTTATCGGACTTTTACGTTTTTCTCTTATTATTGGATCTGAATTGATAAGTAAGAAGTTAGAAACGTCTTGGAGGTTTTCTTTTCTGCCACAAAAAAATTTATTTTTTTTTTGCATGCTTTCTTGTTCATCAAAAGGGAAAGTTACATTTAATAAAACACTTTCGTAGAAAATTCGTTATAACTTTTTACGGGAACAGATCTAACAAAATATTTTTTTTGGTAAGGATAGAGTACAAAATATGGAAAATTTTACCTAAAAATAATTCGAAATTTAGGCGCAGAAGTTTGAAATTTTTTTGATGTTATTAAATAAATCGCGAAATTTTTCGCGTGGTACATTGCAAATCAAAATTCAGTATAAATTTAACAAATGACACTTATTCTTATTATCCATGCAAAATTTCAGACAGATCGGGTCATTAGATCAGCAGAAAAAATAAAAATATCTAACACAACTCAAAAAAAGTAAATATCTTTTGGAAAAATCAGAAATTTTACAAAAAAATATTCGAGCAAAGTTGAAAATCGAACAAGTTTGTTCTACAGAGCACGCCAGAGCACGGCGGGCATACTAAATTCGTAATCTAGATAGTATTAGCTTTCATATGCATATGGTTTTAGGGTCTCATTCCCCTGCGTTCAAAATATAGGGCTATTGAAACATTAAGTTTCTCTTAATTTTTATTAAAAAACTAATCTCGTCTATGTGCTTACCAGTATCTTTTTTTACAAATGTATTAACATGAAAAATTAATGATTTTGTATTACTACTAATGATTTATTACTTAAAAGTAGTGACCTAAGTGGTTAAACACGCACAACACTGGCTTATGTTAGTACCTGTTTTTAATATGAAACATTTTTGGAAACAAAACTTTGACTTTGGCAGCTTGCCATCGTACCAATAATTAGAATATCTCAAAAAACTAAACGGAACTAGTTTCGGCAAGGTCTTATCTATTAGATTTGCCAATTAGTTTGAAAAAATTCCAAGATTTAAAATCGGACTTTTTGCCGGAGATCCCCTTAGGCTGCCCCAACGTGCATCGCTGTATTCGCTGGAAACCCTTAAGAAAACCAGAAATTACCCAATGTAGAAACTGCCAGAGTTTCTTTCATAGTGCATCTAATTGTTATCTAGCTAAAAGATGTGTTAAATGCAACGAAAGCCATGGAGTTGGGGAATGTACCTTAAATAACATACCTGTTAATGAAAGGGACAAACTGTTTTGTGTGCTATGTGGTAAACATGGCCACCCGGCATCATATAAAGGGTGCGAAAAATATAAAGAAATTCAACAGAAGCTCCGCGCCAGAAAACAAATTTTAAAACAAAATAGAACTGCAAATACACTATATAATATAAATCCTAATATGAGCTTTGCTGATACTGTAAAAAATAATAATCATCAAAATAATACAAACCCGATACAACTAGCTTTAGAAGAGTTTAAAAATTCAATGCAAAATCTTTCAAATCAAATAGTTAATCTACATAAACAACTACAAGTACAAGCAGCTAGAATAGATTCTATCTTTTCATTGTTAGAAGCTTGAATTATCACCATGGCTGAAAGTATTGTAAAAAATCTTAATATAATTCAAATTAACGTTAATTCTCTTAAAAGATTAAGTAGAAGATACGACTTATGTAATTTTATTAATAAATATAATCCAGACTTAGTACTACTAAACGAAACAAAACTAAACAACAGACATAAAGTTACTTTTAAAGACTATCAGTTTATACACAAGGATAGAGTTAATTCTGCTAGGGGAGGTGCAACTGGAGTTTTAATACAACAAGACATTAAATATCAAAACTATTCCAACAATACAATAAATTCTTTTAAAGTTGTATTTTAAAAATACCATTAATTGCAAATAAAACATTGTTCGTAATATCGGCTTATTACACTTCCGGTAATAATAATAACAATTTAAAAACCGAATTATTACAACTTTTTCAATCCCTAAATTTACAAAACGCCAATAACTTTTATATACTGGCCGGAGACCTTAATTGCAAACATATGGATTGGGGTAATGACTCAAACAACGTAAAAGGTATTATGCTAAAAGAATGGCTATCATGTACTGAGATAGTATTTAGGTGTAGTTTATATGCATCAGCGGCACCTTCGTACCCGCGTTGTAGTTCGTATCTAGATCTGTGTATAGCTGACTCCCGCTTATCCATACACAAAGAGAATAATACAATAAACTGTCTTAAGAACCTTGATTATGATAGCGACCATAATGCAATACAAATTTAAGTTTCACAGGAGGAAATTGATCACTTAATCACTTTTTTTAGAGAAACGCCTGATTCCCAATTTAACTACAAACAAACTAACTGGAAAAAGTTTAAGAATAGTACTGCAAATGATTATAACATTAATGATCCTATCCCAAATCAGAAAAATCTTACTAATTCTGAAATTGATTTTTATCTAATTAAGTTAAGTGACATGATAATTCGTTCGATTGAAATATCAATTCCTAAATTTCAAAATATTGATTCAACAAAAAAAAATTACAAATTCAACTATAAGGAAGTTGCAATCAGAAAAAAGCTAAATTTTAACCTTAATCAAAAAACATAATCGTTTAGAGAGCTTATTATTACCAGTTGAACTTAATTTACTAAAATGAAAAATCAAGCTAATCAAAAAGCTAATTAAGGATAATTTTACTATAGCAGTCAATACACATGTGAGAGAGAAACTTAAATGTATTGATCATAAGAATTCCTCAAATATGTTTTGTGAAGTAAAAAAACAGTTTAGGTCAATACAACCGGTGAATATTAATACTCTTCAAATCCCACAAGAAGAGGGATTTTTGATTAGAAATGCGGGTATATCACCTGACGTTCTAGGAAAGTATGATGAAAGTAGTAAATTCTTAGTAAAAGATCAAAGTCAAATTTTGAACACCATTGGTGCTTATCTAGAGTCAATTCATTCTTTTAAAGAAATCGATCCCCAAAATAGAGTGCATATTGATGTGGATACTTGTTTCAAACATTTTTTGGAAACAAAAAATGAATACGAAACTAATATATCATCCATCCCTGTTAAGATTTATGGATTATTTCAAGGCTAACGAGATAAATGAATCTATAAATGAGAATTATTTTATAACGAATAATTCGTTATTATACATTTTCAAAAGTTTAAAAAAAAACTTTCTTCAGGTTTAGACAATATCCCAAATATTGTACTAAAAAATATTCCTGATGTAATGGTCCGTGAATATTGCACTATTTTCAATAACATGCTTAACAATTCCTATTTTCCGCGAGCATGGAAGGTAGCGAAACTTGTAATTTTGCCCAAAAGAGGATAAGGCTACAAGTGTTCTAAAAAATCTCCGTGCTATTAGTTTACTACCAAATATTAGTAAAGTTTTTGAAATTTGCGTAAATAATAATTTAGTAAAGTTCTGTGAAAAAAATCAATTAAATAATGAGAGACAATTCGGTTTCAAATACAAGCACTCAACAATTCACACAACACATATGCTTGTCTCAAATATTCATTGGAACCTGAACAAATCCTTGTGTACAGGTGCCTGTTTGATAGACTTTGAAAAGGCGTTTGATAGCATATGGATACCGGCATTAATTTACAAATTATTGAAATATAAGATGCCTATATATTTAATTATACTATTACACAACATGTTAAACAACAAATCTTTTCTAGTCTGCAATAGAAAACAGATAAGTACAAAAAAATTTATTGTAGTAAATGGTCTTCAACAAGGAACAGTGAATTCCCCAATTCTATTTAATATTTTTATATTTGATTTATTAACGAAAATTGATAATATCATTGCTTTTGCAGATGATATTATAATATATCACGCCGATAATAAAATAGAAAAAAATAATAATGAATTACAAACATACTGTAAGATAGTTGAAAAATACGCAATAGACTGGAAAATGAAAATCAACTATAACAAATGTGAAACCATTCTGTTCCGTCCGCCAGTAGGAAAATGTAATCACAACATAAGAACAAAATGGAAAGATAACATAAAATACCATTATAATATAAAATACCTATATACATATTCCCAATAAACGAGTTGCAAAATACTTGGGAATTAACCTAGATAAGTTTTTATATTTAAATTCTCATATAAATGCACAAATAATTAAAGCAAGAAATGCTGTTTTATTCACAATACATCAATTCTAGAGTTAAAGTCATACTTTACCAATCACTAATTAGACCGATTATAACATACGGTTGCCAAATATGGTTAACATTTCTCCATCATATACGGAGAAAATTCGAGTATTTGAAAGAAAGTGTCTAAGATCATGCACAGCGCTGTATAGATCTCCAAATAGTGATTATGTGAAATACATTTCAAACCAAAAATCATACAATTCTGCAAAAATAGGCAGAATAGATAATATTATTATTCATATAATTAGAAATCATATTGCAAAAAGTTGTGAATGCTTTGAAAATAATTTAATTATGACACCATATTACACTGAAGAAAAATATATTTATAAAACCCTCCAAAGTGGATATGTACCACCTGAGGCTTTCGTATACCTCGACAGTAAAGGATTTATTCAAAATGAAATAGGCATACCTATATTTTACCATATATATAGAAGATCCAATAAAAACCTATTCATTGCAATCAAATCACACTTGGTAATACTAGGTTTGATACAAGTATTTGTTCAGGTGATGAAAACATTTTTCCAATCATAAATAAAAGTAAAATTTGGTGGCTTATCTTAAATTTCTCCTTCCAACTTTTACCCCTTGACAGAACTTTTTAGCGTATAAATATAGAAGTAACTTTTTTGTTGAAATATTTTGTTACATTAAATTATGCTGATTATACTTACATGTATATAAAATAAATCTTATATTTATTTCTAAAAAAATATTTAAATTTTCCTATATAATTAGTATATTTGAGAGCCCGAGTTTGGGACTATGTATGACAATAATTTATAATTACTATTTGTTTATTTCTAGTTTTAAGTACATGGATTTTCTTTAAATAAACAAACAGTTATCATTCACTTACGTTAGAAATAAACATGTAATAGCAGAAAAAGCTACTAAATATTAGTTAAAATCGACCTTGCAGAAAAAACTGCTAAATTCAGAAGATCTTTTTGATAAATGCTAATAAAATAAATGTTTTTAACTGTACAAAAATTTTAGTTATATTCGATGTGAACTTTAGTTAATTAAAAATAGCATTTTACTCTGTAAAATTAGCAAAAACTTTTACTAAATATTTGTACACTTAAAATAGCAAACCAAAACTGTAATATTAACAAAACGTTTGCTATATTTACTTCAACTTTAGTAGAATGCAAATAACAGTTTATTTTGCTAAAATAAACAGAAATTTTTGATAAAAAATTATAGATTGCAGATTACATAAAAGCAGACTTTTGTTTGCATTAAAAAAAAAAAAACTAAAAAAAATCTTTAAGAATTTCTCATTTTTTAATGATTTTTTTGTCTACTAATAATTAGTAAATATTTTTCCTGATTTTGGCAGATTATTTTGTTACTTTCATATAACTAAAATTTAGCTCAAATATAACTAAATAATTGAAAATTGAACAGATTTATTTTTTCCATTATTATATTACTAATATTTAGTAAAAAATATGTTAGTTTTAGCAGTTATTCTGCAAGGAACGAGTAGTTTTAAATTAATTTTAGTAGCTTTTTTTGCTCTTTTTACAGATTTTTTTTTATGGGTGTATTTGTCTTGTTAGCTCAGTCTGTAGAGCTATCGGCTGCCAATCTGGCGGCCAGTGTTCGACTCCAGGCAGGACCATAGAAATTATTAATGAACTTTTTTGAAAATTTATGTTGCAAAATCTATTTTTAAACCATCTATTTTATGGTTTTAGCTACTTTTTGCCAACGTTGGATATTTTGTTTACATCGTGCTTTTCTGATCTTTTTTCTAATGATGTTATCATTTTGGTATTGGGATAGAACTTGATGACAGAACTTTTACCACATGTTAAAGTGTTTTGCGAGCGGTGGTCCGTTTGTCTTTTTTTGACTGGGTTACCGGTAATTTTTGTACTTTATAATTTCATCATTATTAATTGAAAACACATTTTAAATTTGAACAAAATAACATTTATTTAATGAATATTTCTTTAAGAACAATATACTTACAGTTGCGTGCAATAAAATATCAGTACATTATATTCAGTATTAAGTACTGATATTTTATTTGCACGCAACTGTATATAATATAATAAGATATAAGTTCTTAACTACAATTACACTTAAATTAACAGGACAGTGCAAAATCATCATTTTTCTTAACAATTTTTTTTTTTTAAATTGTGATTTATTTTTTAACTACGCCTTAGGTTATTTTTATTAAAAAGCAGGGACCGAAACTTACTGTTATTTTTAAATTTTGAAAAGAAGCTAATAGAAGAAAATGTCGGGAAACAGATACAAGTATATAATATTGGTACTTGTGGAATACGTTTTCACAAAATTCTTTGCTTTTCGAGCAAAAATGAACGATATTTGTTGACCTTTAATTTTTCGAACAAAATTAAAAGTTATTTGTTTTTACTTTTATTTTTTAGAGCAAATGTGATAATTACTTGTGAAAAAGAGATAGTCACAGGATTAAAAAGAGGAAGCATTCTAGTTGAAAAATAAATTATTGATTGACTAAACTCCAATTACTTTTATTTTATTACCAGTTCGGTGTTAGTATTTTACATAAACAATTGCTGTTTAAACGTGTGAAATATATTAAAATATAGAAAAACAGATAATTCTATAAATAAAATAGTGTATTTTTATTATCAGAATGTTTAGAAAGATCGAATATTATCGATACTAATAGATATAGAATAGGTTTTAAATCATTCAATACAGTTAATAAATTATATAACAGGACAAATGATAGGATACAGAAATATAGTGTATAAAATACCATTTAGTGGAAATAATGCAGAGAATTGTGATAAAGTATATATAGGAACAACAAAAAATAAATTGAGAACTAGATTAGCTGGACATAGATCAGATCAGAAATATAGGAATATTAATTCACAAAAAACAGCATTATCTTCTCATTGTTCAAGATATAATTACTATCCAGACTTTGAAAATATTTCAATTTTAAATACAGAAAATAATTACAAACGTCGTTATTTATTAGAAATGTTACAGATCATTAATACACCACAAACAAATAGAATTAATTTTAAGATAGATATTGAAAATTTAGCTCAGAATTATAAATATTTATTACAAAAGAAATAACACATACTATATTAATTTATAACAAATATTACATCAATAGATTTTTTAAGTGTTAATTATTTATATTTTTTGTTTTCGAAATATTTGTCAAGTATTTTAAATATGTTTTCAAACTTTCAAAAATTTTTTCAAATTTTAAAATTTTTTGAAAATTTATTAATTTATTTATTTTCCTGAAGATGCTACACAAAGGAGTAGCGAAATATTGGAAATAAAAAAAACGTTTATATAAAAAAACAAACCTTAACTCAAATAATTAGAAAATTTAAAAATAAGAAATAAGGTTAAATAAACGAAAATAATTATATTTATACTTGCTAGTACTATTTTTTTGTACGGTTGGCAATTTCTGTCTGGATAGCTATACCAATCGCTGTGTCAACAGTGCCTCAACTCGCTTAGAGGTGATGCTACGCGTCATAGCCTGATGTATGGAGCTGGGTTTAAAACTCAAGTAACACACGAAATAGAATTTAGAATAAAATATAGCACAATTTAACAATATAAAAGACTTTGTTCAATTAACACATAAAATAAAATAATTAAATTTTTATTGAAAAATTTAGCGTGTCTATTACATTTTTCAATAAAAATGTTTTCTTATTCATCTTCTGTAAAATAAACTCAAGAAAAGTATATCGCACACCTAGTTCAAAAGTGGCTTAACTCAAAATTTAAATTTTTTATGCTATATGCTTAAGCTATGCACAATACACTTGTTTATCTATAAAAAAAAATATCAGTGTATTTTGTTGTTGTTAACTGTTGCTAAACAACAGTTATGTTTTTCTTTATGTTTCAATTGGTATAAAGTTGCAAATATTTGTTTTCGATTTCTGAAAAATTAAAACTTTTGAGTTGAGTCACTTTTGATCTAGGTGGGCGATATGTAATTTATTAAAAAAATTCAGTAAAATATAAAATTTTATGAAATTTTGAGAAGTGTATTTTGAAAAGTGTCAAAATAAGGCTCATTTGAATTTTTAATGACCATTCATTTTAAAAAGATTAAATCGGGTAATCAATTAACAACAGGCTTTTTCTGTGGTTGGCTTAAATCAGACATTGGCGGCGTCAATCACATTCCACAATCATTCACTTGTGAAATTTTGCAATATCATTAATAATTCCAGACCTACGCTCACACTTGTGGGCTTAAACGTTTCCTTAGAAAATTTGTAAAAATTTTAATACCAAACATGGGGATTAGTAACAATATCTGATTTGCTGATTAATATCTGAGGATTTGGTTCAGGGAAATTACTCAATTACACCCAATTACATGTAATTATACGTAAAAAAGGAATTGGCCTGCAATTAAATGCACAAATATTGGTATTATGTCCCATGTTTGGTATTGACAAAATTGAAAGTTTTCCAAAGAAGCGATTACGCTAACAAGTATGATCGTAGGTCTGAAATTATTAATTTTATGACAAATTTCATAAGTGAATGATTGTGAAATGTAATTGAGGCCGCCCATGTCTGGTTGATACATATAAAGCTGATCAAACCATGAACTCTTGTGGATGGTGGATTAGAATTAGGCTGATTAGACGCTTAGGTCGCAAGTGCGGCACTCTCTCTTTATCCCTGATCCTCACAAGGTTTTTCCCATCTTTCTCTTACATTTATTAACAATTAGTGTTTTCTTTTTATAATAGTAATTATGATAACAAACATGACAATTGAAAATGAAAATAAATAACTAAAACTTATTTTTTTTTTTAATAAAAATATTCAATTCAATTCAATTCAGTTTATTTTTCTATAATATTAGCATTTTTACATTTGACTTATTTTAGTTAAGAGTTTAGGTACAATGTTCCTTTTCTTCTTAATAATTAATTTCAAGTAGGATTATTTACATATATACATTTACTGTTCGTGTTATATTAAAGGAAGGGAAAAATTTAACAAAAACCTATTTGAAACTTGGGGTATATGATAAAAAAAGCTTAAACTAGTGTGATTTGCGTAAAAATTAAGATGAGATCAGATCATTTAAGTGAATATACTGGGAGTATTGGCATCTTCTGTGGAAATTTATTGTGAGTCTGTCAATTTTATCATAAACGAGATCAAAATTGGCAAGTGCGTGTAAACGTTGGGTGGAGTAGTGCCAAGGTAAATTATATATTAATTTAAGTAGCTTGTTTTGAGCTACTTGAAGCTTTTTTAAATGGCATTTAACCGAGGTGGATATTGGGTGGAATATTGATTTTATAATCAGTTTTTTGTTTTCGAAGTTCAGTTCGAGACCTCCTATTTATTATTGGGTACATCATTCTTGTAATTTTATTTATTTTGTCAACAAGATAATTTATATGGTCGTTGAAACAAAGTTTAGTGTCAAGCATGACACCCAAATATTTGACGTTTTTTTCCTAGGGGACATCGTGATTCATAAATTGAAGGGGGCTTTGTGGGATGAAACACTCCTTTCTTTTTCTCGTGAAATATATAGCTTGCGTTTTCTCGGGGTTAACCAAGATGTTCCATTTGGTAAAATAGTTGTTCAGATTGGTTAACGCTGATTGAAGACTGGCCATTATATTTGTTGAAAATACATCTGAGCAAAGTATTGAAGTATCATCGGCAAAGATTGATGTAACGCAGTTCGAAAATAATGGAATATCCGCAGTGCAGATATTATACAAGATAGGTGAAAGGCATGACCCTTGAGGACAACCAGCAATTATGTTGGTTTGACGAGAATAAGTTGTACCCAAGTATACATTAAAAGATCTGTTGTACAGAAAGCTTTGGATAATTTTTATAATTTCTATCGGAAAGTTGAATTTTTTTAATTTAAAAAGAAGTCCGTTATGCCAAACAGAACCAAAGGCAGCCTTTATGTCTAGGAGAACCATTCCCGTTGATTTGCCGTTTTGAAAATTATTTTTCACAAATTTTCTAATTTTAAGTAATGGTTGGGTAGTGTTATGCTCTTTCTTAAAACCAAATTGTTGTGAAGGTAGGTTTTTATTTTCATCAATAAAACAGTTTAATTTTTCATTTATTATTTTTTCCAGTATTTTATTTGTAGAAGAGAGTAGACTTATTGGCCTATAAGACACTGGAGTATCTACAGGCTTGTTTGGTTTTAGTATTGGTATGGTCTTGGATATTTTCCATGAGTTGGGGAAATAGCACAGCTTTAGACATGCGTTGATTATTGTTGTAAGAAAAATTATTCCTTTGTTAGGAAGATTTTTTAAGCATTTGTTATTGATACCATCCCCTCCAGGAGATTTTTTGTTTTTTAGTTTTTTTATAATGTCGGCTGTTGTTCTTTGATTTATGAAGTAAGAATCTTGTGGACTTGGATTTGCAGAACGAATTTCATTAACAGTATTATTTACTTCAGAAACTGTGGTTGCATCGCTAAGGTGCGCCGAAATACAATGATTCGATTTAAAGCATTGAGCCAGGATTTTACACTTTTCTTGCTGGGTGTAACATACCACGTTATTGTGTTTTAGAATTGGAATGATTTTTGATTTCTTCCTAAGCATTTTTGATATTTTCCAAAAAGGGGAAGATGATTTGTCAAGTGTGGACAACATATTATTCCACGGATGATTTCTAAAATGTTGTATTTCTTTAGTAATACTTTTGTTTAGTCTGGACATTTGTTGGTGGTCATCGATGTCCCTAAAACGCTTCCAGTTTCGTCGATAAACAAGAGAGATTTAGCTTTTTAGTCTTACCTATAAACTGCAGCCTAGCAGTCTCAAAAAGTTTCAATATCAACCCAAAAACAAAAAAAAAATTTTTTTGTTTCTAGTTTTTCTAATGTAAAAAACTCAGTTTGAAGTTTATACTAAAAAAATTAATGTTTTTGGATTAGGCGTTATTTAACAAAAAATTAAATTTAGACAAAATCCTAACCCATTCAGGAGCGATAGGGGAGCAGTTTAAACGCCAAAAGCAGCACAATATTTTTTAGACATAGACCAATTCTGCATGACGTTTCAACAAAAAAGCGATAGAAGTTCGATCGCCAAAGGGTTAAATGAAAAATATCGTTACGGTACAAAAAATTTTAAAATTCTGTGACTTACTGATTACAAATCTGTTTTGCAATTTTTCATATATATAAAATTTTAGAAAATTGCGGTTTAATTTGCTAAAAATTGTTTTTATTTTTTTGCTCAGTATTGGATTTAATAGAAAATAAATCTAGTGAACCAACGACAATAAAAAACTTAGATTTATGGTGAAATTTAAAATTTTCCAACTTAAAGAACTGTAAACTATAATTTCTTTATGATATGAAAACAGCCTAACGTTAACAACGATTTCAATATATAACCTCATGAAAAAATATTACAATTGGATTTAGAATTAGAGCATCAACACCATATAAAACATCAGTCAGAATTCTAAAGGCATTGAAAAAAAAATGTTGACCATAAAATTTTAATTAAATTGTGGTTTGATTTCAATTAAAAGTTTAATTGAAAATTATTTTGTGCACACAAAAATTGAAGTTTTTATAACCCTCAAATCAAAACGAATGGAAGCATTAAAGTCCGATGTGCTGATGTATGGTATAAAAAAGATTAAATTCGGCTGTGCCGAATTTTTGGATACCCTCCATCTCGGTGTTTGCATTAATCAGGGAAAGTTCAAACAATATATACATCTATAAAAATAACAATAAGAATATTGTTTTTATAAGTTAAATAAAATATGATCAATTAATGTATTTGAAATGAAGAAAAAAATGTGGTATCAATTAAAGTTTCGGTCGTTAAAAGCGAACTGCATTGTATATAAATACAGATAAAGATTTACACAATTCACCATATATGGTTTGTGTCTTTGCTATAAAAAATCGTAGACATTCATGGCGCTGAAATCGCTGTGTTTAATTTCTATGATATTAAATATATATTTGTATTGGGAGTTAAAATCCACTTGATATTGTTAGAAGAATCCAATTGCAATTGTTGGAAGGGTCCAATTGGGAAAACTGGCAACAGCGCCATTTATTAAGTTATAAAGGGATAGGTTTAAAGGGAAGTAATAAGAAAAGAATTGTTTTAAAAATAATAAATATATTGTGAATTAGTAATTTAATTTAATATCTAATTGTAATTGAGAAAGGATCTAATTTAAAGAATAACTGGCACCACCTATTAAATTGTGAAAGAAAAAATACTTTGATTTCGTAAATTAATTTAGTAGAAAAAACCTAACACTCGATTAACGAGGATTATGTGGCCAAAAAAACTCAGCTTAATTAAAATTCAATGTCTTTTAAGTATTTTTTGTAACTGAAAATCGATGCAATTCTCGGTTAACAAAAAGAATTAGGCAATAATATCAAACTGCGTATCATCAAAATCGAAAGACAGCAATACCGCGTGAATAAAGGCCTAGTTGTATTTCAATAATTAAATGCAGTTTGCTTATACACATAAAAAAAATTATCAACCTAAAATATCTAATTAAAGATTTGATTTCAATTTAATTTGTTTCTAAACAAATATTTAATTGAATCAATAAATATTTTTATTGACTTTTAGATATATAAATACATATTTTATTTTAGACGCAATTATCATATTATTTTTTCATACACTGTATGCATAAATAGAAAACTTTCAGTATAAAATACCAAATACATTTAAAGTTAACAAACAAAACAAGCACACACACAAGCAGACATAGCATTGCAAAAAACACGCATACCAACGTATAGATCACACACTTTTTTTGTGAGTATCATATTTTTCTTTTGTAGAAGTTATTTATAACTTTTTTTCCTTCTTAGTTTAAATAAAAGGTTTAATTGATAGTTTCATTGCCGCGATAGGTGCAAAATCAATTAAAATATTAATTGATTCAATAAATTTTTTAATTGAAACCCGTTTTTAGTTTTTTCTGTGTAACACTTGAAAGGGAAAAAGCACAAGTCGATGCCTCAAAGTATCCAATATTTGTCGAAAATAAAATTATCCGTAATTAAATATCTACATATTTAATGTAACACTCAAATAATTGTTTTTCTATAAAACAGGCTTTTGGCAATGTAACGAAAATTAATTTGTATAAAATACAAAAACACTTAAGTTTGAGCGAAAAACATCGAGTTTTTTTTTTATATAAACGTATTAGGAATATTATTATTTAACAATATTAATAAAAACTTTAAATGTTTTGATCTTATGTTTCACTGAAACACAAATTAATGTTCAAAGTTATGCTATAAACACATAGACGACTGCAGCTACACGACTACAGCCTGTCAGAAATAAAATACACACGTTTATATGAAAACGATTATTTTGGCACCAACACAACTACACGGCTACCCGACTACTTTTGCCGCTGTAGTCAACTTAGGTTAATTTCTATTTTTGTTGGCTGCAAAACAAAAATAGTGTTGACAATAAAACAAAATATGTAACAAATTAGTGCTTAAAAATATTTTATTTTGTTAAACACAAAAAACGTCGCAACATCAAATGGTATAATTGCATTAATATTCAAGAGGGGTTATATAAATTTATTTTCACGTTATAATAATGTATTATAAATAAGTAATTGTATTTTTAAGTGAACTTTATATACGTGTCTACAACCAAGCATGTTGTTCTATTTTAATAAAGAAAAAAAAGATGTAATTGGCACTACTGAAACAAAAATGCATTTGTATCAGGGATGTTAAATGGAGTTTTCAATTTTGTACCAACATCCAAAAAAAATTGTACTTTTTGGACGTTGACGGTACCATTTTTTTTAAATTTATTAAAACAACAAAAAAAAAAATACATAAAAATTCTCTTGTACAGAAAAAAAAAACAAAACCTTCCAATAACATACATTATATGTATGAATAAAATAAGGCATAAAAAAGTCTTATGAATATATGAGACCAAATCATGGAATTATTTGTTTAGTTAATAAACTATTTGGAATTTCTACATCATAGCAGCATAAATTTTGTCGCTCTTAACCAATCCTTAGTCTGTATGAGACTTGATAATGTTGGCTAATGTAGTCTGTTTCTTTCCTTAGTTTATATTATATTTTGAAAAGAAAAAAACTCTTTCCACATTTGCAGACCAGTGTGGAATGGATAAAATTCCAGCAACGACTAGAAATGTCTGGAAACATATTGACATTCAGTTCATTTTGAAAATTAGCTACTACCGACCAAAAACTACAAACGTTTTATTTTTTTAACGACTTCAGTTAAAAAAATTTTAGTTTTTACTCTGGCTCAAGTAATATTTTTACTAAGAAGAGAAGAATGGAGCAAAATTAATGATTAATCGGTTTTTTGTTAAAGTTCTGCCTATTATGGAGGCTATAACTTTTCTAAAACATTGGGTTCTGATGAGATCTTTAACCAGATGGAAATACTAGTATTAACCTAGCTAATATGTTTGATTTGCTTTATTTTTGTAAATATATAAATTAAACATATATAAGATTGTTTGGAATTTTCTTTCATTTCTTTAACAATAATTTAATTTTCCTTTGAGTTTGAATTTTAACGTCTTTTTCAGACAATTGCAGTTAATACTATAATTAATATGCAATTTTATTTAATTTAATTGTGAAAGGCGTGGTAGAGAAGAATTAGTGTATTTTCTAAAAATCATAACTACATTGCAAATATTCAATTTTTTCTGAATCAGACTGTGCAGTTTCTGGTATTGAACGTTCGTCAGTGACCCTGTTTTTTTTGAATTTTTGAATAATGTAATATTTGTTATGTTTTTATTTGTTCGATTGCGTCTATATGAAATTTTTCTGTGCAATCACTGACCGTGGTATAGATAAACTGATTTCTAATGCCACATGCACTCGCACTACACGTTAGACAGAGCGCTTTAGCCCTCTGAGCTATAGTTAGGTCGAGTTTTGTTGTGATTAAAACTAGTTTTATTCAATACACGGTGTTTTGTTCTTGCATACATAATCTCAGAAGTACAACTCCAACAACACAACAGTTCTATTTTTAGAAACTCACCTCACTCTAATGTCCACTGTTTTCCCAAATGTTATAAGTGATGCCATATCTATATATCAATTTTCACTTCTTCAGAATTTTAATAAATTCAAAACAAAAGTGAAGTTGGCTGCAAGATAAAGAGCTACCAGATAAATTTTGTAAAAAATCGTAAATTTTAATCGATATTAAAAAAAATTGCCAACTTTATTCTTCAAAATCCTTAAAATGATGATAAATCGTAAAATCTGGCGGATATAGTCGCATATATTTTAAGAGCTAGTTACATAAAACGAATAAATGCAATGAAAAAGGACACAATAACAATTTGTTTGCTATACTAAAAATTCAAAAAGGGGAAAAATTAAAAATTTTTAAATTGTACCAAATGAGTCGCGGTAGTACCACGGTACTTTAGAAAGTCAAAATGTACCAAAAAAGTACAATTGTACCAACTTTAACATCCCTGATTTGTATAAAAAACAGCTGTTGATATTTTTAAATTGAATCGTGATCAGCTGTTTACTATGCTGCTGTCGTTTCCAAAATAATAAGTAGCTGACCACACGGCGACGATTGCAGTCAACGGCATTTGCAGTCGTGTAGCTCTGCAGTCTGCTGTGGTCTATGTGTTTATAGCATTATGCTGCAGGTTTGTTCTCAATGAAGGGGTTTTTTTTTTGATAACAGCTGGTTTTCAAATCAGTAGTGACAATTTACAGAATTGATAAAAAAACTTTGGAAAGAGCTGAGAAATTGTTTGCATGCACTGACAGGAATTTAATATAACATTTTAAACAAAGTTATGCTTCTTTCATATGGACTTTGACAAAAAAAAAACACGAAAAGGTGATTACGTAAAAACTTTTGCACTGTTTTGTAAATAATACATTAACATAGTTTAAGTGGCAATTGTTTCATTTACATATATATTCAGTCGAATTGTACAAATTTAAAGGGAAATGCAAATTGAAGTATTTATGGAATCTGTGAATATAAGGAGTTCATTATGTCGGACATCATTTGTATGGAGGTTTGTTGACGCGACAAAAAATTTAAATAAAATGAATTCTTTATAACAAAGATCCATTTTGCAATTTTTATTGTTATTGCATTGTAGAGAGAAATTAGTGTTTTTTGTCGCGATTTAAAAAAACGTGTATTATCCTTTTTGTTGAACGAAGTTTTATAAGGAAACGGTTATTTTCGGTAAGGTCTAACGGCATTTAAGAGAAAAATTAACGAATATCCTTATCAGAATTTTAGATTAATTTAAAAGGAAAAATATGCGCTTGCTAAGACATACATAATAAAATAATTATTACATATCCATTTACATTACAACACATGTGTTTATACCATTCATCACATAAGTCAAACGGAAAGTGTGATAAAATTAAGTTTGTCAAAAAATTAAAAAAGAAAATATTTTGTGTTTAGAGAGTTTTCGAGACACAAAAAATTAAAGAAACTGGGATTTTTTTCAAATTATATAAATCTGACAAATTCATAAAAAATTAAACGAACGGAAAATTCGTTAGAATTAGTAAAATAGATAAAACAGCTGGTTTTAAATATTAAAAAAAAAAATCAACTGGTCGTAATGCAAAAGATAAAAATTAATGAAAATTGTCGACCAAAAATAATTTAAAATGTTTTTTAACTTCTTCCATAGTTAATTCTTTAAAATTTTTCACTTTAAATCCATAAACAATTAAAATTTAATTTAATATTTGTTTTTGTTTACTAATAACACAAGCATATTTTTCAATCATATTTTTTTTTTTCTTCTTACAAATTTTTAGTGGCAAAATGTATCCAGTGAAAACTTGTAAGTTCTTTGGCATCAAACTGTCACTTTACTCTCTCCTTTTACCAGTTTTTATTGAATATTTGTGTAAACAAACACCTTCCAGTAAAAACTTGTATAAATTTGTCTGTTATCGACCAAACTTAATGTTATATTTTTTAATTATTAAATTTTGGCACTTTATTTAGCACCGGATTTATTTTTAGATTTATTTTATTTTATTTAAAGTTATATTTATTTCTTCTTTCAACATTTTATAAATATGAAGAGATCTAGAGATCTGTTTGTTTAGCAAAAAAGTCCATGCCTTGTTTTTCAATATAAATTTTTTTTATTTTTATTTAAATATAACACCAATTAAATTTTATAAAAATGTAAAAAAAAAAATTCTTAAAATACACAGAACACAGAAACTAAATTAAGCTAAACCCATAATGAATCTATAAAAAAAAATAAATCCGGATTGGATTAAGTTTCATTTAATTTGCATTTTTGCAAAATTGTATTTCACATCATATTAGCCAATAACGGTTAGCTTTCGATAAAAAAAAATGTTTTTTTTTTTAATTTTTAACGAAATAATATAAATTTAATAATAGATCCGACGATTTTATGAGAATGATAAATAAATAGGTCTTGCTGACATATTAAACTATTGTCAAAAAATAGTCATTTTGGAAGCAAGAATCGTCCAATATCCATTTAGTTATTTTGGGTATTAACTATCGTCAAAATGACGATAAATTGTCAAACCTGGCAACACTGCATGCAATTGCTACTAAAAACTACATACATACAGGGTGGCTGATGAATATTGCTACATTAAGAAAATCAAATAACTTTTGTTTTCCATACATATAAATATTTTTTTATTATTTGAAAGCAATACATTTTTATTAACTATTTTTAATGGCTTTTAAAAACCAATTAAATTCAAATGACTAATTTAATTAAAATGCCTAACCCGATAACGTCATATGCAAGCGAAGTTCCGAGCAAATTACAAATAAAGTACCAAGCTAAAGGGCAAGTCTACTGCTTTCAATTTGATTTGTTAAAGGAGAGCAGAACTGTCCGTATTGACTGTCTGGTGATACATAATTGAGCAAAAATATTTCTTGTCGAAACTCTAGAATTGACTTGTATTGCAACAACTATAGCAGGAGTGCCCAAGAGTTCCTTATGGAAGAGCAAACACCAATACATTTAAAGAAAAACTAATTTTTATTCAATATTTTTTGTTGTAAAAACCAATACATACAAAGAAAAAAATATTTCAATGTTTACCAGCAAAACATACGAAAGTGTTGTTGCTTTGCACTTGCGTGTATGCAGTGAAGGACGACTAAAAAAACTAATAAGACAAAGTTGTTTGTGTATTTCGTATTGCTAGTGCTGAGCCGCTCTATGTGTGTATTAAAACACACAGCCTATAGCTAAGTGTTTTTACAAAAACAAATGAGCACGAAGGGCTTGGGCACCCTTGAACTATAGCAACAATTGTTTCTTGCATTCCAAACTGAGGAATTTCGATTAAAAGATTGACAAAAAAATTTACTAGCCCAAAATGCTCGGTGGAGTGCGGCCTAATATGCCCCTTAAGTTTGTTAAGGCGAAAACACCAGCCTCCAAAGCATTGTAGTGGCGCACATACAAAATGTTAGTTTCATTACCCCAATCGTTCGTTTTCCTTAAATTGAAAGACGAATCAATAAAAAAAAGTTATAACATTTTTTTTGTAGTGACTTTCATCAGCCACCCTGTAATAGAAAACAAAACAATAAATCAACAACAATATTTTTGTGGTTGTTTTTGTATATGTTGATTAAGACCATTGATGGTAACCGATTCGATGTGGTTATCGATCAGGGTAACGCTATTTTCTTTTATTTCGGTAACGGTATTTTAGGGGGGTAACGATATTTAAGTTATTTCGGTAACGGGTTTTAGCGTTAGTTAACGGTATTATATTTATTTCGCTAACGGTAACAGTATTTTAGATATTTCGGTATCGTTAATTTAGAGAAAAAGATTTTTCAGTTATTTTGGTAACGGCATTTTAAGGGTAACGTTTTTTTAGTCATTCAGGTAATGTTAGTGCACACCGATATTTTTAGCCCCATTATGCCCAAGTTTTAATGGGAAAATATATCTATTTACAGAAGTTTTTTTTTCAGATCTTGTTAGATTATTTCGGCAACGGTATTTCAAGATATTGGTAATTTAATTATATCGGTAACGGTATTTTAGGGTTTGAATCGCAGACAGTATTTAGAGATATTGACTGCCATCCCTGATTGCGTATATTCTTGTGTAAAGCATTGAATGTACGTATGTATGATGAAATAAATAGAATATTTTAAAATTTTCACTCACAACTTTTGAACGCGTTAACCGATTTTGATCATTTTCACTAGAAAACTTCTCATGATATCAACAAAGAATTTGACTAAAATTAGTAACACCTCTTCTGTATTAACGAAGTAATTTTGTATTAACACAGGCAGACGGACATGGCTATAACGACTTCTCTATTCATGCTGATCAATAATATATATAGGTTATGGGGTCCCAGAATTTTTTTAAAAGAATTAAAAACATTTGAAAAGTAGTATATACCCTCCTACACTGTGGGATGGAGGGTCTAAAAATGCCGAAATTAAAAAAATATATTTCCAAAATTTAAAAAACACAAATTTTAAAAATACCCAGGTGAAAAAGTGATCGTATATGAACATATATGATCATATATGGGATTGTATATGATCATATATGGGTATAGCTTGTCATATATGTTCATATATGGTTTGATATATGACCATATATGATCTCATATATTTCCATATATGTTCGGATCCGAAATTTGAGGGTATATGGTCGTATATGATAATATATGTTCAGTATATGCACATATATGATCCATATATGCTCATATATGATCATATATGACCATATACCCTCAAATTTCGGATCCGAACATATATGGTCATATATGAGATCATATATGGTCATATATCGAACCATATATGAACATATATGACAAGCTATACTCATATATGATCACATACAATCCCATATATGATCATATATGTTCATATACGATCACTTTTTCACCTGGGTAGCAAAAATTTAAGAAATGCTACTAAAATTTGGAAAAATTGCCAATATTTTAAAAAAAACATAATATTTGAAAAGAACGCCTAAATTTAAAAAAATTAACACAAAAAATAAAAACGCCAATGCTAAATAAAACCACTACAATTTAAATAAAACGCTAAGATTGAAAAAAATTATCAGATATAAAAAAAAATCTGAAAAATTCAATAAAATCACTTTAATATCAGTGATTTCAATAAATTTTGCAGATTTGCAATATAAAAAAATGATGGCAAGAATTAAAACTATTTTCATTTTAAATATTATTTTTGCGACTTTTTGTTTTTTAATTTTTTTTTTTTTTTGTAAATTTTTTACAATTTTAGCATTTTTTTAATTTTGGCGAATATTTAGTTTTAACGATATTTTTTAAAATTTTGCTGATATTTTTATTTATGTTTTTTAATACGGGTGATGTTTTCTAATTTTGGCTCTTTTCAAGCTTAGCGATTTTTTTCTCAATTTTTGCAATTTTAATTAAATTAAATGAAACTTTTCTACAAACAAATTTATTTGAAATTAAAAACAATATTCAATTAAATATTTTATAGATATGATTAAAATGTGCATCACATAATATTGATTAAAATTATTATTGAAAATTAAATCAAGTAAATAATTACAAACTATTCTAATTGATACTACATTTTCTTTAATAGAACTGAATTCAATCAAACTTTTAATTAAATCAAAAAATATTTTATATTAATATATTAATTTAAACTCGAGTTTAGTATTTTCTGCACACAAAACACTTGTTGTTCACTTCGAATCTGGTTCTGTTCGGTTATAGCTTATAGCGAAAATTGTTGTAACTTTGACTCCCGATATTGTGTTATATATTTCCCCAAAATCGATACAAATACTTCAACCATAAAAATTCCGAAACTACATAACAGAGAAACATAAAATCCAATGAAAATTATTCTTAAATCTGAAACAGTAATAGGTTTGACCTCATGTGGTGTAGATAAGTCCGCAAACGACATACGTCCCAAAGAAACTAATTCATAAAATCCCAAATCAAGCCAATAATAAATTAAACCCGAAGCGTAGGCATTTAACGTGGCAGTATGTAAAGGTTCACGACATACAGAATATAAAGGTAAAGCTAGACTAAAATGCAAATAACGTGAAAAACAAATATCACTAGAGTAACGAAATTAGGGACGAGAGAAACGTTTCTGTGTAAGAAGTATTAAGATGTGCGCTCTGCTCTAAGAAAACATTATTTGCAGCAACCTCAAATAGATTATGATATTGAGAATAATTGTTTGTTTTGTTAGGACTGAATTCGTTTAGGCTTACTAGTAATTTAAAACTAGATTTATCCAAATCGTCAAAACTGTTAATAGAAGGTTGCTTAGGAGGACTGGTCATATAGGAACCTAAAAAAACCCCATAC
This sequence comes from Delia radicum, assembly GCA_021234595.1. Lineage (NCBI taxonomy): Eukaryota > Metazoa > Arthropoda > Insecta > Diptera > Anthomyiidae > Delia > Delia radicum. The sequence continues at coordinate 78,237,808 of CM037851.1, forward strand.
AATGTAACGACCACTAGACCCGTAAGAAATAGCAAAAAGAAAACTTACGCTACAAAATAATCTAATGTACGACTATTAAAGGGAAAACCTTGACCCAAAACTGCTCTAAAATGCTTTATCATTGAGCAGTAAATCGACCCAATGAAATCGATAAAAAGGACCCGAAACTCTTTTTAACCCTACAAGTAATAAAAAGGTAAAACATAGACAAAGTAAAATTAGAATTGTGACAAAAGTTGGATTCATAACAGCCAAATAAATTTCAGCTTGAGACAGTTCAGGCTCTACTGGCAACATAACACATACACTGGCAATAATATGGGGATACGAATATTCGGACCAATCTGCACCATCTATTGGACCCGTTAAAGATGTGGGTATATCTATAGTATGATTACGTGTAAAATTTAAAATATGTTCGTAAAAGATAGGTTCACCTTCTTTAACTTTAAAAGCAAATGTCAAGGAAGCATTAATGCTTTTAGAAAAATATTTAACAAAATGTGCCACATAACCAGTCATTTGTTGCTTGACCATTTTATCATTATAAACTATAGATCTTGGTTCAACTTGATCAGGTATGGTTCGTAAATTATAACCTTTAACATCGCGCAATTGATTGGGAAATAACTGATTTTCACTCATAATCCACTTTTGTTTTGTCATTTGAAATTTGGGAAATTTTGAATATGTATAATAGTCTAAATCATTATGAGGAAATTCATAAGATATGATTATAACATTTAAAATTTGTTCCACATCACAATATTTCAATGTATCGGCCACAATTTTTAAATTTTCTTGTTTAAGGTTGCCAGAAAAATCCACTCGAAATATAACACGATTTTTACGCAAATACCAAAGATTTTTGGTAAGAGCTGATAATAATTGATTGTGTATATACTTCGTATTGACCTGCCGCTGGTATGATGATGCGTATGGTAGTGAGTCCAATGGTGGTACACAAACTACTGTTAAAAACTCACTGTGGAATTTGTCATGGAGTATATATTCCTGTTGCTGGGGTTGTAATAATAATACGGGTGTTTGAACATTCTCACGTTGCTGCAGCGGCTGCTTTTCATATTCCATATAATATTTAGATTTACGCAATAGTCTCTTTGATTTTTCTTTTTATTTGACCAATTTGTCAATATAACAATTGTTGTAATATGTTGCTCTTGACTTATGTTTTTCAAAAATTCTACAAACGCTTTATCCTCAATTTTATTGTTGATATTGTAAGTTGCTGTTGGCGATTTCAATAATTGCAAATTTATACTTGTTGCAGTTGCCGCAAACAATTTTGTTGCTACGACAATTACTCCAATTATTAAAAATATTTGAAAATTTAACATGTTGCTCTGTAGATATACGCTCATAGAAATAAACTGTAAAAATAAAAGAAAATGCTATTGAAAATTAGTTAAAAATAATTTCGCAGAAATAACTGATCAAATTAATTTGAAAGTTGCAAACTAGAGCTGTAAAATATTCGATGTATTTGAAAACCCAGTTTTCGAATACTTGAAACGCCTCATTTTTTAAAAACCGGTTTTCGGTTTGTTAAATTAAACCCCGGTTCGGTTCTTTTCTAAATAAAAGAAACCTTGAGAAAATCTAAAATTTAGTCATAGCAAATTAAAAAAAATTGTCAAATTACAGCGTGAAAAATAATAATAAAACAATGTCTAGCGAATCACGTGCTCATATCTATAACTATATAAGAGTGGGTTGCCTGAGTGCTTCAACATCGCCCAGCCACGCCCACTGGACCTAGGAACTTAAAATTTGGTACATAAGACCTTCACTAAAAAGCGATTTATTGATATTCCAAAGGACAAGACCAAAATTGGAAAAACTCCTTCTTTTTCGGAAAATAATGTCCATTTTTCCAAAAAAGTGCCTTTTTCCAAAAGAAGTAACGAAAACGAAGTACCAAAAAAAGTATCTTCTAAAAAAAGTACCAAAAAGCATTGGAAAAAGGCACTTTTTCCAATACAAAAAGTACCAAAAACGTTATATACAAAAAATAGTACCAAATAACTTTCCTTTCTACCAAAAAATTAAATTTTCTAAAAAGTACCAATTTTAAAACTGTCCCTCTCCAAAAAAAAAAATATCAAAAAAGTTCCCTTTTCAAAAAAAACTACTAAAAAATTTAAATAATTACCAAAAAACGCCCCTTTTACAAAAAAGTACCAAAAATGTACCCTATTCAGAAAAAACTACCAAAAAAAGCACATTTTCCAAGAGAAAAAGTTAATTTAAAAAAAAAAAACGAACCAAAAAAATTTTCTTTTTTACCAAAAAAAAAAATTCAAAACAATTGTTAAAAAAGTACCAATAAATTAAATTTTTTAAGAAAGTAACAATTTCAAAAATTTCGCTTTCCAAAAAAAAAGTACAGAAATTTTCAAAAAAAAATAATTAACGAAAAAGTCCCTATTCCAAAAAAATGTCAAAAAATTTGCCCTTTTCCGAAAAAAGTACCAAAAACTCTTGTAAAACAAGCACACACCAAAATTTTTTTTTTTCTAAAAAAGTACCAATTTCAAAAAGTACTTTTTTCCTAAATAAGTACATTTTTCCAAAAAATAACTATCTTTGCCAAAAAAAAGTAACGAAAAAGTTCAATTAAAAAAAAAAAAAAACTGCCAAAAAATTTACCTTTTTACTAAACAAAAAAGTACCAAAAACATTTTATTTTTCTACAAAAGTATAAATTTTAAAAGCAGTAACTTTAACTTTTCCAAAAATAAAGTACCAAAAAAGTTTCTTTTTTAAAAAAAGAATTACCAAAAAATTACAAAAAAATTTAATTTTTCTAAACTGGTACCAAATGGTACTTTTTCCAAACAAATATCTTTTCCAAAAAAAGTGCTTTTTCCAAAACAGTACTTTTTCCAAAAAAAGTACTTTTTCCAAAAAAAGAAAAAAGTACAAAAAAAAATATTTTTTCAAAAAAGTACCTATATCAAATTTTTACTCTTTCCAAAAAATTATCTTTTCCGAAAAAAATTTTCATTTTTCCAAACAAAAAGTACCAAAAAAATTTAAGTTTTTTTAAAATGTAGCAATTTTAAAAATAACTTTCTGTATCTTCAAAAAAAAGTACCGAAAAGTACCTTTTCCAAAAAAAAAAAACTACCAACAAAATTTAACTTTCCATTTTTCAAAAAAAACTACCATTTTTCAAAATTAGCGAAAATTTTTTAGCTTTTCCAAAAAAAGGTAACAAAAAAAATTAACTTTTTCTAAAAAAGCAACAACTTCAAAAAATAACGAAAAAGTACATTTACTTTTTCCAAAAAAATTTATAATTTTTTAAGTTAGTCCCTTTTCACATTTTTTTTGTTTTTGTATTTAAAATTTAAAAGCAAAATGAAAAAAAACAACACTCAATAAAAAAAATTCCCGGTTCAACGAATGTAAAACTTTTCATACTGAATTAACGCTTTAAAGAACAAGTCGAACGAAAGTAAAAAATATATAAATTTAAAAAATATAAATAATAATTGCATAGTTTTGTTTTTTATTTACAAACAAAAAACTTAAATCTTTGTTTAACAAATATCTCGATTTAACGAACAAACTTGACTTCCTGTAATTCGTTTAACCAGAATTTTACTAAATTTTCTACAATTTTGTTATAATTACGTTCTACTTTTTTACACTTCTTCCCGATAAAGCTCTAAAGCCCTATCATGTTAAAATTGTATTCTACAAATAGAGGTTAAAATATTTCGTGAATCTTTTTTCGTGTATCTTTTTAATGTATATAAATTATATAGCTATATATATATATATATATATATATATAGTATATATATATATATATATATATATATATATATATATATATATATATATATATATATATATATATTATATATATATAACGGTGAGAGTGACTGACTCAACTGTGAGCGGCTGACTTAACATCGCCCAGCCTAGGAACTTGAAATATCCAAGGGATTTTTCAATATTCCCACGGAGAAAGCCAAAAAGTAAAAAAAGTTTTCCGCTTTTGCAAAAAAAGTGACGGCATTTTTAAAAAAAGTAACCGCTAGTTTTTTAACAAATAAAAGTAACGATTTTTTTAAAGTAACGTTTTTTTATCAAAAAGTAAATGTTTGTATTTTATACGTAAAAAAGTAACTGTTGTTTAAAAAAATAGCGGATTTTAAAAAATATAATGTTTTTTTTTCAAAGTAACTGTACTTTTTAAAAAATAACGGGTATTAAAAAAATTAACGGGGTTTTAAAACGAAAATAACGGGTTTTTGTAAGTAACGGTACTTGTCAAACAATAACAGGCTCAAAAAAAGTTTTTTTCTCAATTTGGAACTCTTTTTTAAAAAAAGTAACGATATTTCTCATCTTTGTAAGAGAAGTGTCAGATACTGACTCACTCAACAACACCCAGCCTAGCACCTGGTCCTAGAAACTTTAAAATTGACATTTAGGTTCCTCCTGGAAAGGTGACCTCCACAAAGACGGGATTTTTTGATATTCCATCCGACATGGCCAAAAAGTTGGAAAAGTCCTCCTTTTTCCAGACTGGATCAACATTGCACAGCCTTAACAACTGGGCCAAGTAACCGAAAATTTGTATACAGTTTCCTCCAGGAAAAGAGAAGTCAAATAAGACAGAATTTTTTGATACTCCAACGGAGATGGCCAAAACGTATTTCGAAAAAATGTATCTTATTCCAAAAAAATACCTTTTTCCAAAAAAAATAATTTTTCCACAAAAAAATACTTTTTTAAAAACAAGTGCTTTTACCAAAAAAAAAGTTTTTTTCCTGGAAAAAATGCTTTCACCAGAAAAAGAATTTTTCAAAATACGAACTTATTTCAAAAAATAAATTACTTTTACAAAAAAAAGCACTTTTGCCAAAAAAAAAAAAACTTTTTCAAAAAAAAATAAGACTTTTTCCGAAAAAAAGTCCTTTTTTAAAAAATTATCTTTTTCAAAAAAAGTACCTTGCTTAAAAAAGTATTACTTAAAAAAATGACTTTTTCCAAAAAGCAAATTTTCCAAAAAAAAACACATTTTTCCAACAAAAAAATAATGTTTTTCCAAAAAAACTACATTTTGTTCAAAAAGTATTTTTTAAAATGTTCCAAATCAAAGTACTTTTTCCAAAAAATACTTTTGCACAACGAATATATCTTTTATAAAAAGTACGTATTTCACAAAAGATATTTTTTTTTTAAATCCAACATTGAGAGCAAATGATAACAAATTTAAAAAAAAAATCTAAAAAACTGAAAGTTTGTAAAAATTTAAAGATACAGCGCCCAACAAGCCGACTCTAGGTGTAAGTCCTTAGGGCTTGATTAGGTGTAAGTCCTTAGGGACTTGAGTCGGATTAGGGAAGCATTTCCCTTCTCCGAATTCTCTTTTAGACCTAACCTAACGCATCATGTTATATTACTTTTCATGATCATCGCACGATTAGTTATTTCCAAAAAGTTCTACAAACAAAAAGTACTTACTAGTTAAACATCTTCCAGATGTCGACCTCCACTAAAACGGGGTCGTTAATATCTTACTGGAAAACGTATAAACGAGTAAAGAGTCTCATTTTACGACCATTGGCTAAAAAGTTGTAATATAGGTTTTCTATGATGTGGGCTAGTACACTGAAAATGCACTTATTGAATTTTCCACTGGAAACGTGGTATTACCGGGATTTAAAATGTGAAGTTACTATCTTAATCAAAATGTTAAGCTAAATCTGAAACAGAAAACATAAGGTGTTTCCAGAATAGGCAGATGAGTAAAAATTTGGTTTTTGGAAAACTTTATAAAAACAGGGAAACAAGGGGTTTAAAATGCATTCTACTGTCTGCTCGATTACTTGATCGTTTTCAGGAAATAGCCTGACTTAAAACCTGTTCCTATTAATTCGAGCTTTAATTTAAGTTCTTTCTTGCAATTAGTAGATGAAATGTAAAAAAAATCGCAGAAGGGCTAATAAGGCTAGCTACGTTTAAATAATTATCTTAAAATAATTAAATGTTTGCGATTAGGACATCGAAAAAGTTTTTTGCACAAATTTATTGCATTTCACCATATAAAATTCTTCTTAGATAATGTCTGCTCCGGACGCGGCACCTACAAGCTAAATTTCAAGTTCCTTACGCCAGCAGTTTAAGCTTTGTGATTAATCCCAAATTTTCTTATTTAAAACCAGTGGTTTTCGTGAGTTCCACTAAATTTGTTAACAGAAGGAGACTTCTTCCTTTTTATCCATCCCTTAAAAAGTTTACAAAAACAAAATTTCAAGTTCAATATTTTTTATAATTTTTACCACGTATTATTGAAAATTCTCTCCGGTAAATTAGCCTATACCTCAGGAAATACATATTCGAAAATTTAGATTTCTGTACAAAATCCTTTTCACTTTTTGATCCGTTACGTAAAAATTCCAATAATCCCATATTTGTGGATGTCTACTACAGGGAGAAACATGTCGAATTTTAAAGTGACTAGTGTTGCCTCGGTGTATTTAATTGCTGCCATTGCTGCTGTCGCTGAGGATGTTGGTAAGCCACACAGACATCCGGTATACATAAATTGCATCTAAGTGAGCTAGGTTCAGGGAGTCTGGTGTATCGTCGTCCGCTATAAATGTATCCTTTGAGTGTAATATAATACTTTCTGCTGGCTTAACAAGTGCAGTGGCCACACTTTGATGCAGTTTTCTTAGTGGTGTCTTTCTACTTTGTACTACGCTTCATGTGATATCAGGATGCAGACAAAGTTTGAGTAGGAGTTTCTCGGCCATCTATTAGCTTTCACTGTCTCCTCCTCTTCTTCCCCTCGGTTGACTTCTTCTTTTTTTTTTTGTCACAGGATCGGTTGCAGGATCGCCATGAAGTATATAAGTCGTGTAGTGGTTAGTGAATTAAAACAACTTCCTTCGTTTTAGTAGTTACAATTTTATTTATTTTAAAATCTTTTGTGATTGATGTTTGTCAACTTGCTCTTCTCTTAAGATTAACCAATATTAGAATATTTACAATCTTATATACTATAAAATATTTGTCTTAAAATTCTAAAGTGCTATAGCAGCATTTTTCAGTATCTTTTCCGGGTGTTCAGTGTGTCAAGTGCACTCAAATATTGTCACATGTTTTCTGGGTGGTCAAATGTCAAGCAACCTTTAAACACTTTCGTTTGTACTTCATAACACCACCATGAAGTGCATTATAAATAAATTGCTTTTACTACGAAAAACGATTTGAATTTGAAACCCTTATTTATTTTTTGTGTCTGTTTATGTTTGGGTTTAGTCATATTTGTTTTTAATTGCTTTCGAAATGTCATTGTATGTGGTCTTAAATTACCCAAGTAAAGTTACTCTATGATCAGTATTCATGCACTATGTGAATACCTTACAGTATGCATCTACTGCAATACACATAATTTCAACTTTTTATTCCATCCTAAGAGTGTACTCAGGTCCATTAGTTTTAAATTGCGATTGTTAGAACCATATAAAATCATGCTAGATTTTGTGATAATTTAATTTTAAAAAATTTAGATTTTAGAAGAGCATATCGCTCATTTACTACAAGACTGTCATAAGTCAAAAAATGCGAGTTAATGATGCAGATTTATTAGTTATATCATGCTTATATATTAATATCATGTATACTTTTCGTGATATATGATAATATATTTCCTTTAAAGTGGTTGCAAAGAGTATATACTTCATAGAGAAACTGTGTATACTCACTGGTCTCTCGATAATTCGCACACAGCTCTCCCTAAGAGAAAATACAACAAAGCCCCCTATTTATAAAGCACGTGACCAAATAAATAGAGAAAGGGTCAGATATGGATAGAAAACTTTAAACTCGTTTTCTGCAAAATCGAGTTTTTTGAGTCATGTCAGTCTTGCAGTTAACGAACGATATAATTAATAGCCTGTTTCTCGATTTCGAAAGAATGCTTTCTTTCGCTTTCTAAGCGAAAGAAAACTGATTTGGGTTTCTCTAACTACATTTCTATGCGAACGATGACTTGAAGTACAAGTAGAATGAAAACGTAATAGTTTTCATATTAAATTTGGTTTCTCTATTTCAAACGAGTTTTCAACGCTGCGAAACGTAAATGTCAAAACCAGTGCACTTGCTTTTTTTCATTTCGAGTATCAAAATATTTTCAAAAAAATATATCATTCATTCCATGAGAAAACCGCAAAAATCTGAACACGGGACCTCTGATTTTGTTTATTTTTTGTACATGAATACTCTATGGTCCCATTTGTACATTTCCTTATTATAATTTTTTATTTTTTTTTATAAATTGTTTACTTACATTTCATGTACAATTATAATTCAAATTAGTTTGACCCTAAGCGCCTTAAAGGCTTTTAAAGAGGCAAGTTGGCAAATAACGTGTACATCTAAAACTTAAGTATATTATATTTAAAGGGGCAAAAAGTATATTTTACATATTTTAAGTATATTTATTTACATGAGAAGCACTTCACGATTTTCAAACACATGTTCTTTAAGTTCGATCTTAAAACTTGAATTCTGTTCACTGTTTTTAACTGTAAAGGCAAGTTATTATATTCGAACCCACCAATGTATTCAATACGCTGTTTTGTTGTTTCCAATCTACATCTAGGTAAACGGAGATTTTGCTGATTTCTGTATTAAATGTCGATTGATTTTGCATAAAGTTAATCCTCGAATAAGCATTATAGCTTTACAACGGCGCGATATAGAGATATTGTTGAATAAGTTATTGGTAAATTGTGAACAGTTTTCCAAGCCTTTATTTTGCAATACTTTGCAAGCGACTTCAAAGCAGTAGTGGTTTTATATCCGTATACTATCAGCCATGTAGTTTAGGTGGCTTTGTATTATAGCCTGATAAATCAAAAGTTTGGTTTTGATGTTCAATTTATTTTTAATTTTGAACAAAATACCAACAGCTGGAGCTATCTTGGCTTCAACTTCCGCAATATGCAAATTCCACGAGAGGTTACTCTGTAATATTATTCCCAATATTTTACATGATGGCTTTCAAAAATTCTGCTCCCATCTACAAAAATATTGAAATCACTATTTTGAGCATTTTAATATAGCATGTGATCAGTTTTGTTTTGTTTGCATTTAGTACTAACTTATTCAATCGAGCATTCTCAAAATTAAGGCAACATCTCGTTTCATGTATGTTTTCAATGTCAAATCAAATTTGTAGGGATGAAACAGACAAAACATCATCTGCAAACATATATAATATCATTTGCAAACATATATAATTTTCCAGTAAGGCATAAAGTTACAAATATCATTTAAATAAATTGAAAACGCAATGGCCCCACACAGCAGCTACCTTGAGGCACCCCACAATCAACATTTAGCATATCGCTTTTGGCATCATTAATTTGAACAAACTGCTTTCTATTCTTAAAGTAATTTTCGAACATATTTAGTTCTTTTCCCAAAACACAGTAATATGATAACTTCTGTATCATTATTTCATGATCAACCAGATCAAAAACCTTTTTAAAGTCTAGAAACAGACCTGCCACCACCACTTGCACCACAATCCAACCCACACTACATATAAATTTACGACATAATTCCGAAGCAATATTATCAAAACCAGCTGATTTTTAAAAATTAAATTATTAATAATTGTATTTATGTCATCCATTTAAATCGGTTTGCAGTCTCAAATTTTCCGAAGATTGGGATAATGTTCTTACACAAATTACAGTTATATCCTTGAAATACTTTAATGTGCCTGTTTAAATTAATCACAGACTTAACACAATACTGGCTTAAAATATTCGCTTTAGTTAGGTCATCAAATACGGGCATACCTTCTGATGTAGTAAGGTTAAAATGATTTTTGACGTTCTCCCAAGCACATTATTTATAAAACTCCAATACCTTTTTGGATCACCATAAATATTGCTCAAATTATCATAATAGTAATTATCTCGCGACGATTTGCAAGCAAATTTATGACTTTTCCCAATTTCCTTAGCAAATTGTCATACTTATCATTTTTCGATTTTCGCCTTCTGGACAATATTTTCCGTTTAAACTGTATTCAAGCTGGAGATTTTGTTTATCTATGGCGTTATTTCAAACCTCAACTGACTTTTGTATTTAGAAGTGGTCGTCGAATGTTCAATAGCATTATTTATGGAGCATATAAAATGTTCAGTTACTTCAGACACGTTTTCAGCTTCATCAATTTCAAATAAGCCATCTTGCAACAGTCTAGAACTTTACCATAGTCACTAATGCGATTTATTAAATTCAGTGCATCTATTCGTATTTTTCAGTATCTCCAAATTTGTAAAAATCGTATTTATTTACAATTGTAACTATTTTTTTTTGTATAACATATAATTCTCTTTTTGGAAATATGTATGAAAAGAACTTTATTTTTTAACACAACGGTCATTGTTTATATATCACGTAGACAATTTGTAGCTAGCAACTAACAATTAGAAAATTAAAAATTTAGTCAGTAAGAAGGCACGTAAGCTACAAAATTGTTTTAAAGCGCTCACTCTTGCTAATAAAAATTAAATAAATAATAATACTAAGCACAAGGAGTGCTGTTAAAATTTTGTGTTTTATTAAAAAGCTGGCTCATTTATAAAGTGCCGCAACAATTTGTATAAATATTTAGGTAAGATTCCATATTTTAGTAAACTGTATTTTTTTGTTTGAAAATCGTAAGGGGAGAAAGTTTTGAAAAATGTATTAGAAAACTGCATTTGCATTTTTTTAGCAATCATTTTGTTTAAAAAAATCCAGTGATAAAGTAGACAAGTGCATCTTCCAATATCGTTTAAATTAATAACACGCGATATAGAATTAAAAAGTTATGGCACTTCAAATTTAAGCACTTTAAGCATTTTTATCAAATTTATGAAAATTAAAAACGTCCATAAAATCTTGAGTTTTTGCAAATTTCGAGATCTGGAGAAGGATATGTGCAGGTGGGACTATAGAATATTCATGAACAAAATATAAAAAAAAAAACGGAGAACCTCAGAAAAAAATCCTCATTTTTCAGTGTTCTTTGCTGGAATGAATGATATAATAAAAAATTATAATTATCTGTAAAAAAAAGCAATTTTAACAAAAGGTAAGAATAAAATAACACGAATATTCGTAAATTTCAGCTTTAAGAAATCCACAACGGAACAGCTGGAAACGCTGGTGTCCTTTTTTGATTTTCTTTTTTTGATTAATTTATTTTTCTTTTGTTTTATTTATTTACTTGTCATATACAGCTGATCACTGTTAAGTAATGTTGTATTTATCTTCAAGCAATTTAGTATTTTTTTTTTTTGGTACTTTTAAAGGAAAAGTTTAAAATATCCGGTCTGGCACCACTATGATTTGTAAATACGTAAAATACAATAATTGACACACGTAAATATAGGCGAACGATAGCTTTCGAAATAGAAAAACCCAAATTGATTCGTATGCGAGTGACTAGATTTCTTTCGACTAGGTTTTCGTTCGAGATCGAGGAACAGGCCATAAATAATTTCCAATATATGCCCGGTAAAAATTGGTCTGTCAAAGACTGAAGAATTGGGTATTTTCATTGACTAATTTAATATTGGCTTGTCATATGAAGGAATCTGTTCATATTCCCTTTACATGTATTCCACAGAAATTGTTTATGTAAAAAAAAAAACTTCCAAAGAATCATAATTGTAACGATTTCTTACTTTGATAAGCCAATGTTAAATTCATCGGTGAATTGACAAATTAGAAGAGAAAAATAAAATTTATGATTTTACAATCTTAATACTTATGTTTACACCAAGTTGATTTGTCACATTCATAACACCAAGGTCTAGCCAGACCCGGTACAAACCTAGACGACTTAATATGAAAATGTATAAGTTAATATAAAGATTTTGTGTGAATACCACTGATAGACCAAGTCAACTTCTTCTATCCCTTCATTATTTCTTTCCATTTTTTAAAAAGTATCAACAAAACACAAACTATACACAACCACTAGTTCGAATCACAATTTCAAATGAACTGATTCTTAAATGTATCCTTGAGGATATCATTGTATATCATTACTATAGCTTCTAAGGAAGTATAAAAAATACACGACAAAAAACAAAAAGCCAGGCCTGTCCAGGCCCTGGTGTAAACATAAGGGTTAAGGGTATTACACTCAAAAAAAAAAGTTTGTAAAGTCAGCAAAAAATTTTGCTGAGTCAGCAAAATTTAGTCAGAGGAGGATGCTAGCAAAAAAATTGCTAATGTCAGCAAAATCTTTTGCTGAAAATCAGCGAGCTGATTTTTAGCAACAAAATTAGTAGATTCAGCAAAAGTTTTGCTAAAACTTAGTAGATTAGAAATAAAAAAGCGTTGTTAAAATTAATAAATTTTTTGCTGAATTTTAGTAGACTGAAAAAAACGCAAAAAAATTGTAACAAATTGTAATTTAGTTAATATATTGCTGAAATCATAAAACATATTTTTGTGATTCTTTTAAAAATAATTTACAATAATTACGAAATATAAAAAATTTCATTTTCCCACATTGATGTCATGAAGTAATTTAATATCTGAAAATATATAGAAATAAATATATATAACATAACAAAAAATTTTCTTTCAACTACTTACATCAATGGTTGTCTAAATGATGCTATCTTTTAAGGACGCGCAACTGCCGAAGATAATTATAGAAACGAAACGAAAAAATAAACAAAAACAAACGAACGAAAAAAAAAAACAACCCTTTTTTTGCACTAAGAAAAAGGAACCATAAAAATCTACCTAAGATGTGTGTCTTTCGCTTTACTCTGTCTACATGTCTGTATATGTTTGTTTGCAATTTGACCACACTAGATTATTAATCTATTAACATTTATTATAGAAATACATATTAAATTTAAATATTTTCTTTTGTCTTTTATTTTATTAATAGACAATTATTTTCACAAGCCGGTGACAACGTAAAATTTAAGTTTTTTAATCCTCAATTTGTTTTATGTATGAAAAAGAGATACAGAAGTCTTCCATGGTTGATTTTTTTATATGTCTTATTAGAGTTGTACTTTTTAGTATCATTTTCCTCTTCTCTACTACATCTTGACATGCCGCGACATCTGCTTATCAGCACAATTTTTTTTAGCAAAATTAATTAGT
>CM037851.1:78251095-78270650 GCA_021234595.1 Delia radicum
CATATCTATAAAATATTTAATTGAATATTGTTTTTAATTTCAAATAAATTTGTTTGTAGAAAAGTTTCATTTAATTTAATTAAAATTGCAAAAATTGAGAAAAAAATCGCTAAGCTTGAAAAGAGCCAAAATTAGAAAACATCACCCGTATTAAAAAACATAAATAAAAATATCAGCAAAATTTTAAAAAATATCGTTAAAACTAAATATTCGCCAAAATTAAAAAAATGCTAAAATTGTAAAAAATTTACAAAAAAAAAAAAAAAATTAAAAAACAAAAAGTCGCAAAAATAATATTTAAAATGAAAATAGTTTTATTTCTTGCCATCATTTTTTTATATTGCAAATCTGCAAAATTTATTGAATTTTTCAGATTTTTTTTTATATCTGATAATTTTTTTCAATCTTAGCGTTTTATTTAAATTGTAGGGGTTTTATTTTAGCATTGGCGTTTTTATTTTTTGTGTTAATTTTTTTAAATTTAGGCGTTCTTTTCAAATATTATGTTTTTTTTAAAATATTGGCAATTTTTCCAAATTTTAGTAGCATTTCTTAAATTTTTGCTACCCAGGTGAAAAAGTGATCGTATATGAACATATATGATCATATATGGGATTGTATGTGATCATATATGGGTATAGCTTGTCATATATGTTCATATATGGTTCGATATATGACCATATATGATCTCATATATGACCATATATGTTCGGATCCGAAATTTGAGGGTATATGGTCATATATGATCATATATGAGCATATATGGATCATATATGTGCATATATGAACATATATTATCATATACGACCATATACCCTCAAATTTCGGATCCGAACATATATGGAAATATATGAGATCATATATGGTCATATATCAAACCATATATGAACATATATGACAAGCTATACCCATATATGATCATATACAATCCCATATATGATCATATATGTTCATATACGATCACTTTTTCACCTGGGTATTTTTAAAATTTGTGTTTTTTAAATTTTGGAAATATATTTTTTTAATTTCGGCATTTTTAGACCCTCCATCCCACAGTGTAGGAGGGTATATACTACTTTTCAAATGTTTTTAATTCTTTTAAAAAAATTCTGGGACCCCATAAACTATATATATCATTGATCAGCATGAATAGAGAAGTCGTTATAGCCATGTCCGTCTGCCTGTGTTAATACAAAATACTTCGTTAATACAGAAGAGGTGTTACTAATTTTCAGTCAAATTGTTTGTTGATATCATGAGAAGTTTTCTAGTAAAAAGGATCAAAATCGGTTAACGCGTTCAAAAGTTGTGAGTGAAAATTTTAAAATATTCTATTTATTTCATCATACATACGTACATTCAATGCTTTTACACAAGAATATACGCAATCAGGGATGGCAGTCAATATCTCTAAAATACTGTCTGCGATTCAAACCCTAAAATACCGTCACCGATATAATTAAATTACCAATATCTTAAAATACCGTTGCCGAAATAATCTAACAAGATCTGAAAAAAAAACTTCTGTAAATAGATATATTTTCCCATTAAAACTTGGGCATAATGGGGCTAAAAATATCGGTGTGCACTAACATTACCTGAATGACTAAAAAAACGTTACCCTTAAAATGCCGTTACCAAAATAACTGAAAAATCTTTTTCTCTAAATTAACGATACCGAAATATCTAAAATACTGTTACCGTTAGCGAAATAAATATAATACCGTTAACTAAAGCTAAAACCCGTTACCGAAATAACTTAAATATCGTTACCCCTAAAATACCGTTACCGAAATAAAAGAAAATAGCGTAACCCTGATCGATAACCACATCGAATCGGTTACCATCAATGGTCTTAATCAACATATACAAAAACAACCACAAAATATTGTTGTTGATTTATTGTTTTGTTTTCTATTACAGGGTGGCTGATGAAAGTCACTACAAAAAAAATGTTATAACTTTTTTTTATTGATTCGTCTTTCAATTTAAGGAAACGAACGATTGGGGGTAATGAAACTAACATTTTGTATGTGCGCCACTACAATGCTTTGGAGGCTGGTGTTTTCGCCTAAACAAACTTAAGGGGCATATTAGGCCGCACTCCACCGAGCATTTTGGGCTAGTAAATTTTTTTGTCAATCTTTTAATCGAAATTCCTCAGTTTGGAAGCAAGAAACAATTGTTGCTATAGTTCAAGGGTGCCCAAGCCCTTCGTGCTCATTTGTGTTTGTAAAAACACTTAGCTATAGGCTGTGTGTTTTAATACACACATAGAGCGCTCAGCACTAGCAATACGAAATACACAAACAACTTTGTCTTATTAGTTTTTTTGTCGTTCTTCACTGCATACACGCAAGTGCAAAGCAACAACACTTTCGTATGTTTTGCTGGTAAACATTGAAATATTTTTTTCTTTTTTCTTTGTATGTATTGGTTTTTACAACAAAAATATTGAATAAAAATTAGTTTTTCTTTAAATGTATTGGTGTTTGCTCTTCCATAAGGAACTCTTGGGCACTCCTGCTATAGTTGTTGCAATACAAGTCAATTCTAGAGTTTCGACAAGAAATATTTTTGCTCAAATATGTATCACCAGACAGTCACTACGGACAGTTCTGCTCTCCTTTAACAAATCAAATTGAAAGCAGTAGACTTGCCCTTTAGCTTGGTACTTTATTTGTAATTTGCTCGGAACTTCGCTTGCATATGACGTTATCGGGTTAGGCATTTTAATTAAATTAGTCATTTGAATTTAATTGGTTTTTAAAAGCCATTAAAAATAGTTAATAAAAATGTATTGCTTTCAAAAAATAAAAAAATATTTATATGTATGGAAAACAAAAGTTATTTGATTTTCTTAATGTAGCAATATTCATCAGCCACCCTGTATGTATGTAGTTTTTAGTAGCAATTGCATGCAGTGTTGCCAGGTTTGACAATTTATCGTCATTTTGACGATAGTTAATACCCAAAATAACTAAGTGGATATTGGACTATTTTTGCTTCCAAAATGACTATTTTTATACAATAGTTTAATATGTCAGCAAGACCTACTTATTTATCATTCTCATAAAATCGTCGGATCTATTATTAAATTTATATTATTTCGTTAAAAATTAAAAAAAAAACATTGTTTTTTTATCGAAAGCTAACCGTTATTGGCTAATATGATGTGAAATACAATTTAGCACAAATGCAAATCCTAGAATTAAATGAAACTTAATCCAGTCCGGATTTATTTTTTTTATAGATTCATTATGAGTTTAGCTTAATTTAGTTTCTGTGTTCTGTGTATTTTAAGAATTTTTTTTTTTTACATTTTTATAAAATTTAATTGGTGTTATATTTAAATAAAAATAAAAAAAATTTATATTGAAAAACAAGGCATGGACTTTTTTGCTAAACAAACAGATCTCTAGATCTCTTCATATTTATAAAATGTTGAAAGAAGAAATAAATATAACTTTAAATAAAATAAAATAAATCTAAAAATAAATCCGGTGCTAAATAAAGTGCCAAAATTTAATAATTAAAAAAATATAACATTAAGTTTGGTCGATAACACACAAATTTGTACAAGTTTTTACTGGAAGGTGTTTGTTTACACAAATATTCAGTAAAAACTGGTAAAAGGAGAGAGTAAAGTGACAGTTTGATGCCAAAGAACTTACAAGTTTTCACTGGATACATTTTTGCCACTAAAAATTTGTAAGAAGAAAAAAAAATATGATTGAAAAATATGCTTGTGTTATTACTAAACAAAAACAAATATTAAATTAAATTTTAATTGTTTATGGATTTAAAGTGAAAAATTTTAAAGAAGTAACTATGGAAGAAGTTAAAAAACATTTTAAATTATTTTTGGTCGACAATTTTCATTAATTTTTATCTTTTGCATTACGACCAGTTGATTTTTTTTTTAATATTTAAAACCAGCTGTTTTATCTATTTTACTAATTCTAACGAATTTTCCGTTCGTTTAATTTTTTATGAATTTGTCAGATTTATATAATTTGAAAAAAATCCCAGTTTCTTTAATTTTTTGTGTCTCGAAAACTCTCTAAACACAAAATATTTTCTTTTTTAATTTTTTGACAAACTTAATTTTATCACACTTTCCGTTTGACTTATGTGATGAATGGTATAAACACATGTGTTGTAATGTAAATGGATATGTAATAATTATTTTATTATGTATGTCTTAGCAAGCGCATATTTTTCCTTTTAAATTAATCTAAAATTCTGATAAGGATATTCGTTAATTTTTCTCTTAAATGCCGTTAGACCTTACCGAAAATAACCGTTTCCTTATAAAACTTCGTTCAACAAAAGAATAATACACGTTTTTTTAAATGGCGACAAAAACACTAATTTCTCTCTACAATGCAATAACAATAAAAATTGCAAAATGGATCTTTGTTATAAAGAATTCATTTTATTTAAATTTTTTGTCGCGTCAACAAACCTCCATACAAATGATGTCCGACATAACGAACTCCTTATATTCACAGATTCCATAAATACTTCAATTTGCATTTCCCTTTAAATTTGTACAATTCGACTGAATATAGTATATGTAAATGAAACAATTGCCACTTAAACTATGTTTATTTATTTATTTATTAAGTCTATGGAATACAATTTCCTTACAGACTAGATCTTAAAAGTAAATTAAATCTAGGTAATTTCTAAATTTATATAAAGAATCACAAAAATCTAAAATAAATGATATCTTATCCGACCTGAACTGTACAATTCTATTGAACTCACTTAAAGCCCGAACAATTGGTTCATTAATTGAATAATTTTGTCTATGAACTGGTACAAAAAAAAATTCATTATTACGCAATCTTCTAAGTGGTATATTAAAACTAAGAAGTTTCAGTAAGTCAGGGCAATCAATCAATCCACAAACTATTTTGAAAATAAACAATTGGGACAACATAGTCCTTCTATTCTCCAAAGTTTTCAATTGTATAAGTCTACACTTATCAATATATGGAGGAATAGGATCAAAAATAATGTTTTTAAGGGAATATTTAATAAATTTTCTCTGAATTCTCTCTAACCTAGTAATATGTACTGCAGCATAAGGATTCCAAATTATGCAAGCATATTCTAGTTTGGACCTAACTAAAGATGTATAAACCAATTTATAGGTATATGCATCAGAAAAATCGCGACAGTTCCTTTTAATGAATGCAAGCAAGGAGTATGCTTTAGGGATAGTAGAATTGATGTGGCTAGAAAAAGAAAAGTTTGAATCAAAAATAACACCTAAATCCGTAACTTCAGTAACCCTTTCTAAAAGAATATTATTTATTGAATAAGAATAATAAATAGGATTTACACGTTTAGTGTAGCACATGTGATAACATTTAGAAACGTTAATTTCTAAACAATTATTTGAACACCAATTAACGATACTGTCTAAATCCGCTTGTAAATGAAAGGAGTCCATAAGAGAGTTAACACTCAAAAATATCTTAAGATCATCAGCATATATTAATACTTTGGACCATATGACTTGAGAAGTTATATCATTAATAAAGAGTATGAAAAATAGTGGACCCAAAATACTACCCTGAGGAATACCAGATATAGCAATATACAAATATGATTTAGAATGTTCAATTGTAACAAAGCAAGTTCGCTTACTAAAATAGGATTTTATCCATTTTAAAAATACTGAGTGGAAACCAATCAAATGCAGCTTATGAAATAAAATAGAATGTGAAACCCTGTCAAAGGCTTTGGCTAGATCTGTATATATTGTATCAATATGCAAACCATGCTCAAGATTAGAAATACAATAATTAGAAAATGTTGCCAAATTAGTTACCGTAGAACGACCTCTGACAAAACCATGTTGATTTAAAGAAATTAAATTTTTAACAGAGAAATACATTTTCTCAAAAACAATGTGCTCTAAAATTTTAGAAACATTACATAATTTCGATATTGGCCTATAATTAATAACATTGTCCTTATTGCCGGACTTATAAACAGGTGTTATTGAAGTTGTCTTCCATCTATCAACAAAAACACCCTCATTTAATGATTTATTAAAAATATGTAAAAGCGGAAGTTTTAAAGAAGTGGCACAGCTCTTAATGAAAAAGGCACATATGCCATCACTATCAATTCTACGAGTTGGTTGAAGTTTGGAAATTCCAAATAAAACGTCTTCTTCAGTCAACTGAAGAAAACCAAAATCCAAGGTTGAATAACAGGAAGATAACAAACTCGAACATTGATCAGAAGTGAAATTAGAACTGAAAAAATCAGCAAATAGATCAACAGTATCAGCAGTAGACTTTGCAACTCTACCATTAAAAACCATTTTCGACGGATATTGCGAGCACGTCCTTTTTGAATTAACAAAAGTCCAAAAAGATTTTGGATTTTTCTTAATATTATTTTCAAAATTAATAATATATTGCTTGTATAAGAATTTATTCAAAAAATTAAATTCCCTTGAATGTCTCTCATACAGTTGTTTATCCTCCAAAGAATTTGACTTCTTATATCATTTATAATGCTTATTACGCAAATTCTTTATTTTCTTTAGACCAGTAGTATACCATGGCAGTTTATGAATTCTTGGCTTTAAGAGAGGAATATTTTCATTACATTTTTCATTTATAATAGCAACAAAATTTTCATAGGAATCATTTACATTTCGATTTTTGAAAATTTCTATCCAATTAATATTTATAAATATATTATTTATAATATCAAAATTACATTTATTAAAATCAAATCCTAAAAACTGGTCATCATCAACTTTACTATAGGAATAAAACTCAAATTTCATTTCCAGGGCTACATGATGCATATCAGATTGACAAAATGGAAAAGGACATTCATTTATCTCAAATTTTAAATTATCACTAATAAAAATAAGATCTAAAATTTTATTTAAACGATTAAAAAAGTGGTTAACTTGTTTCAAATCCAAGCTAAAAAAGCTATCGATAACATTAATTTCAAAAGATTTATTAACATTCGAAGGGATAACAAAATCAGAATTAGGTATAATAGACCAAATAACATCACTGAGATTAAAATCACCTAAGATAATTAATTCATGGTCATATAACTTAGAAGATATATTTAAAATATTCTGAACATGCTCATCATATAAATTGTCTGGGCTTTTTGGAGGAATGTAAGATACATTTAAAAGTAATTTACCAGTTTCCCTAATCAATTGAATACATAGTTGATCAATTAAAGTATCATCATTAGGCAGAACACAAAGAGTTGAAAAAAAGCACCTTTTTACCGCAACAATTATACCACCACCCTTTTCAGAATTACTTCGAGAGTAGTCTCTATCCTTACGATACACCAAATACGCTGACAAATCAAAAACTTCTGCATCAAAAAAGCTCGCATTAAGCCAAGATTCCACTAAAACAATTACATCATATTCAGCAATAGAAGAAGCTGCAAACACCTGACTTAACTTGGTTCTCATACCACCCACATTTTGAAAGTAGACATTAAGCTTTTTAAATTTACTTGGCACGCTGCTTAAACATTTCCTTCTATTGTTCGAGTTCTTTGAAAAAACTGAAACTTACGTACTTTCACACCAGCTGGCCATAACGAGGGCTTAGAAAGGTCCATATATAACCCAGCAGGGACCCCAAGCTTAAACGAAATTTTGTTTAACATTTTTAAATCCGCATCCTTTTTAACAAGTTTATAGCATTCAAGGTGATTTTTGTTAATACCAGCATATTTATGCACATAATCCAGAATTTGTTCGACAGTAACACTTGACTTAAATGAGGCCAAATGAACCCATTTCTTACTAGCAACAACATCCAAATCATTATTATTATTATCTCCAAAAACCAAATTATTCCGATTTTTCTTTTGATTTTACATTTACCCACTTATGATTGTTTGTTGGGTTATTACTTTCTGCTTGTGAGTTAGTAGAAGCAGCATAATTAAAAGCGCTAGCAGAGGTATACGATTTAGAGATGCTCTCACTAACCGAAGTAACATCAACATTGGCATGTATAACATTATTACTATTTTGATTATTAGCAATAGTAACATCATTATTAATAGCCACATCATTAACAGCATCAACAAAGACATCATTTTGATTAACACGATCACCATCAGGGAGAGTTAGAGTTTTAGAATTAGAAGAAACAGATGCAAAAGAACGAAGTGGAGGTGAACATACTTTTTGTTGTACTTTTTTATTAGCACTTTTATTTGCATCAACAAGTGTTTTTTTATTCTTTTTAGAAACATTTTCACTTTTGTTGTTTTTGTTAATATAGTCATTAAAAAGAGATTTTAACTCTTTAATTTCATTTGATTAATTAGATATCATGGAAATTAATGTATTATTTACAAAACAGTGTATTATTTACAAAACAGTGCAAAAGTTTTTACGTAATCACCTTTTCGTGTTTTTTTTTGTTAAAGTCCATATGAAAGAAGCATAACTTTGTTTAAAATGTTATATTAAATTCCTGTCAGTGCATGCAAACAATTTCTCAGCTCTTTCCAAAGTTTTTTTATCAATTCTGTAAATTGTCACTACTGATTTGAAAACCAGCTGTTATCAAAAAAAAAAAACCCCTTCATTGAGAACAAACCTGCAGCATAACTTTGAACATTAATTTGTGTTTCAGTGAAACATAAGATCAAAAACATTTAAAGTTTTTATTAATATTGTTAAATAATAATATTCCTAATAAAAAAAATATTCCTAATAAAAAAAAAACTCGATGTTTTTCGCTCAAACTTAAGTGTTTTTGTATTTTATACAAATTAATTTTCGTTACATTGCCAAAAGCCTGTTTTATAGAAAAACAATTATTTGAGTGTTACATTAAATATGTAGATATTTAATTTACGGATAATTTTATTTTCGACAAATATTGGATACTTTGAGGCATCGACTTGTGCTTTTTCCCTTTTCAAGTGTTACACAGAAAAAACTAAAAACGGGTTTCAATTAAAAAATTTATTGAATCAATTAATATTTTAAATGATTTTGCACCTATCACGGCAATGAAACTATCAATTAAACCTTTTATTAAAACTAAGAAGGAAAAAAAGTTATAAATAACTTCTACAAAAGAAAAATATGATACTCACAAAAAAAGTGTGTGATCTATACGTTGGTATGCGTGTTTTTTGCAATGCTATGTCTGTTTGTGTGTGTGCTTGTTTTCTTTGTTAACTTTAAATGTATTTGGTATTTTATACTGAAAGTTTTCTATTTATGCATACAGTGTATGAAAAAATAATACGATAATTGCGTCTAAAATAAAATATGTATTTATATATCTAAAAGTCAATAAAAATATTTATTGATTCAATTAAATATTTGTTTAGAAACAAATTAAATTGAAATCAAATCTTTAATTAGATATTTTAGGTTGATAATTTTTTTTATGTGTATAAGCAAACTGCATTTAATTATTGAAATACAACTAGGCCTTTATTCACGCGGTATTGCTGTCTTTCGATTTTGATGATACGCAGTTTGATATTATTGCCTAATTCTTTTTGTTAACCGAGAATTGCATCGATTTTCAGTTACAAAAAATACTTAAAAGACATTGAATTTTAATTAAGCTGAGTTTTTTTTGGCCACATAATCCTCGTTAATCGAGTGTTAGGTTTTTTCTACCAAATTAATTTACGAAATCAAAGTATTTTTTCTTTCACAATTTAATAGGTGGTGCCAGTTATTCTTTAAATTAGATCCTTTCTCAATTACAATTAGATATTAAATTAAATTATTAATTCACAATATATTTATTATTTTTAAAACAATTCTTTTCTTATTACTTCCCTTTAAACCTATCCCTTTATAACTTAATAAATGGCGCTGTTGCCAATCTTCCCAATTGGACCCTTCCAACAATTGCAATTGGATTCTTCTAACAATATCAAGTGGATTTTAACTCCCAATACAAATATATATTTAATATCATAGAAATTAAACATAGCGATTTCAGCGCCATGAATGTCTACGATTTTTTATAGCAAAGACACAAACCATATATGGTGAATTGTGTAAATCTTTATCTGTATTTATATACAATGCAGTTCGCTTTTAACGATCGAAACTTTAATTGATACCACATTTTTTTCTTCATTTCAAATACATTAATTGATCATATTTTATTTAACTTATAAAAACAATATTCTTATTGTTATTTTTATAGATGTATATATTGTTTGAACTTTCCCTGATTAATGCAAACACCGAGATGGAGGGTATCCAAAAATTCGGCACTGCCGAATTTAATCTTTTTTATACCATACATCAGCACATCGGACTTTAATGCTTCCATTTGTTTTGATTTGAGGGTTATAAAAACTTCAATTTTTGTGTGCACAAAATAATTTTCAATTAAAGTTTTAATTGAAATCAAACCACAATTTAATTAAAATTTTATGGTCAACATTTTTTTTTCAATGCCTTTAGAATTCTGACTGATGTTTTATATGGTGTTGATGCTCTAATTCTAAATCCAATTGTAATATTTTTTCATGACGTTATATATTGAAATCGTTGTTAACGTTAGGCTGTTTTCATATCATAAAGAAATTATAGTTTACAGTCTTTAAGTTGGAAAATTTTAAATTTGACCATAAATCTAAGTTTTTTATTGTCGTTGGTTCACTAGATTTATTTTCTATTAAATCCAATACTGAGCAAAAAAATAAAAACAATTTTTTAGCAAATTAAACTGCAATTTTCTAAAATTTTATATATATGAAAAATTGCAAAACAGATTTGTAATCAGTAAGTCACAGAATTTTAAAATTTTTTGTACCGTAACGATATTTTTCATTTAAACCCTTTGGCGATCGAACTTCTATCGCTTTTTTGTTGAAACGTCATGCAGAATTGGTCTATGTCTAAAAATATTGTGCTGCTTTTGGCGTTTAACTGCTCCCCTATCGCTCCTGAATGGGTTAGGATTTTGTCTAAATTTAAATTTTGTGTTAAATAATGCCTAATCCAAAAACATTAATTTTTTAGTATAAACTTCAAACTGAGTTTTTAACATTAGAAAAACTAGAAACAAAAAATTTTTTTTTTGTTTTTGGGTTGATATTGAAACTTTTTGAGACTGCTAGGCTACAGTTTATAGGTAAGACTAAAAAGCTAAATCTCTCTTGTTTATCGACGAAACTGGAAGCGTTTTAGGGACAAATCGATGACCACCAACAAATGTCCAGACTAAATAAAGTATTACTAAAGAAATACAACATTTTAGAAATCATCCGTGGAATAATATGTTGTCCACACTTGACAAATCATCTTCCCCTTTTTGGAAAATATCAAAAATGCTTAGGAAGAAATCAAAAATCATTCCAATTCTAAAACACAATAACGTGGTATGTTACACCCAGCAAGAAAAGTGTGAAATCCTGGCTCAATGCTTTAAATCGAATCATTGTATTTCGGCACACCTTAGCGATGCAACCACAGTTTCTGAAGTAAATAATACTGTTAATGAAATTCGTTCTGCAAATCCAAGTCCACAAGATTCTTACTTCATAAATCAAAGAACAACAGCCGACATTATAAACAAACTAAAAAACAAAAAATCTCCTGGAGGGGATGGTATCAATAACAAATGCCTAAAAAATCTTCCTAACAAAGGAATAATTTTTCTTACAACAATAATCAACGCATGTCTAAAGCTGTGCTATTTCCCCAACTCATGGAAAATATCCAAGACCATACCAATACTAAAACCAAACCAGCCTGTAGATACTCCAGTGTCTTATAGGCCAATAAGTCTACTCTCTTCTACAAATAAAATACTGGAAAAAATAATAAAAGAAAAATTAAACTGTTTTATTGATGAAAATAAAACCCTATCTTCACAACAATTTTGTTTTAAGAAAGAGCATAACACTACCCAACCATTACTTAAAATTAGAAAATTTGTGAAAAATAATTTTCAAAACGGCAAATCAACGGGAATGGTTCTCCTAGACATAAAGGCTGCCTTTGATTCTGTTTGGCATAACGGACTTCTTTTTAAATTAAAAAAATTCAACTTTCCGATAGAAATTATAAAAATTATCCAAAGCTTTCTATACAACAGATCTTTTAATGTATACTTGGGTACAACTTATTCTCATCAAACCAACATAATTGCTGGTTGTCCTCAAGGGTCATGCCTTTCACCTATCTTGTATAATATCTTCACTGCGGATATTCCATTATTTTCGAACTGCGTTACATCAATCTTTGCCGATGATACTTCAATACTTTGCTCAGATGTATTTTCAACAAATATAATTTCCAGTCTTCAATCAGCGTTAACCAATCTGAACAACTATTTTACCAAATGGAACATCTTGGTTAACCCCGAGAAAACGCAAGCTATATATTTCACGAGAAAAAGAAAGGAGTGTTTCATCCCACAAAGCCCCCTTCAATTTATGAATCACGATGTGAACTGGGAAAAAAAACGTCAAATATTTGGGTGTCATGCTTGACACTAAACTTTGTTTCAACGACCATATAAATTATCTTGTTGACAAAATAAATAAAATTACAAGAATGATGTACCCAATAATAAACAGGAGGTCTCGAACTGAACTTCGAACTGATTATTAAATCAATATTCCACCCAATATCCACCTCGGTTAAATGCCATTTAAAAAAGCTTCAAGTAGCTCAAAACAAGCTACTTAAATTAATATATAATTTACCTTGGCACTACTCCACCCAACGTTTACACGCACTTGCCAATTTTGATCTCGTTTATGATAAAATTGACAGACTCACAATAATTTCCACAGAAGATGCCAATACTCCCAGTATATTCACTTAAATGATCTGATCTCATCTTAATTTTTACGCAAATCACACTAGTTTAAGCTTTTTTTATCATATACCCCAAGTTTCAAATAGGTTTTTGTTAAATTTTTCCCTTCCTTTCATATAACACGAACAGTAAATGTATATATGTAAATAATCCTACTTGAAATTAATTATTAAGAAGAAAAGGAACATTGTACCTAAACTCTTAACTAAATAAGTCAAATGTAAAAATGCTAATATTATAGAAAAATAAACTGAATTGAATTGAATTGAATATTTTTATTAAAAAAAAAAAAATAAGTTTTAGTTATTTATTTTCATTTTCAATTGTCATGTTTGTTATCATAATTACTATTATAAAAAGAAAACACTAATTGTTAATAGTACGAGAATTTCTGAATTGAAACGATTTGATTTTTTCTTTAATTTAAAACATTAAACATTTATTAATATAAAAACACAATTAAATTTATTTTGTAACACAGAACTTATAACTGTTGTACCGCGGTGGAGAACTGGCGTCTCTGACATCTACAAACTGACTCATTTAAAATACATTTATAGAAAAACAAATAAAGTACAAAAAGGTATATGCAATAAGGAAAACAGTTACTTTTGTCTACTAACTTTAACCAGGGGTCGAGATTACAATATAATACTAATCCAATAATTAAAAATAATAAAACCTAAATAAAACTCCCATACATTTCTCCCCCACTAAGAGCGATAGTTCTTAAACCGCATTTAA
This sequence comes from Delia radicum, assembly GCA_021234595.1. Classification (NCBI taxonomy): domain Eukaryota; kingdom Metazoa; phylum Arthropoda; class Insecta; order Diptera; family Anthomyiidae; genus Delia; species Delia radicum. The sequence continues at coordinate 78,264,688 of CM037851.1, forward strand.
CATATTTGACCTAGTTCGTGGCATCGGATGTAGGGTCATCATTCGTGGGAAGAAAACAAATTTTAGCTACAGGGCGTTTCATATATTTGCCGTTGCAGTACAGTGTGACAACACGAACATGTCCGTCTGAACCTGGATGAACTTTTTCAATTCTTGCTAGTGGCCATTGTCCAGGAGAAAATCGTTCATGGAGAATTAAAACCATATCACCAACTTGTGCTTCACGCTTAATAGAATTCCATCTTGGCCTAGATTGTATCGGCATAAATACTCTTGTGACCAACGCTGCCAAAAGTGTTGTTTCAACTTTTCAATTTGTTTCCATCTGGTTAAACGGTCGATATTGGTATCGATTAAATCTTCTTCTGAAATACAGGTTGTTGGTTCACCAACCAAAAAATGAGCAGGTGTCAGCACACTTAAGTCTGATGGATCTGATGATAGGGGGCAGAGGGGCCTCGAATTCAAGCAGCTCTCAATTTGACACAATAATGTGGACAGCTCCTCAAAAGTTAATACACGGTCTCTCATATACGACGTAAATGATGTTTAGTAGATTTTACCCCTGCCTCCCATAACCCTCCAAAATGTGGGGAAGCAGGTGGTATAAAATGCCAATTAGTACCATCATTATTAAGTGTTTCAGCTAAGTCATCAGGAAGTGATGTTTTGGAACGTTTATGAATAGCTTGCAGCTCTTTAGTTGCCCCTACAAAAGTAGTTCCACAGTCGGAGTACAAGTCGGTACAGGGTCCTCTTCGTGAAATAAATCGCCTAAATGCGGCCAAGAAGGCATTCGTGGTAAGGCTCGAGACGACCTCTAGATGTACGGCTTTTGTACACATGCATACAAAAAGACATATGTAACCCTTACTGGTAGCACTTTTGCGTAAAGTTGATTGTTTTAGCGTTATAGGGCCTGCATAATCCAACCCACTGTGTTTAAACGGTCTTGCAGGCCGAATTCGAACTGGTGGTAGATTACCCATAATTTGCTGCGAGGCCTTTGCAGTATATTTTAAACAAATTACACATTTTCTTTTAACTAATTTTGCAAGATTTCTAGCAGAAATTATCCAGTAGTGAGACATGACATATGATTGCATAAGCTGCACACCACCATGTAATGTTTTAAAATGTGTATCTGTAAAAATAAGAACAGAAATCGGATCTTTTTTAGTTAGTAAAATAGGATGTTTTTTGGAAAATGATAAATTTGAATTTTTTATTCTGCCACCAACACGTAAAATTCTGTCATCATCAAGAAATGGCTGCAGGGTTGCAATTCTGCTACTGTTAGGTAGGCATCGCTGTTTTAAAAGGCAATTAATTTCATCATGAAATGAAATTTGTTGACACTGCTTCACTAGTACCAATTTAGCTCGATTTAATTCAAAAGTAGAAAGACAATTTATGTTGGCTTCTTTGTTGACATTAAAAACGATATTTTCGCCCATCTTTTTTCTTAATATATAATTTTTCAAGTTGTTGTAGTATCGTAATATATAAGCTGTTACTCGTTGTAGCTTAGCAAATGATGAATATCTTAAATAAAAATCTGGATACGGTTGTGTAGAATCAGCTGTTGGGTTTGTTGTTGTTGTATGTGCGGTGACGTCACATGATGTCGATTGTATGGTATTTCTGAACTTTTTTACTGGCCATTTTTCTGGATCATCAGCAAGCCACTGTGGACCTTTCCACCAAAGTGTGTGATTTCGAAGTTCCTGTGGTAGTAAACCTCTAGTTGCACAATCTGCAGGGTTGTCTTTTGTAGAAACATATCTCCATTCAACTACATTAGTTAAACGTTGAATTTGTGAAACTCGATTAGCTTCATAAACAGGCAATGATGCAGATTGCAATTTAATCCAATTTAGAACTGTTGTACTGTCAGACCAATACGTTATTTGGTTAACCTCAAGACCAATATTACGTTTTACTTTATTCACCAATTTAGCAGACAAAACAGCAGCACACAGCTCAAGTTTGGGAATTGTTTGAATTTTCAGTGGTGCTACTTTAGTTTTAGACTGTACGAGACTTACGTGAACAGATCCATCTTCTGATATTACTCTTAAATATAAAACGGCAGCAAATGCTAATTTTGATGCATCACAGAATGCATGTAATTCAGTCGAGGCAGTAGAAAGAGAATTAAACCACCTTGGCAGCTTTAATTCTTCAATGTGTTTTAGAGCTATACGATAACTTGACCACTCATCACTCAATTCTTTCGGTAATGTATCCGACCAATCAAGTCCTTCACGCCAAAGCCTTTGAAACATAATTTTTGCTATAATGGTTGTTGGGGCCAGCCAGCCAAGCGGGTCAAAAAGTCTTGCGGAATCTGAAAGTACACTGCTTTTTGTTATTTTATCAGAAAAAGTATAATTTATTTTAAAACAAAAGCTGTCAGATTGTGGGTCCCAAGATAAACCCAAAGCTTTTACCATTTCACTGTTTTGTAGTTGAAAATTATTTGTTGTTGCCAAGTATTCTCCTGGAATATGTTTTAAAAGCTCAGTTGAACTAGAATTCCACTTACGTAAATTGAAACCAGCACCTTCTAGTAGCAAACGCAGTTGTTGTTGTAGTCGTATAGATTCATTAAGATTATCTGCTCCTGAAATAACATCGTCTACGTAGGTGTCAGACTGCAGAACCTTGCTGGCAAGCGGATATTTTTCAGCTCCATCACGGGCAATTTGCTTAAGCACCCTAATAGCAAGAAATGGTGCACTTGTAGTGCCATATGTAACAGTTTTTAATTTGTAAATGTTGATATCGTTAGTATTTTCATCTCTCCACAAAATACACTGATATTGCTGGTGATCTTTACAGACATTAATTTGTCTAAACATTTTTTCTAAGTCAGCGGTGAACCCTATTTTAAATCGCCGCCAACGTGTAATAACTTCCGGCAAATCATTTTGTAAGGCCGGGCCAGGACTTAGTTCATCGTTTAAAGATGTTTGTGAAGCTGTTTTATTACTCCCATCAAACACCACTCTAAGTTTAGTAGTGGCACTACTTTCCCGAAGAACTCCATGGTGTGGGAAAAAGAAACAATTAGACGGTATATCTTGGGGATATTTACCAATTTTTTCCATATGGTTGAGCTCAATGTATTCTGCCATAAATTGTTTATATGCTGTAGCAAATTGTGGTCGTAAGTTAAAAGATGATTCAAGATGTTTCAATCGTTTTAAAGCACTGTAATCAGTATTGTTAAAAAACGGGCATAGCTTTTTCAAAAAGTAAATTTTTAAACGGTAGATGCACTGTATAGCGGCCTTTAGAGTCTTTAGTGCATGTTGTAGCAAAAAACTTCTCACACAATTCTTCTTCTAATGTTAATTTTCTTTCTTCACTCAGCTCTTCTTGTTCCCAGAAAAGGCGTAATTGATTTTCAAGGTTACATGTATTTACATTTACCTTTGATTCTGTAGAACAACTGTCAGTAGGCCCAGTAACCAGCCAGCCAAAATTACTTTCCTGCAAAAAAACACTATTTGGAAATTTAATTGATTTTGATAACATAAAATCACCGTATACTTCACCACCCAGTAAAATGTCAATTTTTGATGGTAAATAAAACGTAGGATCAGACAAATAATATTGTTGTAAATTTGGCAAATTACTTTTGTTTATATTATTTGGTTTGTATGAAGTTATTTTGTTTACAACTAAAGCATCAATATGTAGACTAAAGTTTTTGTTATAATTTGACAATAGTTGCACTTGAACACAATAACTGCTTGACGTTTTGTTGTCTCCTCCAAATCCACTTACATTTTGTTTTGTTGTTTTTTGTTTATAAAGATCTAATAATTGAGTTGCTTCTTGTGTTATAAATGACCATTGAGAGCATGGGTCAACTAAAGCTTTTACTGTATGTGTACCAGTTTTATGAACAATTAGAACTTTAGCTGTAGCTAACAGAACTTGTGTACGATTATTAACAGCAAGTGATGTGATATGTGAACTTAACTGCTCGTTTGTATTAAAGCTGCGTGAAGAGCTTTGATTAACATTATTTTTTGCAGTTGTAGTCTGCTGTTGTTGTTGATGTTCAATAAAGTAAGAACTATGTAAAATAGTATGATGAGTTTGTTTGCATTGTTGACAGCGAGCTGAGCTTGAACATTTATTTGCACTGTGGCCACAATGTAAACAATTAGAACAAATGTTATTTTGTTGTATAACAGTTTTTTTTCTCTGCTGGTGGCAGTGAAGAGAATTGAAAGCATTTATACAGAGGATGTCGACGTTGGCAGCAAGGGCAGTGGTTATTGTCGACTGTTGTGTTGTGTGTATAAAGAGATCTTCTATATGATTTTTGTGGTTGTAGTTTACTGACGGTATGTGCTTTTTCAAATTTTGATGACGTTTTCTCTGGTTTTGATGACGTATGAGCTTCTTCAACAGATTCAAGTGTTCTAAAAGACATTTCTAAAAAATTTAACATACTTGACATTGGAGGTATTTTGTTTGTTGAAGTGATGGATTGCTCCCATTCTTTTCTAGTCTGTTTATCCAATTTTTCACTGGTAAGGAAAACTAACATGGCTTCAAACAAATCATCTATGTCAAGGGATTTTAAAAGAGAAATTGAGGAGCGAGTGGTATCGAGCAATTCCTTAATACTTTCAAATGAACCACTTGATGATGGAATATTAAACAACTTTCTTAGGGTTTGATCTACTATTTTCCTGGGGTTATTGTACCTTTCTTCTAATGCCTTCCATGCAGATGTGTAGTTGTTTTCTGATGGAGGGTATTCATTAAGAATATCCAGTGCAGACTTTTGACATGAGCCTTTGAGGTAAAAGTATTTTTGTATACCTGTAAGAGATGGGTTGCTGTGTACCAACGAAATGAACATATCACGATAGGGAATCCAATCGATGTATTCTCCATAAAATGTTGGTAGTTGAATTTTCGGTAGCCTTGCACTAGAAATGAATGAGGCATTTTGTGTATTTGAAGACACAAATGTACTTGCCATTTGTTGAGGCAAAGCTAATGGCTCTACTGAAAAATCTAAAAGTTTTGATTTAAAAGTGAGATAAGTGTCAAAAAATACATAATAGAAATCTTCATTTAAATACGGAACTGTTGTTTCTTGTATAGAATTATCAAGAACCGCTTCACAAATCTGTTCATGGTCTTCTTTGAAGTTTTTATAGGTTAGTTCAACTTCCTCTAATATAGTTAATACGTAGCCTTTTGATAGTTGCTCTTTTGGTTTTTGGTCGAAATTTGTCATCAGTCGTTGCAAATGGCGATTTGCGTTACGTTGCACTTCTATTAAAGACGCGATGTTCTCCATTTTGGTTTTTTTTGATGAACAAGTGAAATCTTTGTTGTATTTAATTGTACGATGTTTGACCAGTAAGTCCAGAAATAACCATACACAAAGCTAACTTATTGTTGAGATTAAAATCCGCAGGCACAACCAGGATGGTAAAGATGATGAAATTATATCCACGTATGAGGAGTACAATTTATGTAAAAAATGAAGAATGCGTTATAGTATTACAACAATTGTCTTTTAATATTAATAATTTTTATTTTCTATCATGAGTAGATAGGTTCCCGGGTTTCGGCACCATTAAAATGTACGAGAATTTCTGAATTGAAACGATTTGATTTTTTCTTTAATTTAAAACATTAAACATTTATTAATATAAAAACACAATTAAATTTATTTTGTAACACAGAACTTATAACTGTTGTACCGCGGTGGAGAACTGGCGTCTCTGACATCTACAAACTGACTCATTAAAATACATTTATAGAAAAACAAATAAAGTACAAAAAGGTATATGCAATAAGGAAAACAGTTACTTTTGTCTACTAACTTTAACCAGGGGTCGAGATTACAATATAATACTAATCCAATAATTAAAAATAATAAAACCTAAATAAAACTCCCATACACATTCACTTATGAAATT
>CM037851.1:78270750-78312326 GCA_021234595.1 Delia radicum
TTTTTTTATATGTCTTATTAGAGTTGTACTTTTTAGTATCATTTTCCTCTTCTCTACTACATCTTGACATGCCGCGACATCTGCTTATCAGCACAATTTTTTTAGCAAAATTAATTAGTAAAACATTAGTATATTAGTAAAGCATTAGTGTAAAACAGTTAAGTGCTGAATAAGTATAACAAAAATTTTAGCTGAAAACACGGTTTTAGCAAAAAAATTTTGTTAAAAAATAGTATACCTGATTTACAAGATGTTTTACTAACTTTTCTACTAACTTATTTTTTTGAGTGTAGGGAACGTCCCAAGTCCATATTAAAAGGCGAAATTGGTTAGAGAATTGTACGAAACTCTTTGATTTAAGAATTTTGTAATGCCTTTTATATTATTTGGATGCTTAAAATACCTTACACTTGGTTTACAATGTTTCTTTAGTGTTTGATCGAAAAATACAAATAGTGGGATAATTTTCCCCTACTTTTCAAACCCTTAACCGGATATAATTTCTCACTTTTCTTAAGATTAATAATTTCTATAAACGCATTAAATTCAAAATATTTTCGTTTAATTTAATCAGGCTTTCTATGACATGGCAATGCTTAAAGAGGTAGTATGTAAATAATGGAAAAAACGCATCATTGTAAACTGACCTAAAATTTTTCTCTTCAATAAAGGTTTTTTATTATTATTTTTTTTCTCCTTAATATGGTTTATATTTTTAACGAGTATTAATTAAATTTTAAATAAAATTAGTATAACTTTAATAAACATATTTATGTAGTATAAAATAAGCATGTTAATATTGTTCAAAGAAATCTAATTTGAAGATTCAACTTAATTTAGAAACCATTTTAACTGCATAAAATGTCCACTGATACGTATAAGTTATATTACGATACATGCATTGATAAATGTTAATCATACGCCATGTTGTGCCAACAACTAAAAATCAATAGAAAATACCTTGTGTTTCCAATTATTCGATCGGGGCTATTTAACGGTATAGGCATTATGCGAAAAATTGCTTAAATTGATTTAACGGTTATTCGAGTCGGTTAGTCGTCAATGTCGTTGTATTTCTTTGGATTTTTCTTTTCAATGAATATACAAAGAACTGTTTTTGTTGATATATATGAAGCAAAGTTGACTACATTGGTATATTAAGTATTTGTTGAGCATGATTTAAAGCATCAACGAACCCAAATCCAGTACCATTTGTCAGGAAACGATTAAAATTTTCGTTTGAAAACTACGCCTAAAAAATAAAATGCCGCTATAACAAAATTATGCTCTTATTTAGACTTTTGTATTATAATAATTTCTAAAATAGTTAGAAAATCTGATGAAACTAAATGTTTGGTAAGCTAAAAAAAAGTATAGAGTATTGCTTATTTTAAGGATAAACCAAAAATATGTTATCATAATCATTTGATTATTGAATTTTTCATTAATTTAATGAAAATTGTTCATTAAATTAATAAATCTAACTTAATCAAATGCATTCATTAATAGTGCGAAGGAAAAATCTATCTGTGTATATAATGCTGCTTCAAAAAAATATAAAAATATATACTCTCACAAAAGAAATTAGTAAATTCAGAAAAACATTTTGCCGAGTCAGCAAAATTTTAGTCAGGAAGGTGCTTGCAAATTGCTAATGTTAGCAATATGTTTTGCTTAAAATCAGAAAGCTGATTTTTTGCAACAACTGAGTGACCGTAAAAACTCAAAAAATTTGTAGAAAAATTAAACTTTAGTTAGTTTATTTGCTGAAAATTATAAAACATATTTTTGTTATTCTTTTTTTAAAAATAACAAATATAAAAATTACATTGACGACATGAATTAATGTAATTTCTAAAAGAATATAAATAATTATATATAACATAAACAAAATTATCTTGCCACTACTTACATCAACGATTATCTAAATGACATTATCTTTTAAATAAACGTAAATGCCGCTGATAATTATAGAAAAAAAAGCAGAATATGACATATGCAACCCTTTCTTTGCAATAAGGAAAAGGAACCATAAAAATCTTACGTAAGATGTGTGTGTTTTTGTCTTTCACTTTAGTTGGTCTACCTGGGTGTATATTTGTTTGCAATTTGACCATACTGGATTATTAACCTCTTTAAACATTTAGTTTAGAAATACACATTTCATCTTTATCAAATTTAAATATTTTATTTTGTCTTTTATTTAATTACTATACAGTTACTTTCACAAGCCGGTGACAACGTTAAATAAGAGTTGTTTTGTGAAAGGTTAGTATACTTTCTAAAAATCATAACTACATTGGAAATTTTCAATTTTCTGAATCAGACTGCGCAGTTTCTGGTATTGAACCTTCGTCAGTGACCCTGTTTTTTGAATAATGTAATATTTGTTATGTTTTTATTTGTTCGATTGCGTCTATATGAAATTGTCTGTGCAATCACTGACCGTGGTATAGATAAACTGATTTCTAATGCCACATGCACTCGCATTACACGTTACACAGAGCGCTTTAGCCCACTGATCTATCGTCAGGTCGAGTTTTGTTGTGATTAAAACTAGTTTTATTCAATACACGGTGATTTTGTTCTTGCATACATAATCTCAGAAGTACAACTTGTTTTAATTCACAATTTTGTTTTATGTATGAACAACAGTCTTCCATGGTCGACTTTGTTATATGTGTTTTTAGAGTTGTACTTTTTAGTATCATTTTCTCGTCACTACTACAGCTTGACATGCCGCGACATCTAATTCATTCTGCGTATATCTATCAATCTGGTTGTCGTCCACACTATTAATGTGCTTATCAGCACAATTTTTTTAAGCAAAATAAGTTAGTAAAACATTAGTATAATATTAGTAGAACATAAGTTAAAAACAGTTAAGCGCTGAATAAGTAAATCTAAAATTTTAGCTGAAAACACAATTTTAGCAAACAATTTGCTGAAAAATAATATCCCTGATTTACACGACGTTTTACTAACTTTTCTTCTAACTTATTTTTTTGAGTGTACTAACGTATGGGTTTTTTTAGTTGTAAAGATTTTTTTCCAAATCAAAATTTATTTGGCGAATGTCAATTATTTTTCAAATGTGAATGCTGCAACCCTAACACCATCATACAGAAATAACAAAATTGAATGTGAAGCATTTGCATCATTTTTTAAAAAACGTCACACAAGATCAAATTTTTATAAAAATTATTATATTCAGAAATTGCCCAAATAATAAAAGTAACCAAAAAGACTATTTCGTAAGCCTTAAATGTTATATGGTATGTGAACAACAACAGCATCCTCAGCAATATCAACTGCAACGAAATTGGCAACCGAATACTTGAATACCAATTTTAATATTACAATCCCAACACCAGTACTATATACTGTATAACAATTTTAATAGTGGATTTCTAGCTGTAATTTGTATACCACCAATGGATCCAACACCATCACCGTCATCATACCAGCGAAAGATTTTCACTGGCAAATATGTAAAAACTTGTAAATTTTCTGACATCAGCCTGTCACTTTACTCTCTCTTTTTTCGTTTTGCCAGTATTTGTTTTACAATAATTTCAGTCGTCTACAGGAGGGACCAGTCAGAAATTACAGTCGGTTCAGAATTCTAACCACTAGTAAAGCATTTATTTTAAAAAAATGATGATGCTTTGTTTGTACATTTTTGTAGCAGGAATGTTCCAAATTCGAGCCCGCTTTCAGGCAAACATATTTTCGTGTTGTTTTTATGCTTTTTAATATTTTCTTCATATAAAATTTACTTTTTGTTTCTGGAAAAGACCAACTTTTTTGTTTTCTCAACATAATCAAGTTGTTTCCATCAAGCCGTATGCCAGTGCTGACATATTTCTACAGTTACTTACGATTTAGTCTATTAAGTATTATGTGTCTCACTAGCTCAGTGTTTAGAGCTGTCGGATCTGCTGTTCGAATCCCGGCGAGACTAGACATGAGTTTTTTTTAAGTTTTATTTTAGAAAACAAATTTTTAGACTATAATATTCACGGTTCTCCACCATTTTGCTAACGATGAAATGCTGGTTTCCCCAGTGCTTGTTCGATACTTTTATGTCTAATGATCTTATCATTTTGTTCTTGGAAATTCACTTGTTGCCAGCAGTTGGACCACTTGCTAAAGTACCTTGACAGTGGTGGACCATTTGTCTTTTTCTAACCGGGTATTTGTCACAAAAGTAAGTAAGTTTTTTGTTAGAAAACTTTTTCAACTATAAATAGTTTTGTTATTTTACAAAGAGCTTTCAACCTCCGTATGAAAATATCTCATCAGAACCCGAATCTTTAGAAAAGCTAGATAATCCAGAATAGGCAGAGCCTTTTGAGTTTTGCACATATAATTTTTTTTTTTGAACTCCGGGTTCATCTCGGGGAGATGTATGTTGTTTTCTTGCTAAAACACCTCTGCATGACCATTAGAGTGCTCAAAAAAAAAAGTTGTGAGTTATAGACTTTCCCCTCCCCTTAAAAATATGAATTTGTGTGTAAAACAACGTATCCTAAAAAATTAGGACAATCGGAAAAGAGGAACACGTGCCTCAACGGGCCTGAAGTTTGAAAAACGGTATATATGGGGAAAATATGACTTTTTTAAATTTCTTAAAATTTTTAATATTTTAAGTAGATCTTGCATTTAAAGGATTAAAAAATCATAATAAACAGTAAATTATCTTTCCAATAAGGCAATAAAAACTCAAATCGGTTAAAAAACATCCAAGTTATTACAATTACCCCCGGCAACTAATGTGTCACAGAACGCTAAATCAAGAAGTTCGAGCCCAAATTTTGAAATTCGTAGAAATAATGTAATGCAAAAACATTTCTGTATTTTATTAGCTCCAAGGTACTCAATTAAAAAGAATTTTTTATCATGTGCTTTGCAAACTCGTTTTAAACTAAAGCCAAAAAAGTCTGAATTATTAAACACATTTTTCAAATCTCCAATTTTAAAGTTTCAAAATTTTTGTTAAAGAAATTTAAAAAAACCCACGATTGGACTTTAAGTTTTAATTAAGCCCATATTAAGGACTAAAACTTGAAAAAATTGAAGGTATTCCTCTTTTCATTTGACCAGTGCAGCGATTTAACTTCAGCGGATTTCGCGAAAACAGCGATTTTTGTCACTTATTAAGGTTTTATGATTTTTTTTTTTATTTTTTTTCAAACTTTTTAAAAACTTCAATCCTCTTAAAATAATTTTACAAACTGTATTCATTAATTTTTTTTTTATTATTAATTAATAATCATATAATTCCAAATTATATACTACTAGCTGACCAGGAAAACGTTGTTTTGCCTTCAAATTTTAATTGTAATTAATTCTTTAAATCAAGAAATTTCTTTTACGCAAATAAATAATTAAAAAAAAAATAAATTCACATTAGTAAATCATTTTAAAATTTGTAATTTCATGGGAAGCCCAACGCCTCTTTGTCCTTTTATCGCCTTTATTTGCTGAAGTATATAAAATGAATAGCTGAAAACAACTGCCATAACAACTAAGACGTCACCTATTACCGGTGCATTAAAGCGCCGCTCATGCTCACCAGCCGCTGTCTGGTCAGCTCTTATGACAACCGTAAATTCATCTGTCGGCATCTGGTCTAGGGCTGTTTTGAATAGACGGATGAGGCTGTTGTGTTCGTGTAACATAGCTTGAAGATTAACATAGGTTTTTTGTAAATATCTTCGGAACTACATAACCGATTTAAGAGTTTGATATCAATAAAATATATTTTTTATGTTAAATGTACCTGTTAAACATGAATTGTTACTTAAAAACATATCATAAAATTTATTGTTTACTTCTTTACCTTTTTTATTTATTCTAGGACTATGAGGAACGCTAAAACAATTTTTGAACAACATTATTAAATAACCTTGCAAAAAGTCTTGAATGTGATAATTTATTTTAATGCTTATTTGTTTTTTGCTTTTAGTACCACGACCATTTATCCCATTCCGCCCATTTTCAGTTCGACTACTAATATTTGTAATTGATGGACTCGTACAAAATATGAAGGATATATAGCTAATATAGAACCCTAGATATTTAATATTAATATTAATTTTGTCTTTGAGCTAAATAATCACTTTGTATGGGAGCTGCCACGCCCACTGGTATGATCCCGCCCAATTTTCCCATGACTATTCATAATATAATCAACGTGCACAAATTTCTAAGGCTCTGGCTATTATAGAACTGTAGATATATGATATTAAATATTTACTTTGTATGGGAGCTGACACGCCCACTGGTCCGATCACGCCCATTTTTTCCTGATTATTCAAGTCAGTAACATATGGGATACTGCAATGTTTCAAAACTCTTGCTATCACAATAGTCAAGATATATGATGTTATTCAATTTATGTGGGTCACGCCCACTTGAAATATATTTAGCCGAAAACCTAATTTGGACTATAACCTTTCAAATTAAACTGGTTTGGGCCAAATCGGTTGGATAGTTTTAGAGTCTATAGAGGACAAACATACAAACATTGTATTTTATATATATAGATTATTTTTATGTTTCCGCTCATAACTTTAAAAAATAAAAAAAAATCGGAACGATATATAGCCTATGTCCATCCTGGAGAACCAAATTAAATATTGGTAAAAAAAATTTAGAAATCGTATCATTAGTTACGGAGATTACTTTCTACAAATAAACAAACAAACATACAAACATTACCTCTTTATAATATTAGTATAGATATAGATTAGTATAGATTACCCTAACCGAGCACTAGCTACTATAGCCTTCGGCGCGTTGTAGCGAAAACAGACCAGTGCCTCTGGTGGGAATCAAACCCACGATCCCCGCACAGATAAGCCAGCACGCTACCAACTAGCCTACCGGGGCGCACGTATTCATTAATTATTTTATTTGTTTTTATTAAAATGCAAATAATATGAAAGTAGCTGTTTCTTATCCCCATTGATGTAGTTATATTAAATGTAAAACACCCAAGGGATGATTACAAAAATTTTTTGCAACTGGCTATAATTTTAATTGGTGGCACAGTTCCAAACTTTTCCTTCCGAATGCCTGGAGCACATCATCACGCCCGATGGATGGCTAAGGCGATGGCCCGATGGATTGCCTAAAAATATTTTTGTTTCGTGAAGAATTCGAGATGGCTGATTGTGAGAGGAATGGTGTTAGAGATGTATTTATTTTTGTAGTAAAAATTTATCTGAAAGTATGGTTTAAAGCGTCAGGGGCAAACTTTAACGTTTCTTAAAAATCTTCATGAATACAGCAATATTGACAAAAATATAAGTAATGAAGCAACACGTAGATTTGGTAACCATTTATGGTATCTTTCGCCAGAAAATGTAGCTCTAGTATTTTTTGATCCAAAAATATCTTACGATATTAAAAAACGTATGGTCGCGGGTTTAAAATAATCCAATGATAACACAGTGCAACACATAAATTGGTTCCTCTTTCGTACCCGGTTTTTTTTTTGAAGTGTATATCGAAACTAAAAAAAATCCGCAAAGGACTTGGCCATTACATCGAAATTTTTTTTTTTGGACACCCTAAGTTTTTGCACCCAAACATGATTTTTTTAAAAAAGGAAAATTTTTATGGAATCCATATATCATAAACCGTTCGGAATTTTGTTTTTATGTCTTTGGCAAAGTTGTAGATCCAAACCAAAGCAAAAAAATTCTCATATGGACCGACCCAAAAAAATTCCATCCACTGCATCAAAATTGCAAAAAATTGGGAAAAAATGCTATTTTTTTATGATAATATGTAAAAACCCAGTTCCACCTAAAAACCGCAACACGGAGATAAAACACACATGACAATCACACCCACTCATTTTTGCATCATCATATTGATGTTTTTTTAAAACAATTGCCCACCGAATCAGATGAGCAAGGTGAGCGATTCCACCAGGTCACAATGCCAATGGAAAAAAGATTCAAAGGCGAGAAGCTGGACGCAATGCTTGCAGAGGTTTGTGGGTGGAGCCACAAGGTGTGCCTGTGTGATGATGGTGATATGGAAGACCCAGGAGACACTGGATTTAGAGATGTGCCTTTGGATCCTCTTTCTTCTTGTAGTAGTGCAGAGTCAGATCATGACCTTGAACCACCACCAAAAATATTTAAACCTTAACAGGCGTGAGTAGCAATGGTATGTTATTTATTTATTCTGTTAAAATTATATATTTTCTTATTTTAGTTCTGTTCGACAAACGTTACCTCGCGAACCCGCTTTGACTCCATCTTACCAAAAAGCGTTTTTATTAACAAAAATTCGGTAAATGAGAGCGTGATAAGAAAGTAATTGTGTTTCTCATTTTACCAGAAGTTACTATACTTTTTTCGGGTAAAATCGTAGCAGAATAAAATCATCGGCAGTTAATAATACACATGTTTTGCATTTGTATAAATAAACAAAAAAAACTTAAACAAAAAATAAAAAAAAAATTATGAAATTGTTAATTGCGTTATAAAATAATTACTTTTTATTAATAAAATAAATATATTCATTTTTTCAAAAACATATCAGCATTACAACAATAAAATGTTTAAATAGTAAATTTGAAAACAAGTAACAACAAAAACGGCATTAACCTATATAGTCTTTCTTTGTCGAAACGACAAACATTGGCTATGCAAAATAAGTGTGAGCAAAAAGATGTGCTTTCTAGGGTTAAGGAATGTTCGTATTAAGATGACATGTACTAGAGAGTTGTTTATATTGTTGTTAGATATAATTTAGCTGAAGAAAGATTTCTTAAATTCCCAGTATTTAAGCCATTTCAGGACAAAATCATGAAAAAATCATAAAAAAAAATAGCATTTTTTCCCAATTTTTTGCAATTTTGATGCAGTGGATGCAATTTTTTTGGGTCGGTCCATATGAGAATTTTTTTGCTTTGGTTTGGATCTACAACTTTGCCAAAGACATAAACACAAAATTCCGAACGGTTTATGATATATGGATTCCATTAAAATTTTCCTTTTTTAAAAAAATCATGTTTGGGTGCAAAAACTTAGGGTGTCCAAAAAAAAAAATTTCGATGTAATCTGGCCAAGTCCTTTGCGGATTTTTTTTTAGTTTCGATATACACTTCAAAAAAAAACGGGTATGAAGGAGGAACCAAACGATGACCTTAAAAATGCTGCACTGTGTAATGACACAAAAATAAATTAGTCACTCCTAAGAGCGTATGCCATTACGTAGATAAGAACATTGAACATTTTACATCTGAAAAACACTATCTTCTTTTAAAAGATTTTCTATACCACCATTCTTCTTAAAAAAGATCCTAAAGATTGGAGTGACGACACTGGCTATAATGTTGGCATGAATAACGTTTGTAAATTAAATATTGTTAATGATTCGGCAGAAAGAGCAGTAAAGCTTATAGGGTCTTATCACAAAACGAAGATGAAAAACCACGTATTTTGCAAATTGTTTCCGAATATAGAAAACGGTATTCTAATGCTAAAAAAAGCACTTTAATAAATTAATTAATATAATATTTTTTAAGAAAAATACCCATAACTATATATTTTTTTTTATAAAAAATGTTTAATAAAAGTTTAAAACTTGTCTTAATTTTATTAAAAATATTAAATAAAGAATTCATATGTGAGATTTTATTCGTTCGGTTTGAGATCATGACAAATTTTTCTCTAAATTAACAGAAAAATTATAATTTTTATACGATAATTTACTTTGACTATGAGTAAAAAACACAGAAAAAGTTATTAGACACTAGCATGAATGGAATGCATTTTCTGACCCACTGCGGTCTTCATCAACATTTTTCGTCCCATTTAGTGGTAATCGTAAATATCTTCTATTTAACTCACACGTTAAAGAAATTGGGTAACGTTAAATCCCACATTACTCTGTGTGTTGAGTTAGAATGAAATTTACCACAAACGATTTCTATTTATAGTGTGTTTGTTTTTTCTCCAGTCATAATTGTCAGTTTAACTTTCAGTTAAAACTTTAAATGGCAATTCTTTTCTCTAATGTCATCATATACTATCCTTCTACATAAGCAAAGCATATCAACAAACATTAATGATTGTTTTGTTAATATATATGTCGAGCATATACATTAAACGATTTTTACACTGTACCTGGTGAGTGGTTTAATAGTGAATTTTATCGTTGATCTATAATTCATATTTATAATTTTGTTTAATTATATGGGATGTATGTTTGAAAAAGAAAAATAAATATATATTTATTTCACGGACAAATTATTAATTTATTTTCATTATAAGGTCATTTAGAACAGCAATATTTGTAGTATTATTTTAAGAGGATTAAAGTTTTTAAACTAGCGATGAATTTAAAAAAAAAAATAAATCATAAAACCTTAATAAGTGACAAAAATCGCTGTTTTCTCGAAATCCGCTGAAGTTAAATCGCTGCACTGGTCAAATGAAAAGAGGAATACCTTAAATTTTTTCAAGTTTTAGTCCTTAATATGTGCTTAATTAAAATTGAAAGTACAATCGTTAATTTTTTTAAATTTCTTTAAAAAAAATTTGAAACTTTAAAATTGGAGATTTGAAAACTGTGTTTAATAATTCAGACTTTTTTGGCTTTAGTTTAAAACGAGTTTGCAAAGCACATGATAAAAAATTCTTTTTAATTGAGTACCTTGGAGCTAAAAAAATACAAAAATGTTTTTGCATTATATTATTTCTACGAATTTCAAAATTTGGGCTCGAACTTCTTGATTTACCGATCTGTGACACATTAGTTGCCGGGGGCAATTGTAATAACTTGGATGTTTTTTTAACCGATTTTAGTTTTTATTGCCTTATTAGAAAGATAATTTACTGTATATTTAAATGCAAGATCAACTTAAAATATTAAAAATTTTAAGATATTAATAATAAGTCATATTTTTCCATTTTTTAAACTTCAGGCCCGTTGAGGCACGTGTTCCTCTTATCCGATTGTTCCAATTTTATAGGATACGTTGTTTTACAGGCAATAACTGACATTTTTTTTGCTCCGTACAAGGTTGGAGAACCCTAATGACCATTTGTTAAGGGCAATTACTAGTTTGGCGATAAAAATCGCTTAACCCGCAAAACTTGGTAAAAATAAAAAAAACCGTTAAATAGCGGGCTTAGTCTACAGATTTGGCAATCAAATACATACATAAAATAGAATACAGGGGCTGTCTTTACATAAAACGGGTCAGATGATTTTATCCTCCTGTGTAATAAAAAAAGTGTATTAGTGTAAACCTAGTAATAGATGAAAAACATTCGTTTGTTGTTGCATGAAACCTCTGCAGTGTTGTTTCTATAAAAAACTTGGCTGAAGTTGTTTCTATTAAAAATTTTAAAAATTGCCATATAAAATATTGTTTATTACACAATTGTAGCAAAAACAAAAAAAAAAAAAAAAAAAAACGGAAACAAAAACAAACACCACCCTACGCCACCATTACTTTTGGGCTACTGCTCTGGTGTAACTACCCAGGAAAAAATTACACATTCCAAAAAGAAGGTGATGCCCACACTTGCTTACATATCTCAGTGCCAAATTTAGTAACTTCAATACCAAACTCATTCCAACGATAGAGTCAAAAAAGCAAGTAGAATTGTTATCAATTATTTTAATTTAAACCAGAAAGCATGAACTCAATAACAAAGTAATTATTTACTTTTTTCAATTCAATTCATTTATTAAAGCATAATATATGAACTATTTACATTTTACTTACGCTAATAAAGAGTTTAGAAACTATGTTTCTTTTCTACTTAAAAATAAATGTTGATGAATATTATTTACAAATGTACATTGTTGTTATAGAAAGGGAAGGGAAAAGTGCAGAAAACCTTTATGAATTTGGGTATAGGATAAAAACACTTACATACTAATAAATAACTATTAAGAAACCAGTTCGTTAATATGGGAGTATTGAGAAGATTGGCATCTAGTGTTGAAATTTTGTGTAATATTAAATATTTTATCATAGATGTAATCGAAGTTCGCTAGTGTGTGTAGTCGCCTTGTAGAGTGGTGCCAGGGCAAATTAAATATAATTTTCAACAGTTTATTTTGAGCGATTTGAAGTTTTTTTAAGTGACATTTTGCAGCAGTGGCCCATACAGGAGCGCAGTACAACATTATCGGGTGGAAAATTGCTTTTATGATTAATTTTTTGTTGTTGATATTGAGTTCTGACTTTCTGTTAATAATCGGGTACATCATTCGGGTCATATTGTTGATTTTATGTATAAGATGTAGTATGTGATCATTAAAATTGAGTTTTGTGTCAAGAATAATGCCCAAATATTTGACATTTTTTTCCCAAGGGATTTCATGGTTCATAAACAGAAGACAACTTTGTATAATAAAGCAGGCTTTACGCTTTCTTGTAAAATAAATGGCTTGTGTTTTTTCCGGGTTGACCATAATTTTCCATTTGTGGAAGTAATTGTTGATTATTTCCAAAGCTTGTTGTAAGTTTAAAATGATGTTGGCCGAGTATGTGTCAGCACTGAGGATTGAGGTATCGTCAGCAAATATAGAAGTTATGCAGTTTGCAGGTGGGGGAATGTCAGCAGTGAACAAGTTATAAAGTATTGGTGATAGACACGAACCTTGTGGGCAACCAGCAATTATATTTATTTGCTGGGAACTGGTTTTACCTAAAAAAACTGTAAAAGACCTGTTGGCCAAAAAACTTTGAATTATTTTTATAATTTCAATTGGAAAGTTAAACCGTTTTAATTTATAAACAAGTCCGTTGTGCCACACAGAGTCGAACGCTGATTTAATGTCCATAAGAATCATTCCGGTTGACATGCCATTTTGAAAATTATTTTTTACCATTTTTCTAATTTTTAACAGGGGTTGGGTTGTGTTGTGTTCCCTTCTGAAACCGAACTGTTGAGCTGGAAGAATATTGTTTTCCTCAATAAAATCAGTCAATTTATCTTTGATACTTTTTTCCAATATTTTGCTTAATGATGAAAGTAAACTAATTGGCCTGTATGAAAGTGGAGAATCTGTTGGCTTATTTGGTTTAAGTATCGGAATAGTTTTAGATTTTTTCCATGGTTCTGGGAAATAACACAACTTAAAGCAGGCGTTGTAGAGTATGGTCAGAAAACGAAGACCCTTGGTTGGGAGTTGTTTCAGGCATTGGTTATTGATTTCATCCAGTCCTGGAGATTTATTGTTTTTCATTTTTTTTATAATATCAGCAATTTGTCTTTGGGTTATATACGAGCTATTTTGTGGAGTTGGGTAAGCCAACAAAATATTTTTTGCAACATCATCTACTTCAGAAATAGTGGTGGTATCGCTTAGATGTAATGAAATTTGATGATTCGATTGGAAATTTTGAGCCAATATTTCACTTTTGTCTTGCTGGGTGTAGTATACCACGTTGTTATGTTTTAGTGTTGGAATACTTTTAGATTTCTTCTTCATCATTTTGGACACTTTCCAAAAAGGAGAAGATGCTTTGTCCAGGTTGGACAGCATGTTATTCCATGAAATATTTCTAAATTGATTAATTTCCTTTGCTATATTTTTGTTTAAGCTAGACATTTGCTGATGATCAGAACTATCTCTAAATCTTTTCCAGTTCCGTCGATATACGTTTCTCAACTGAATTAATATTTTAATATTGTTTGGTAGGGGTTTTACCGTTGAGGTTATTTTTTGTTTAGGGACACTATTATCTATTGCTTTTTTAATAGTGTCGGTTTAAAACGTAAATCATATTATCAACTTGCTCATTGGTTGTTATTTCGTTTATTTCATTTGGTAGAATCCTATTAACAAATTGCTTATAACGGGGCCAGTTTGCTTTTTTGAAAATATAACGTGAGTCTTCTGAAACAATACAATCGAGATTAATTTGGATGTTAACTGGAAGATGATCAGAACTAAGATCATTTAT
The DNA here is from genome assembly GCA_021234595.1 of Delia radicum. NCBI lineage: Eukaryota > Metazoa > Arthropoda > Insecta > Diptera > Anthomyiidae > Delia > Delia radicum. The sequence goes on from CM037851.1 coordinate 78,284,708, forward strand.
TGCCCTTGCAGCTGACATATGGTTTGAGATGTTAGTTAAATAAAAGTCTAATATAGAAGATTGTTTGTTTGGATTTGCAGGAATGTAAGTTGGTTCGTGTGGAAAAACTATATCGGTTTCGTTGAGTTGAAGTTTTTCGTACAATTTATTTCCCCAACTGTTATTTCTGAGGCAACCCCAATAATTGTGCCTGCTGTTAAAGTCGCCGCCCAATATGTATTGTGTGTTTGAACTCGTCAACTTACGTAGATCTGATGTAAACATCTGTATTTTTGTTTGGTCTCTTCCTACCGAACCACCTGGGAAATAGCATGAATAGATGTCGATGTAACCGTTGCCTGTTGATATTTTCACTCCTATATTTTCTACTAGGGCTGTATTCTTTATGGGAAGAAGCTGATGATCAATACCTTTTCTAACTAGTAATGCAACACCTCCTCCTCTACTATTTTGACGATCTGATCGATAGCAGTAAAATTTTTGATTCCTTATAGAAATATTATCGTTTAGCCAGGTTTCACAAATTAGACAAATGTCAATATTATAATTATTTAAATAATGAAATAACTCCTCTTTTTTATGACGAACACCTCGAGCGTTCCATGTTGTTAACTTTATACTGCTGTTCATGAATACAAAAATTTGCAAGCAAGACTCGTAATAACCTCGAATTGTTCTTCACGAGATTTGCAATTTTTTAAACTAGAAATAAGTTTCAAATGTCAGATTTTTCATTTCTTCGAAAGAAAAGAGATTGTTGTTTGAATTTTTAGCCGTATTGGCAAAATTTTGAATATTAGGTTGGCTATAGTCAGCGCCGTTTGCGTGTGAATTTTTATTCTGGTTTAATGAATTTGGAAAATTATTGTTATAATTTAAATTATTATTAAAAGAGCGACTCGTTTGTCTAGCATTTCTAGGTTGAAAGCGTTGTCTTATCCTTTCATAAGATTCCCTACTAGGGCAATTTGGATCCACAGATTTATGGTTCCTGTTACAGTTTGCACATTTTTCAAAAGATTCTTTGCAATCAGAAGTTTTATGTTCGCCAGCACAACGAGCGCAAAAGGTTTTGACTTTGCATCTGCTAGAACCATGGCCGTACATTTGGCAGTTATAGCATTGCGTCAGTTTAGCTCTATGAGGCTTTTGGTATTCCCACCGGACCTTGATGTAATTTAAAGCAGAATAGTTTTGCCTTAATTCTTTAAGGGTAATGGATTTACGTTCGAAGTAAACTACAAAAATTATTTGTTCGTTGTTACTGTCCCTTGATCTTATAACAATTTTAACATCGATGCATTTAAGACCTAATGATATTAGACGTTGTTTAATAACAGCCGGATCTGTTTTATCCAACCCTAACAGAACTGCTTTGTACGGTTTTTCATTTTTGGACGCATAAGTAAAATATTCCATTTGGAATTTAGAACCAAGTGCTTCACACGCTAGATCAAATCTTCTTTGCTGGTACAGAAAAGCTTAATTCCAATAGAGATTTTCCGTATTGAATACTCCTTAATTTTTAAAATTCGGCAAACCTCATGAATTTGCTCAATTTTGCATTTTAATACAGTAATCGGTGGGACACTGACTTTGGCAGCTCTGTCGACAACAATTTCATCATCTTCAACGTCAATTGTTTGCAGCGGAGCAAAATAGTTTTGATTTGGGGCTCTCTGAGAACCACTTTGTTTATTCTTCTTCGTCATTCTAAGCCTTGAATCGGCAATAACATCTTCAACAAGAGCACGTTTAATGTTGTTTTTTTTTATTTATTTTAGTATATTTTTTTTTTTAATATAAAGATAATGCAAAAATAACTGTTTTGTCATTAACTCGAAAGTAGAGAAAGAAAAGTAGATTGCGACCATACACAACAAGTGTTAGTACAAGACTGAATTATTTACTTAAAAGAAAATAACAATGTTATTAACTTATATGTATATCTTTTTGTACTCAATAAGTAATCATATACTTTTTCTTAATAAAAGGACGTTATTGGAAGTAGTTCCTAATTTTGAAAAAAGAAGGTATACAATTTTAAAGAATTTATCTCATATATTTTTTTAAACAAATTTTTATTTGCAGGAAAATAATACTAAAAACAGAAATAGCATGTTGCCTAAATTTTGTTAAACTGTGGTTAGGTATAAATTAGGGAAGCGCACGTGAGCAGAAAATTGTGATTGGATGTTGAAATTACTGATCTTATCGTGAGTGAGAGTAAAAAAAATTTTCGAAGGTGATTGTGCGTAAGTCATATTTTTGTTTTTCAATTTTGAATTGTTCTTTTTTTTGAAAAATTTATATTTTCGTGGTTTATAGCTCCAAAATTATGACAAACCCATGTTATCATAACAATTCGATGTTTCACTTTTTAAGATTTTATTTCCGTATGAGTTTTGATCGTTATATTTGAGTGACCTAGGGAAATCACGTGTGGGCAAAAGTTGAATTTACTTATGGAACTACTTCTTTTTTTTAAATGTAAGTACTTCTTATTTTTTCTAGGGAACTATTTATTTATTTTTTTTGTGTAAGTACTTCGTAGTTTTACAATGAAACTATTTCTATATTAAAAAATGTATGTAGTTCTTAAAAATATACAGTAAATAGTTCTTCGGTAAAAAAAAATAATCAATTCTAAAGAATCAATTATTTGTATCACGCCCTGTTAAAAAAAATCGAGTAGGTAATCTAGTAAAGAATGCGTTCTGCCCAAAATGCTTGATTACAAACCCGCTTACCTTTTTGGAAATTTTTTGCTGGGTATCTGTCTTATGTCATGCATTTTGAAGGTCCGAATGCATAAAATGTATTATAAATTAATACATTATATGCAACTGTGATCTTAGCTATAAGAATAATTCAACTGTGATATTTTAATTTTTCGTGATTTATTTTTGCATTTATTTTTAATTAATTAAATCTGTTTTTGTGCCGCTCATAAAATGTCATATAAAACCTGCGATGTGTATTTTTTAAAAATTATGTAAATTTGACGAGAAGACTAATTATTAAATAAAAAAAAGAATCCCTGAGGATGTCGGAAAATACCGACGAAACGTAGGAATACGAAAAATGAAATAAAAAAGTCTTTTATTTACGTTTAGAAAATTCATGACCTTGAAAACCTGATTAGAATAACTCTAAAAATAAAAATAATTCCATCCCAACACAATAAATTAGTTTAAATCAAATTACTCGTACCTTATTAAATGTTTAATCAAATGGAACATTACAGGTAATTGACTGATTTATTATAAAATATAAAATATTACATTTATTTATAAGCAACGCGAAATAAAAGTGCTGCTTATAAATAAGTTTGTTCCAAAAAGAGTTTATTACAATATCAAACAAACAAAAATTTAAGAAATTTAGTGAAAAAAGTAAAATAAAAAAACTAACCAGAAAAGAAAACTTAAGAAAAAGCATCAACGTGAAACATATACTTACTACATATACTACTGCTTTAAATTTGTTAAAAATAAGTTAGGTCGGAAAAGTCTACAATATTATAATTGGCAAGCTGGCTAAATCCTACACACAGAGAAAAAGTATGATTGAACATTATTGTGGACATAAAAATATCATATTATGATTCTAATTATCATATAAATGACTCTGGATGATCATATTATGATAACCGAAGGCGATTTCATCGTCATTTAGGATCATAAAATGATTCCTACGATCATATTTTGATTGTTGCGAATTGTAGTCACAATATGATGCCCATAAACAATCACAAAACTATGCTCTTTTTTGTGCGTGTAGTTCTGCCTAAAAATTTTTATTCATTGTAAGTTTTGTGAATATTTAAGGAGTTTTTTTATATAATGACCAACATGTGAAATATTATACAGAACTCATGTGATGTTGATGGAGTTCTTCCAGATCCACGACTGTAAACTTTCGCTGAAGGAGTTTGAAGATTCATAACAATGTATTTGTATTACTAATTAAATAATTTCTAAACATTTTTTTACGAACGGTTACCCAACCTAACCGACCGATAGGGCTCATCTCCATGACGTAGGGATACGTCCACACTATGGTCCGAACGGATTAAGATATATTGTATTGTTAGCGTGTGGGACGACATTGTTTTGCCTTCAAGTTTAAATGTAATTGAATTTGGATAAGAACTTAATCTTTTAGGGAACATAAAACACAATGTATTAGAGATGGTATCCAAACATAAAGGCAGGTATGGCCTGGCATTATCACCATTTACAATTTGGGTATTACGAATAAAAATATTTTTGTCTTAACCCCCAAATCAAAATGGAAGCTATGTCTTACATAGTTACAAAATCGTTTTTCAAAAGAACATTGTGTGAATATAACAGTATGTCTGCGAAGACGGACTGCGGGTAGGTTTAGGATTTTTCTATTCTGTGGTATGTCCAAAGTCGGCTTCGCTGAGTAAAACATTTATGGAAGGCTGTTAAGTAAAAAGTTAATACTTTATTCAGTTGTCCAATGCAATTAAAGGCAATTATATATAATGACACCCTTGTGGGCTTGGCCGTTACCATAACTTATGGTAACGATCTAATTTACTGAAAAGATAACTTCTAAAATATGCAATAAAAACATAGTAAAAATTGTATTCAAAAGGGAATTAGTACCGCGTATTTACGCTGTCCAAACCGTTGGAGCTTGGAACTTGAAATCTGTCATTGAGGTTTCTTCTCCATCTTATACATCTAATCACGATTTTAGAAAATTGTTAGTATGTGGCACAAAAAGATAAAAAAGTCTTTCCCTTATCGTCCTGCTTACACCACTTCGGCTAAAAATTTGAAAGTTTAATCTCATTCATTAGCCCATAATCTACCCAGCAAAAAATTTCCAAAAAGGAAAGCGGGTTTGTAATCAAGCATTTTGGGCAGAACGCATTCCTTACTAGATTACCTACTCGATTCTTTTAACAGGGCGTGAGACTAAAATAATTGATTCTTTAGAATTGATTATTTTTTTTAACGAAGAAGCATTTACTTTATATTTTTAAGAACTACATACATTTTTTAATATAGAAATAGTTTCATTGTAAAACTACGAAGTACTTACACAAAAAAAATAAATAAATAGTTCCCTAGAAAAAATAAGAAGTACTTACATTAAAAAAAAGAAGTAGTTCAATAAGTTAATTCAACTTTTACTCACACGTGATTCTCCTAGGTCACTCAAATATAACGTTCTAAACTCATACGGAAATAAAATCCTAAAAAGTGAAACATCAAATTGTTATGATAACATGGGTTTGTCATAATTTTGGAGCTATAAACCAAGAAAATATAATTTTTACAATAAAAAAGAACAATTCAAAATTGAAAAACGAAAATATGACTCACGCACAATCACCGTCGAAATTTTTTTTACGCTCACTCACGATAACGTCAGTAATTTCAACTTCCACTCACATTTTTCTGCTCAAGAGCGCTTCCCTAATTTATACCTAACCACAGTTTAACAAAATTTAGGCAACATGCAATTCCTGTTTCTAGTATTATTTCCCTGCAAATAAAAATTTGTTTGAAAAATATATGAGATAAATTCTTTAAAATTGTATAACTTCTTTTTTCAAAATTAGGAACTACTTCCAATAACGTCCTTTTATTAAGAAAAAGTATATGATTACTTATTGAGTACAAAAAGTTATACATATAAGTTAATAACATTGTTATTTTGTTTTAAGTAAATAATTACTTTGTTATTGAGTTCATGCTTTCTGGTTTAAATTAAAATAATTGATAACAATTCTACTTGCTTTTTTGACTCTATCGTTGGAATGAGTTTGGTATTGAAGTTACTAATTTTGGCAATGAGATATGTAAGCAAGTGTGGGCATCACCTTCTTTTTGGAATGTGTAATTTTTTCCTGGGTATGGGCTACAGTACTTAAAATACGCCTTTAGGAGCTTCTAATAAGAATTGATAAAACTGAAATTTGGCATGTGGGTTCCTCCTCTTGCATGGACACCCACAAAGATGGGATTATAGTAAATGCTGACGCAATTTAGCATAAAGTGAAAAGATTTCCTTTTAATTTAATTTTATAATATGTATTCCCCGAGGTATATGCTAATTAACCGGAGAAAATTTCCAATAATAATGTGGTAAAAATCATAAAAAATATTGAACTTAAAAAATTTTTTTAATCTTTATTTTTGGAAGAGCTACTGCTTTTAAATTCGTACTTTTGCAGAAAAATAACATGACTTTAGTAATTCTTTTTTTGGTAAAAAGGTAAATTTTTTGGTAGTTTTTTTTTTTTTGAAAATGGAATTTTTTCCTTATTTTTTTTTTTTTGGAAAAGGTACTTTTTTGGGCAAAGGTACTTATTTTTTTGAAAAATGTACCTTTGAAATTTGTAGTTTTTTAGAAAAAGAAATTTTTTTTTGGTTTCTTTTACAATAGTTTTTGGTACTTTTCTTGAGCGTACATTTTTTGTTACTTTTTTGGAATAGGGATTTTCTTCGGTAATTATTTTTTTGAAAATTTCGGTACTTTTTTTTGGAAAGGGACATTTCTGAAATTGGTACTTTTTTAGAAAATTTAATTTTATTGGTATTTTTTTGCTAATAGTTTTTGTACTTTTTTTTTTATAAAAATAATAGTTTTCTGATACTTTTTTTTAAGTAAACGTTTTCGGTACTTTTTTTCAACGCTTTTTGGTACTTTTTGTGAAGCAGGTACTTTTTTTTGGTACGTTGTTTTCGGTTTTTCTACTTTTTGGTCTTGTCCGTTGGAATATCAATAAATCGCTTCTTAGTGAAGGTCTTAGTCGGAGGAGGAACATATGTACCAACTTTCAAGTTCCTAGGTCCAGTGGGCTTGGCTGGTCGATGTTGAATCACTCAGGCACGCCACTCTTATATAGTTATAGATATGAACAAGTAATTCGCCAGACATTGTACGAGTATTATTTTTGTTCACGCTGTAATTTGACAGTTTTTTAATTTGCGATGACTGAACTTTTAGAATTCCCAAGGCTTTTTTTATTTAGAAAATAGCTAAAAAAGATCCTTAGAAGGAATATAAGTTTAGTTTAACATGTTGTAGCGTGTTTGATAAGTGTATATTGCCATGTACCAGACAGGCAACATAACACCCATACATTGTATGGAATATTGACATACAATCTATGGAATGTCCATGATACAAGCAACTTTTACTGTGTGGACTAATGCATACGTAAGCATTTCCCACACTTTAGTTGTAGCTAGTATTAAGTTAATTTTTATACCTAGATTTAAGTTTTATAAAATAATAATAAACAGTTGCTCAGTAGAGCTCAACAACAATCAGTGTTTTTAATAACTCTACAATGTCAACATTTAAGTTTTTAGTATTTATTTTTTAATTTGTACAAAAAACTTCATATTTGTGCCATAAAAAGCGATTAAAAAAAACCGAACCGGTTTAATTTAAAAATCCGAAAACCGGTTTTCAAAAATGAGGGCGTTTCAAGTATGCGAAAACTGAGTTGCATCTAAAAAACGTTTTTTATGTGTGCAATTAATTTGATCAGTTATCTCTCCTAATTTTCTCTTATTTTTACAGGTTTATTGCTATGAGCGTATATCTACAGAGCAACATGTTAAATTTTCAAATATTTTTAATAATTGGAGTAATTGTTGTAGCAACAAAATTGTTTGGGGCAACTGCAACAAGTATAAATTTGAAATTATTACCATCGCCAACAGCAACTTACAATAACAACAATAAAATTGAGGATGAAGCGTTTGTACAATTTTTGAAAAACATAAGTCAAGAGCAACATATTACAACAATTGTTATATTGACAAATTGGTCAAATAAAAACAAAAATCAAAGAGACTATTGCGTAAATCTTAAATATTATATGGAATATGAGAAGGTTCAAATACCCGTATTATTATTACAATCCCAGCAACAGGAATATATCCTCCATAACAAATTCCACAGTGAGTTTTTAACAGTAGTTTGTGTACCACCATTGGACTCACTACCATACGCATCATCATACCAGCGGCAGGTCAATACGAAGTATATACACAATCAATTATTATCAGCTCTTAGCAAAAATCTTTGGTATTTGCGTAAAAATCGTGTTATATTTCGAGTGGATTTTTCTGGCAACCTTAAACAAGAAAATTTAAAAATTGTGGCCGATACATTGAAATATTGTGATATGGAACAAATTTTAAATGTTATAATCATATCTTATGAATTTCCTCATAATGATTTAGACTATTATACATATTCAAAATTTCCCAAATTTCAAATGGCAAAACAAAAATGGATTATGAGTGAAAATCAGTTATTTCCCAATCAATTACGTGATGTTAAAGGTTATAATTTACGAACCATACCTGATCAAGTTGAACCAAGATCTATAGTTTATACCGATAAAAATGGTCAACAACAAATGTCTGGTTATGTGGCACATTTTGTAAAATATTTCGCTAAAAGCATTAATGCATCTTTGACATTTGCTTTTAAAGTTAAAGAAGGTGAACCTATCTTTTACGAACATATTTTAAATTTTACACGTAATCATACTATAGATATACCCACATCTTTAACGGGTCCAATAGATGGTGCAGATTGGTCCGAATATTCGTATCCCCATATTATTGCCAGTGTATGTATTATGTTGCCAGTAGAGGCTGAACTGTCTCAAGCTGAAATTTATTTGGCTGTTATGAATCCAACTTTTGTCACAATTCTAATTTTACTTTGTCTATGTTTTACCTTTTTATTATTTGTAGGGTTGAAAAGAGTTTCGGGTCCTTTTTATCGCTTTAATTGGGTCGATTTACTGCTCAATGATAAAGCATTTAGAGCAGTTTTGGGTCAAGGTTTTCCCTTTAATAGTCGTACATTAGATTATTTTGTAGCGTATGTGTTCTTTTTATTATTTCTTACGGGTCTAGTGGTCGTTACATTGTATGGAGTTTTTTTAGGTTCCTATATGACCAGTCCTCCTAAGCAACCTTCTATTAACAGTTTTGATGATTTGGATGAATCTAGTATTAAATTACTAGCAAGCCACGAGGGAATAAATTCTGAGAAAAAAAAATATTATTCTAAATATCATAATCTATTTGAGGTTGTTACAAATAGTCATTTGTTGAAACAGCGCAAACATCTAAATACTTCTTATGCCTATAGCGTGTCTTCATTTTTGTGGCATAATTTGGCGACCCAACAGAAATATTTCTCACGGCCCTTATTTCGTTACTCTAGTGATATTTGTTATGAAGGTTATTTGCATTTTAGTCTAGTTTTACCTTTACATTCTGTATTTCGTGAACCTTTACATACTGCCACGTTAAATGCCTACGCTTCGGGTTTATTTTATTATTGGCTTGATATGGGATTTTATGATCTAGTTTCTTTGGGTCGTATGTCGTTTGCGGACTTATCTAAACCACATGAGGTCAAACCTATTACTGTTTCAGATTTAAGAATAGTTTTCATTGGATTTTATGTTTCTCTGTTATGTAGTTTAGGAGTTTTTATGGTTGAAGTATTTGTATCGATTTTGGGGAAATATATAACACAATATCGGGAGTCAAAGTTACAACAAATTTCGCTATAAGCTATAACCGAACAGAGCAAGATTCGAAATAAACAACAAGTGGTTTGTGCACAGAAAAAACTCAACTCGAGTTTCAATTAATATATTAATATAAAATATTTTGTGATTCAATTAAAAGTTTGATTGAGTTCAGTTCTATTAAAGAAAATGTAGTATCAATTAGAATAGTTTGTAATTATTTACTTGATTTAGTTTTCAATAAATATTTTAATCAATATGATGTGATCATATCTATTAAATATTTAATTGAATATTGTTTTTAATTTCAAACAAATTTGTTTGTAGATACTATTACACAAAAAAAATCGCAAAAATTGAAAAAAAATCGCTAAAAGAGCCCGAACTAGAAAATATCACACATATTAAACAAAATAATAAAAAATTATAAAAATTTAAAAAATATCGTTAAAACTAAATAATCGCCAAAATTCAAAAATTGCTAAAATTGTAAAAAATTTACAAAAAAAAAAAAAATTAAAATCGCAAATATTTGAAAAAATCCCCAAAAATTTAGAAAACCGTTAAATTTAAATCGCCAGAATTTAAAAAATCTTTAAAATTTAAAAAATCTCCAAAATAATATTTAAAACGAAAATATTTCTAATTTTTGCCATAATTTTTTTTATTAATTTGACAGATTTTTTTTAATGTCAGTGATTTTATTAAATTTTGCAGATTTTTTTTTTTATTTCTGATAATTTTTTTTGTCAATCTTAGCAATTTATTTAAATTGTAGGGGTTTATTTCAGCATTGGCGTTTTTATTTTTTGAGTTAAATATTTAGATTTTTTTTTTTTTAATTTTGGCAATTTTTCCCAATGTCAGTAGCATTTATTTAAATTTTTGCGATTTTTTTTTATAAGTTGAATTTTTTTTTTTTTTCAATATTTGCTATTTTAAAGATTTTTGTTTTTTTAAATTTTGGAAATAATTTTCTTTAATTTTTGCAAATTTTGTGTACACAAAATTAAATTTCAGTTAAACTTTTAATAGTAATAATTAAACTTTTAGTTGAAATCAAACAAAATTAAACTGAAATTTTATGGTCAAAATTTTTTCAATGCCGTTAGAATTCTGATTGATTTTTTATATTATTTTTATGCTGTAATTTTAAATCCAATTCTAATATGTTTCCTTTACTTTACAATATTGAAAAAAAAATTTTAATATACAGTCTTTGGTATATACTTTTATGTTGGAAAATTTGCAATTTGACCATAAATCAATATGGGACATAATACCAATATTTGTGCATTTAATTACAGGCCAATTCCTTTTTTACGTATAATTACATGTAATTGGGTGTAATTGAGTAATTTCCCTGTAATTAAATCCTCAGATATTGTTACTAATCCCCATGTTTGGTATTAACATTTTACAAATTTTCTAAGAAAACGTTTAAGCATACAAGTGTGAGCGTAGGTCTTAAATTATTAATGATATTGCAAAATTTCACAAGTGAATGATTGTGAAATGTAATTGACGCCGCCCATGTCTGATATCAGCAAACCACAGAAAAAGCCTGTTGTTAATTGATTACCCGATTTAATCTTTTTAAAATGAATGGTCATTAAAAATTTGAATGAGCCTTATTTTGACACTTTTCAAAATACACTTCTCAAAATTTCATAAAATTTTATGTTTTACTGAATTTTTTTAATAAATTACATATCGCCCACCTAGTTCAAAAGTGACTCAAATTAAAAATTCTTAATTTTTCAGAAATCGAAAACAAATATTTGCAACTTTATACCAATTGAAACATAAAGAGAAACATAACTGTTGATTAGCAACAGTTAACAACAACAAAATACACTGATATTTTTTTTAAAGATAAACAAGTGTATTGTGCATAGCTTAAGCATATAAACCTAAAAAATTAAAATTTTGAGTTAACTCACTTTTGAACTAGGTGTGCGATATATTTTTCTTGAGCTAATTTTACAGAAGATGAATAAGAAAACATTTTTATTGAAAAATTTAACGGACACGTTACATTTTTCAATAAAAATTTAATTATTTTATTTTATGTGTCAATTGAACAAAGTCTTTTATATTGTTAAATTGCTCTATATTTTATTATAAATTTTATTTTGTGTCTTGCTTGAGTTTTAAACCCAGCTCCATACATCAGGCTATGACGCGTAGCATCACCTCTTAGCGAGTTGAGCCACGGCTGACACAGCGATTAGTATATCTACCCAGACAGAAATTGCCAACCGTACAAAAAAAATAGTACTAGCTAGTATAAATATATATATTTTTGTAAGAACAACCCTTTTAGAAATTACTAGAAGTAAAAATAATATTATAATAAAATTACACTGTTTTAATTTATAGAATTATCTGTTTTTTAATATTTTCATATATTTCACACTTTTACAGAAATTGTTTATATAAAATATTAACACCTAACTGGTAATAAAATAAAAGTAATTGGAGTTTAGTCAATCAACAATTTATTTTTCAACTAGAATGCTTCCTCTTTTTAATCCGGTGACTATCTCTTTTTCACAAGTAATTATCACATTTGCTCTAAAACATAAAAGTAAAAAAAATAACTTTTATTTTTGTTGGAAAAATTAAAGGTCAACAAATATCGTTCATTTTTGCTCGAAGAGATAAAAATCAAAATTATAAAAAGCAAAGAATTTTGTGAAAACGTATTCCACAAGTACAAATATTATATACGTGGATCTGTTTTCCGACATTTACTTCTTTTAGCTTCTTTTAAAAATAACAGTAAATTTCGGTCCCTGCTTTTTAATAAAAATAACCTAAAGCGTAGTTAAAAAATAAATCACAATTTAAAAAAATAATTGTTAAGATAAATGACGATTTTGCACTGTCCTGTTAACTTAAGTGTAATTCTAGTTAAGCACTTAGATTATATACAGTTGCGTGCAATAAAATAGCAGTACTTAATACTAATTATAAAGTACTGATATTTTATTGCACGCAACTGTAAGTATATTGTTCTTTAAGAAATATTCATTAAATAAATGTTATTTTGTTCAAACTTTAAATGTGTTTTCAATTAATAATGTTGAAATTATAAATTACAAAAAATTACAGGTAACCCAGTCAGTAAAAGATAAACGGACCTCCGCTGGCAAGGTACTTTAACAGGTGGTAAAAGTACTGTCAACAAGTGCTACTCCAATCCCAAAATGATAACATCATTAGACAAAAGTTCCGTCTGTTCGCAAGTTTTTCACTGGGTAACTTTTCGTCTTAACATTGGGGCATAATACACCCGACAACAATGTGTGAAATAAAAAAGGGGAGAGGACGAACGGTTTAAATAGCTACAAATGTAATTTAAATGTTTTTTTATATTTTTCATAAAATTACTAAAAATTTAATAATTGTTAACTTTTCAAAAACATCCCCCACACACATGAAAAAAGCCCATACGAATCGTAGAAATTTCAGCTACGACTAGCTAGCAGAATTTTGAATGAGAATCACAGTCTGCTAAATTTAGGTGACCTAAACAAATTTGAGCTGACAGTTGTAGTTAAATTACATAACTAATAACTTAGCTTAATCAATCCACAGAGTTCAGCTCTTTTTTGCAGACAATTTTTGCTAAAAAGAGTAACGATTTTTGGTCCATTTTGCTCTTTCTCGCTTAGTTTCCGAGATATAGCATAATACCTGAAAATAACGCCATTTAAAAGTGAGACTGATATCGGAGACACAATAAATTATTAGTGGCTTAAATTACTTGAAAAATTGGTTAATGTGAGAATCACGAATTACTTAATTTTATGTCCCAAAATTAGTTCAAATACTAATGAATTTTTTTCTTGAGGTAAAATGAGATAATTAATAACCAGGGACAGGAACTTCATGCAATAAATAAATAATAAACATGAAAAAAATATGCACTAAAAATTAAAAATTAAATAATTAAAAATTCGTGTTAATTTAGCAAAACGTGTGTATATAATATACCCATTAAACAATAAAAATTAACTTTAGAATTTAATTTAAATTGTTTAAAACCATGAAAATTAGTTGATAAAAAGTGGAGCCCGTTTCACTTTTTTTTTTTTTTTTTTTGTTAAGTTGCTTCTGTGATTCGCAAATACCTAGTGCTTAATTAATACCTAGTGCTTAAAAATGCGTGATTTTAAGCAAAATATGCAAAAAAAATATGCCCTTAAAGCAAAATATGCATTTATAGCAAATTATGTAAAAATATGCAGTAACAAATTGATGAGATTTGAACTGAAATTCTGGTATTCGCAAAGATATTTTGTTTACCATGTTCTCAGACTTAAGAAAAAAAATATGCATTTGCATGAACCAATAACGATCTACATTGAGGATATTCAAACAAGAACGATCTACATTGAGGATATTCGAAAGGCTGTTGGAGTTTGAGAAAGATTTTCTCGAGTTAAGATTTTTTGGTTGGAAAGCCTAATTTGTAGGAAGTTTTCTATGAAGTTTTGTTGAAAGTTTTGTAGGAAGTTTTGAAGGAAGTTGGTGTAGGAAGTTGGTGTAGGAAGTTGGTGAAGGAAGTTGGTGTAGGGGGTTGGAGAATTTGTCTGAAATGTTTAAAATTTAATAAAAATAATACGAAATTAATGAAAAAATATTCAATTTTATAAAAATAAAAAAAAAACAATAGAAAACAGAAAAAGAAATTTTGAAATAATATTAATATTTTTGTAGAAACGAAATAATAGACTCGTTGTTCTTTGTTTACGCTCTTATGAGCAACTACTTTATTATCATTTATTCTACTTAAAATTTACCTTAATTATATTTCGTGGGTAACCATCAAATGAGTGGTTCCCACGGTTCATATTATGAAGGTGTCAGATTAATCAACCAAAAAAGTACGGCTTTTAGCCAATCACAATTAAGTGTCAAGTTTATGACAGTGATTGCTATTGCACGACAATGTTGACTTATTAATCACACTACACCTCCTTTTTTGGGAAAAAGATTGATCAGTAGCTAATTGATCAATCTTTTTATATAACTTAGTTAAATAAAAATTAATTTTAGTTTAAAAATTAATTTATATATTATATTTCTATTTTATTTAATATTTATTTTAACATTTTGTTTTTTTTTTTTTAAAAAATTAAATATTTTTCTTTTATTTTATTTATTTGTTAATTATTTGTTATCTATTTAAAAAAAATTTTTTTTTTTTTAAATGTAAAAATTATAATTTAATTATTATTTTTAATTTTTAAAAAGTTTAAAATTTATAATTTAAGTTGTAATTTTATTAAAAAAAAATTTTTATTCTAGAATTTTTTTTTTTTTATAATGTATAAAAATATATTAGAATTTAATTAAATAATTTACAATATTTACAGTTGGAATTTTCTAAGACGATTTTTATGGACTTTCATAATCCTTGTATCGTCGATTGCTAATAAACAATTGCCATGGTCATCCACTTCTTTGATCTCAAAGGGACCCTTAAAGAGTGGTTCTAATTTATGACCGGCATTGTCCTCCAAAAGAACTAGATCTCCAATATTTACGCTTATCGGCCTTGTTGTCTAATCATATAGGCCTTTGTTGGTCAATTTTGCCTTTTCGAGCATCAATGCAGCCCTCTTCTGTGCTGTCTGGAGTCTATACTTCACTTCTTTCTCATATGAGTCTATGTTATAAAGTGGACTAATTTTATCCGACTTTAAAGCGTCTATGGATGGTGGTATTTTACCAAAGACTAGTTCACATGGACAGTAATTATGTACTGTTGAAGGTGTTGTATTAAAGCAATACGTGAAGTAAGCTAACCATTCATCCCAATCAGTTCTATCTGAGGATATGTACGAACGTACGTACTCATTGAATGTTCTATGGGATCGTTCTATGGTACCCAGTGTTTGATGATGATAGGCTGTTGAAGTGACGAAGTCGATATTCAACAATTGACATAATTCCATTATGGTCTGATTTCTATATTCTGTTCCCATATCAGAAATCATTTTCCGCATGGGTCCATAAATTAAAACAAAACCTTCGAAAATCGCTTTGGCGACCGTTCGAGCTGATTTGTTTGGAATTGGGACAGTAACTAAGTATTTAGTTAAGTCGCATATTATCGTTACAGCGTATTCATTACCATTATTAGATCTCATGAAGGGACCAATTGTGTCTATGACAATTGTGTCAAATGCGCGCGTTGGCGTTTCAGTTTCAATCATTGGTTCCCTTGTTTTTGGCAATGACTTGTTCTTTTGGCACTCAGCACTGGATTTCACATAACGAGTTATATCTCTTGTCATGTTCTTCCAGTGGTATTGCAATCTTATCTTCCTGAGCATTCTTGTAATGCCAGGGTGACCTCCAAACAATGGGTTGTTATGGTACAACTCCATAATTCTTAGTTTTTCAGAATTCGTTACGATTTTTGTAATTGGTGGTGTGAGTACGATTTTTAATCTTCGAAGCTTTTCATTTCCTACTTTCTTGAAGTGGTCTAGTTTTACGTTGGCCAACAACACACTGTCCAAAGACATGCGAAGAGTCGTGATTTTCAAATTACTGGCTACTTTTTCAAGCCTTGGAAAAAGGTGACCTAAATCTACCTTTCCATTAGTAATAAAATCTCGTGACTCAAATTGGAAAAGCTTGGTTTTCCCTTTTTGGATAACCAGCCTATCTTTAGTAAAATGCAATCTTGCATTTTTATTGTACTCATGGGCGTTTATTGCCTCATATATCCGGATATCCACCGATTCTGTGTTTGGGTTTGTACTGGTCACTTTTTCCAAATTTTTGGAAGACTGAAGTCTTGTAGTTACATTCAGAATTTTATTATTGTTTGCATTTCTAATGTCTTCGAATTCTAATCGAGACAAAGCATCTGCAGCATGGTTTTCCTTTCCCCTGATATACTCTACCGTAAAATCATACTCCTCCAGATCTAATCTCATCCTCGTAAGTTTCGACGATGGATTTTTCATGGAAAATAGATACGTTAAGGGACGGTGATCACTTCGGATCAAAAATTTACGACCATAAATATATGGTCTGAAGTATTTAATTGCCCAATGTATAGCTGCTAATTCCTGTTCAATTGTAGACTTATTACTTTCGCCCTTTGTGAAGGACCGTGAAGCATAAGCCACAGGTAGCTGCTTATCAAAGTATTGCTGACTTAAAACTGCACCGCAAGCAAATTTGTTTGCATCTGTTGTTATGCAGAATTCTTTTTCAAAGTCAGGATACTGCAAAATTGTTGGGTTTAATAATTGGTTTTTAAGGTAGTTGAATGCTTTTTCACATTCAGTACTCCAATCGAATGGTATATTTTTCCTACATAACCTTGTTATGTGCCTTGAATGTTCGGCAAAATTAGGAATAAATCTTCGATAATAGTTGCAGAAAGCTACGAAGCGTTTAGCTTCATCGCCGTTCCTTGGTGTAGGGTAATTTAAAATTACTGAAAATTTCCCATCATCAGGCAATATGCCCTTATCCGTACACTTATGTCCCAAAAATGTGACCTCGTTACAGAAAAAAGAACATTTGTCTGGATGTAATTTTAAGTTATATTTTCGACAAGTTTCAAAAACATTCCTTAAATTTTGCAACATGTGTTGTTCAGAGCAACCAATTACTACTAAATCATCCATATAAAGAAATGCTTGTTCGGATGATAATCCTGAAAAAGCTAGCGACATCATTCGCTGAAACGAGTTTGGAGCAATTTTTATACCGTAGGGTAATCGTTTGAAACGAAACGAACCCTTATCCGTTGAGAAAGATGTTACGTCCCTAGAGCCTTCTTCTAATTCAATTTGATGGAAACCTGACATTAAGTCAAGGCAAGAAAAGAATTTGGCTCTGCCCAATTGATCTAGAATATCGTCTATCCTAGGGAGTGGAAATTTGTCTGCTACGAGTTTCTTATTAATTCCTCTGTAGTCAACGACCAATCTCCACCTCTTTTGATCTGTACCAGGTAAAGATTTTTTCGGTACTAATAAAATTGGGCTGTTGTATTCTGATATGGAGGGTTCTACAATGTCATCTTCTATAAGCTTATCAACTTGTGTACGCACCTCTGCTTTGTGAGAGTGTGGTATTCTGTATGATTTCATGTAAACTGGTTCATTATCTTTTAATCTGAGCTTCTGTTTGTAGAAGTTATTGGTTGTCATTTTTTTAGGTTCTAATCCAAAAATGTCAACATATTCAGAACATAAGTTCCTCAGATTGGCCTTTGCAAATTCTGGAAAATTTTTCGATAATCTATTTAATTTTTCCTGATCTTTGCGAGGGTCTCTAGTTGGATGGACAATTTTATAGTCGTTAAGACTTTCTGTTTGAATTTTAAAATTCGAAATAACAACATTTTTATTTGTTGTGTTGACTATCTTGACCAGTGGTCTTGATTTTGAGACAATAGTGCTTGCAATGAATATACCATTTTGAAGTATCTGATTTGGAATTAACGCATTTTCCTCGTCAGTTTGAATGTTAACGTGACGGATTACCTCTGATCTTGCAGGCAATGAGATCGAGTTAACTTGTGGCGCACAGCGCATTGCTATTGCAATGTGTTGTGGAAGATTACCAGATCTCAGGACTAACCAATCTTGGTCATCCTGGTAATCCAGAAGGCACTTATATTTACGCAAAAAATCCATACCAATGATTCCGTCTGAGGGAATCTGAAAATCATTCTCGACCACATGAAATGTATGTGGTATAAGGAGTTCTTCAAATTTTAAATCAGTATGAATTTCACCAAGGGTAGTCGTCAATCCTTGGCCGACTCCACTTAATTGGGTAGTTATAGTCTCGTCTATGTATCCGTTAAGGATTTGTCCAATTTTTAATATAGAAATGTCTGCACCCGTGTCAACTAAAAATGTTGACTTACCATTATTCAAAGATGTTCTACAGGGAAGATAGCTATAGAGACTTAAATTTATGTTGTATATTCGCTTATATTCAGGGGAACTAACTCGTTTCCCGAAACATTTTCGGTAACGTGTCGTATATTGTGGCGATTTCCGTTATTATTTGAACGGTTCCGTCCACGGTTGTTATTATAATTATTATTATTGTTATTATTATTGTTGCCATTGTAATTATTATTACGGCCATTTCCGCGATTATTGCCATTTCTATAGCCGGATCTATTGCTATTTGGCCGATTTTGGCGATTATTGCCATTACGGATTGAGATTTATTTTTCATAAATAGAACGGAGTTTTTCTGCCCGTAAGCTTCCGTGCAGCTATTGACGAATTTAGCCGTCACTTCGTTCATATTTGAAAAGGTTCCTGATTCCATGACCAGTTTAACCCTTTCGTTTGTCGCATTCTTTGTAATCGCTTTAACTGCCGCTTGGGTCGAGTACCTCTGGGCTAGTTGTTGTGGGAGGCCATCTGTAATATAGGCACTCTCCAATGATTTGTTTAGGGAGTCTATTTCTGCCACGTAGGTATTGGCGTTTTTGCCACCTTGACGGACATTCATCAATTTGGCCGATATGACTTCGACCGACTCACCTTTGACAGTTCCTTTTAATGCAGTTATAACCGCATTAATTGTGGTTTCATTCGAAATTAAATTTCTGGCTGAGCCCTTTAGTTTGTTTTAATTAAATTTACCGCCACGATCTCATGGGTATCCTTTACGGAATCCAAGAGTGTCAGTGCGTCGAGGAAACTCTGTAAGTTTTCCGGTTTACCATCGAAATCTGGTAAAAGTTTCGATGCCAAACCGAGAAATTCAGTTATTGATTGAGGCATTGTGTTTTCTATACTGGACACTATGCCACCACTATTCATGCTAAATATGGATTTCGCGGTTTGGATAACTGGTTTTTCGGATTCTACATTTAAATCTTGGCTAGTCCAAGCATTAACAAGAGCAGGGTCGTAGACCACTCTCTCATGGATAGTTTTTGGTAATTCCGCTTTCAAATTCCTTTTTGTTAAGAGGTTTGAAAGTTTATTACGAATGTCATCGAAGAATGCATTCGCTGCCAACTGATGATTATTGGTGAGACGAGAATAATGTTCGTCAAATAACGCCCTAACTTCTTCAAGACTGTTGAACAAATTCTTAATGTGTTTTTCTACCGTTTCGTTCCTTGAAGGTCCTTTGTAGGTATTTAAACACTTAAAGGATTTGTCGAAATCCTCTCTCAGAAGTCTTGCTTTGGCAACTATGTCTATCCAATCCATAGAATGGCATGATCAATTTAAGTTGAAAAAAAAATTTAGGACAAAAATGAAGTGTTAATAAAAAATTAGACTCTATCAAGACCGTTTCCTAAGGACGCGGTTCTGATATAGTTTTTTCTCAACGACCTCTTATGTAGTTGATACATGGTCGTGAGTAATTGCAATGCCAGTATAGATATTATTATTATTAGGTATATCACTGGAAGGTGCACTTCTACAGTTATTTCATTTATAACATTAGCGTTGGGGTTCTCGATTTTCGAATCGTGATTCCCCATCTTCAATTCTCGTTAAAAAATACAATTCATAAAAAAATTTTGTTAGTATGAATCCAAAACAAAAATTTAGTTATGTCACATCATCCCCTATCCGTTTCCTTCAGGACAACAGATTGAGGTGGATGTGGCATAAATCAGTCACTCATTATTTGGTGACTGTATGATTTCTGTCGCGCTGTGAGAGTGTCCCTTGAGAATCATCCCAGCCGACGGAAATTAAAAAAAAATTGGTTAGTAGTTAAAAAAAAATTAATTATAATTAATTTGTATATTAATTTTTAAAAAAAAAAAATTAATCACAATAACGGACTATTAAAAAAAACATTAATAATTCCGTTTTAGTTATTTTAAATTTATTTTAATTCTTATATATATTTTTTTTTGACTGATCTTTTTTTTTTTTATAAAAAAACTTTATAATTGAAATAAAATGTAGTTGGAAAAAACAAATTTAATATTTGACATCTGTACTGTACTGTACGGAACAGACGACGCTATATCTTAAAATATGTTTACCTTGTTTAAATCTGTTATTATCTCGTTGAATTTTCATCTTACTGTTGTTGAATTTTCATCTTAATGTTGTTGTATTGCTGTAGTTTTAAGTTGTTGTTGATGATGTTTTAACTTTGCTGCCTATGCTCCAATGGTTTTTTGCTGTTGTTAATATCAATTGATGCGGGCTGTTGGGCTATTAAATTTAAACTAGTCTAGGTCCGATGGTGTATCGGACACACCATCCTTGGAGCAACCCGGCATGTTGCCCCGCAATGTTTTGGCCACATTGCTTCTTCTTGTATTCTTAATTATTTGTAGGGTTGAAAGCAATTTTTGTGTTTTTTAGAGTAGTCGGTGTATGTTACTACACATTTTTAAAATTTTTGCTAACGACATCAGTTCCACTTGTTTTTATTTTTATTTTAGTTTTAAATTTTTTTTTTTATATTAAAATTGTATATATTTGTTTAGGCACATATTTTAATATAATTATTCTTTAAGTTTCTATTTTTTTTGTATTCAATTTAATTTTTAAATTTTATTGTTTTTTAAAAATTGTTTTTATTTGAATGTTTTGATTTTATATATCAAAAAAAATTGTTTTTTTTTTATAAGTTTAAGTATCTCAAAACTTTTTTTTTTTTTTAGTTTCACAAATAATTTCATTTTTTTTTTTTGTTTCACAAATAATTTCATTTAAACGGGTAGTTTATACTGCAACTTTTTAATTCAAATTTTTTTTTTCAATTTTATATATTTTTTTTTTTTTAGATTTTATTGATATATTTAGATAAGTGTTTTCACGTCTGCCTCCTGGCAGGATCGCCATGTAGAAACGAAATAATAGACTCGTTGTTCTTTGTTTACGCTCTTATGAGCAACTACTTTATTATCATTTATTCTACTTAAAATTTACCTTAATTATATTTCGTGGGTAACCATCAAATGAGTGGTTCCCACGGTTCATATTATGAAGGTGTCAGATTAATCAACCAAAAAAGTACGGCTTTTAGCCAATCACAATTAAGTGTCAAGTTTATGACAGTGATTGCTATTGCACGACAATGTTGACTTATTAATCACACTACATTTTTGTTTAAAAAATAATTTATATCGTATATACATGCATAATATAATAATATATTTTTTTACAAAAATTTTAATTTAAATGAAAGCAAAAAATTAAAAAAAATTTAATTTAAAAATTTATGTATTAAATATAAGAAAATTGTGTTAAAAAAAAAAAAAAAATTAAAAACCATGAAAACAAATCCAGGACTTGAACCTGGGACCCCAGAGTTATTATGTAAAAGTACATCAATACACCAACACAACATTCATACAAGTAGGTGATGATTGTAGGAAAATGTTGGCTTTTTGGTAGGAGTTGGAAATATTTAAAATTTAATAATCCAACACAAATTCATGCAAGGATGCTGCAATATATTCACGTTTTTGCTGAATGTTGGTACAACTCATAAATAGCCGAGTGGTTAAAAGGCTGCCTTTAAAAGTTGTCGATTGCTGAAGGTTCTGCAATCGATTCCCACTAAGGTTTAATGGAAAAGTTTTTTAATTAAGTTTTATTTCCACTAATAACAGTAATAAAAAAAATGGAGAAAATAAAATTTCTAAATATGATGTTTTCTTCAACTATAGACAATTTTAGAATTTGCGTTGTTGCCAAGATTCAGTTGAAACAAAAAAATATATAGAAGAGAAAAAATATGTAAATTTGTATTATTGAGGAAAAAATAGAAATACAAAAAAATTGAAATACAAGAAAACCTATATTAATGGATATGTTCGAAATTTTTATTTAAAATTTAATCATTATTGTAAAATTTTATCAGAATTAGGAAAAGTATATCAGAAACTATGAAATGTATTTTAGAGGCCGTTAATAATCAATTCTATAATATATTTTCAACATATTTCAAATAGAATTATAAACTTTTATTTCAGAAAATATTATTTGTGTTTCAGAAAGTTTTATATGTTTGGACAGTATGTAAGTTAAGTAACCTGACTCTTATTTAATAAAAACTAATTTTGTTTTGAATATTTAAAATATTTAATTATTCATTGTTGTTGCTGATTTATAAAAATATATTCTAATAATAAAAAAGGTTTTACTTTTTAAAAAGTCCTATTGTCTTATTGTCTTATTGTCTATTCAACTAAATAACTTGTATTTATTATATTTAAATTGTGATCCGTTACAATTTTCCATTTCATTTCATTTACAATATCATCAATTGTTTTTTCCAGCTCTATGCGATCCTCTGGGCTGAGCGAACGCAAAATACACGCAATTCGCACGTCATATGAATCTAAGCCATCAGATGTGGATGGCATCATATGCACGTACATATTGGCAGCTGGAGTCGGTACATTGATATAAGTTAGTCCATCGAATGTCGGAATTATTTTAACTTTTTAAAAAATTTAGGTACGCGATTTATTGTTGGTGGCGATTATAATGCCACACATACATGGTGGGGTTCTCGGATTCTAAATCCAAAAGGAAGAGAATTATACAAGTGTGTTCAAAAATATCATTATTCAAGTTTGTCAACTTATTGGTCAAGCGTTATTATTAAAATTTCGGATCTACTTGATATCAACAAGATGTTTGAATATAAGGGATAGTGATGAATTGAGCTCAGATTATTCTGCAATAATTTTAAATTATTGTACTGTATTACAAACAATACAAAAAATAATAAATATTTTATCCCCAACAACAGACTTGGAAGCTTTTAAATACTGGATAGATAAAAATGTTAATTTAAATTATTCAATAAACAATGGTACATAACTTGATTCTGCTGTTGAAAAATTTACAAATTTAATCCACGAAGCGGGAGCATTGTCAACCCCTGTGGTTGAAGCTGCTGGAAATGATCGTAATAGAGTTGTGATATCTGCTGAAATTCAAGCATTAATAAGAAACAAAAGGAGATTGCGAAGAATTTGGCAGTCTTCCAGGAGTCCAATTGACAAACAAATTGTTAACCGAGCCTTGAGGCAGGTAAAAACTCGTATCCAAGAATTTAAAAGCGAAGAAACTGCTAACTTTCTAAAAAGCCATAATATTAATGTATCTAAAAATGATGAGCACTGCCTTTGGAATGCCACAAATATATAAAGCGACCAATTAAAAGAAACATACCTATTAAAGATATAAACGGTAGCTGGTGTAGATCAGATAAAAATAAAGCAGATGCGTACTCTAATTTTTTGGAAAATATTTTTTCAGCCATTCAATTTCAATAGTCATGACGATGTTAAAGAAATAGAAGAGTTTATAAGTTGTCCTTGTCAAATGGATTTCCCTATCCCTCATATTCCTCCACAAGAAGTGCAAAAAGAAATTGTAATGCTTAACAACAAAAAAAAAACCTGGATACGACCAAATAACAGCTACAGTTGCTAAAAGTCTGCCAAAAAAAGGTATACTTTTTCTAACTTTAATTTTCAACTCAATTTTAAGATTACAAAACTTCCCAAGTCAATGGAAATACGCTGAAGTTATTATGGTACCAAAACCAGGCAAGCCAGAAAATACTGTTTCATCTTACCGAGCCATTAGTCTTTTTACCACTTTCTCAAAACTATTTAAAAAATACTCTTACGGAGGTTAATTCCAATACTAGAAAGAAAATGCATAATTCCAGGACATCAGTTCGGATTTCGACTAAATCATGGTACTGCCGAGCAATGTCATCGTATACTCAACGTGAGAAGAGACTCTTTAGAACGTAAACAATACTGTTCAGCTGTATTTCACGACATCCAGCAGGCATTTGATCGATTATTGCACCAGGGAATTCTATTTAAACTAAAAAAGTTGCTTCCAGCTCAATTATTATTTGTTTTTTAAATCCTATTGACAGAAAATATTCTTTTATGTGAAAGTTACCAGCGAAATGTCAGATATATGTTCTATAAATGCGGGTATTCCTCAAGGCAGTGTTCTAGGACCTGTTATTTACACCATATTTACATCTGATATGCCTACAAATGAAAATGTAACCGTCGCAACATATGCTGATGACACTGCATTAGTAGCAGCGAATGATTCACCTGTCATTGCATCAGAAATGATTCAACAACAACTAATTGATATCGAAGGGTGGTTGAGAAAATGGAATATTAAAGTAAATACCGACAAATTCGCACATATTACTTTTACTCTAAGAAGAGAAGATTGTCAAGCTGTTGTTTTTAAATGGTACAGTTATTCCTAAACAAACAATTGTCAAATATCTAGGTCTCCATCTCGACCGACGAAAACACATGGAAAAAACATATACAGTCAAAAAGAGCACAATTAAAGATAAAAACGAGAAAAATGTATTGGCTACTAGGTTCGAAATCTGAACCATCACTACAAAATAAACTTTTACTTTACAAACCGATATTGAAACCTGTTTGGACTTACGGAATACAGCTTTGGGGCACCGCACAGTGGCGCCATTTGAGTTTTTTCGTTGCAAAAACCATAACTTTTGAACCAAATGAGATAATCAACAAATTTAAAAAGCATATAATAGATAATCGATCAGCCTATGAAATGAGTGTTTGAAAAGTGTTCTACGCCTCTTAGGTGTCTACTTATAGGTTAGCAAAGTTGATATTTGTAAAAAATCATTTTCATGGGTAGTAAAATAAAAAAATTTTTAGATTTTTTTATTTTTTTTTGTCTCTTTTCAAGGCTTTTATGATTTAAAACTATTCCAGAAAAAATTTAATTTTTTTTTTTTTATTTATTTTTCAATTTTTTGTAAAATATTGCTCACAGTCCGTAAAGGAAGGTATATCTAAAAGACTTATCATTTCTGAACCATAATTATTTTCTAACTCTTTTCGTGACTTTATATGCCGCAGTGATGAAATAAGTGGATCGGAAGATGCTGCTAACATGTTGAAGAGATCCTCATTTTGTCTTACCCTTGATGATTTGAAAGTGTTCAGCAGTCTATATTTTTTATAAAATTTGTTTATGGACTCCTGTGCTTCTTCAGAAAGCTCTCCAATTGGCAAAGGCTGATATTCAATTATATCTTTTCCATGTGACAATATTTTATGAACTGTCGGGGTCAACTTTTTCTGTGGATATAAGTTTGCTAAAAGAGATGCAGTTTTCTAGGCATATTCTCCATACTTTTCAGAATCAACTTTTTCCTTGCAGATAATTAACAAATTAAAAGTAAGACAATATAAAATAT
This sequence comes from Delia radicum, assembly GCA_021234595.1. Taxonomy (NCBI): domain Eukaryota; kingdom Metazoa; phylum Arthropoda; class Insecta; order Diptera; family Anthomyiidae; genus Delia; species Delia radicum. The sequence goes on from CM037851.1 coordinate 78,310,509, forward strand.
TTTAATCAAATAAAACGGGTATAAAGTATAATTCAAAGAGGAGAAATTATTAGGGAAATTCATAAAATATATAACTACGGGATTATGATATATTTTTTTTCAAATATATAGTCTAATCTACCTAATCTAGACTAATCACGGGATAATGATTGTTTATAAATATATAGTCTAATCTACCTTGAATGAAAAAAACAAAATCTACCTAACCTTGACTAATAACGGGATTATGGTTGTTTTAAATATATAGTATAATTTACCTAAAATCATAAACAAAAATCATAAATATTAACAATAATAATAAGAATGGGTTTTCGCGTTTATATGTCATTAATTGCCCAAAAATGCATGCGACACCTTTTTTGAACCATGTCTTTTTTCAAAATTTTACCTCTAGCAAAAAATGGGGCAAGGACGGGCAGCTGGAAATTTTTGCAATTGGTAAAGGAATAATCCAAGAACTTATTTTGAAAATATGGCAAATATAGTTTTTAATAGTTTTTTTTTTATTTTCCACCAAATTTGAGAAATATTGAAAAAATGGATAGTTTGTAAATACCAAAGTAACTAGACGAATACGAAGCAAACAGTCTAATTTTTTCTTTTAATCTTCTCTTAATAAATATATCTATCAATAACGTTAAAAAGAATGACTATCCGTTTTCTAGTTTTCGAGATTCTGCATCTGAAAGCGGACAAAATTACATAAAAATGTTCTGTTTTTTTTGAACACTGAAAATCGGTCAACTTTGAAGGGCTATATCTTCTGAACCAAAAATCTGATTGTAATAAGAGTGGCATATTTGAAATCGTTGGAAAATTTCAATGCAATGGGTTATGGAACTAATAAAATAAAAATTGGGTCAAATGTTTGGAAAAACGCACTCTCAGAAAAATTCGAACAATTTCATCCAACCGACTCAATTCGCTTGGAAAAAAGTCGGCTGACACAACCTGTCCCTGATTATGAGTGTATAAATATTTTTGTTATAATAAAAAACAAAAATTACAAATTTAAGTGAAATTCACACTTGAATAAAATTTAAAAAAATAAAAAACTTGCAAGTTTTTAAATATCTTTTGCTGCATAAACCGCAGATATTTTTGGGGTTTTATTTTCATAATTAACTTGAGTTGGGTTATCTCGATCAATAAGATTTTGAGTGTTTTTTTTTTGTTGTTGTTTTGGCGCAGCGCTATATACGATCATACGAAAATGACATATTGCAAGAGGAGGTCCTCCAAACATTTTAGTTCGTCGAATGGTGCAATAAAATTTAAATTAGTTCAAATCGCAAACTTCCATAAAACTCGAAAAATTTCAGTCGATTTTTCGGTAGGAAAAAATCGGATGACACAACCCTACGCAGTATTTGTTATGTGAGTCCGTGTTTCGGTTTGCGTCATTTCGAATTGCGTTTTACTTCTCCCCTACGCAAAGCGGGGCATTAGTGCACTTACACAGATAAAACAGATTTGGGCTAACAACCGAATTTATTGCCATTCTAATTGTTCGGTTGTGGTTTTTCCATTGTGACAAGTAAAAATAGGGACAGAAGTTAATTGATTCTGCCAACTTAATATCGATTGCCTCAATTTTAACTACTGCACTTGTAATAAAAACTGTTGTTTGTGTGAGCACTATTTCAATGAAAGGTCATCACATAATTTCATAAAAGGTTTCAAATTAAAATTTTATACTACGGAGACTTTTTAAATCAATGCAGTTAAGTTATTAGCATCGTTGTGAATAAAAATAATTCCATCCCAATAGAATAAACAGCTTAATATTATTATAATAAATTGAATATTTCAGTTAAT
>CM037851.1:78312426-78574916 GCA_021234595.1 Delia radicum
ACTAAAAACTATCTCGAAAAAGACTCGCAAAACGATCAGAAATGTGACTAAAAGTGACTCGAAAAAGACTCGCAAATGATTAGAAATACGACCACAAAACGACTCGAAATAGACTCGCAAATGATTAAAAATACGACTCAGAAATGTGTCCAAAACTGACAGAAAAGCGGGTAATAAAAGACTCCTCAAGAGAGTCGCGGCTTGGGTACCATTTTCTCCCGAAATGCAATCATTTATGATCAGAAAATGAGCGCAAATATGACTATTTTAATCGCGCAGGGGAGTCAAAAATGACTCGAATATGATCATTTTTTTCAGTAAATGCTAGGTGGGTTCTTGTAAAATAGGTTGAAAGAACTGACATTATGTATCTCTTTATTCTAGTTTTCCTTGTTGCCTTCCAGAAAGAAACTACCTCTTCCCATGGACTGCAATTGTGCTGAAACTGCACTTGTTCGAAATATTTATCGTTAAAAGAAGTTTTTTTAATAAATAATTATTATATTACGTACATTGTACGTACACACTTATTTCCCTCACGTATTAACTCAGATGCACTTTTTATGATTAAATTATTTTCTATTAGTTAATTTTTATTTTTATTTTATTAATGCACTCTTCACTTGTTGATTACAACTAAAACTTTAAATTTTAATATGTCAAGTTCAAACAACTAAGTACAGTTGTGAGCGGCGACACATATACAAACATGCATATATCACAGTCTAATATCGAAGTCTCTGCAGCAGAGAAACATTGCAGTGCAAAAACGAAAAAGGTTACGAAAAAATAGTTTCTATGTTAATTTATATACTTAATCCTGTATTTACACGGTTTTTTTTTAAATAGCACGGCAAAACTTATTCAGTTTTTACACGTTTTTTTGTTAATGGACAAAAAATGTAATTTTAATTTAGCTGTTCCTTGTTTTTTATATGATTATACACGTATGCATGTTATATAGGATTTACAATTTTGTTTATATGATTATTGTATAGTTAGGGGATTTATAATTTTTGTTTTAACGAAAAAAAATGTATAGAAGTAAAACTGTTTAATGCAGGATTTTAGAAAACTGTTTTTATTTTGCTGTGCTGTTTATATATTGAAACTTAGAACCAATCTGATATTTTCCATTACGGTGTGTCCATTTTGTTACACGATAACGTATGTACCGTGTAAATACAGGATTGGGTGTATATGAAATAACAAACAAGATAATATAATCAAGAAGATAGCCTAATGAAATCAATAAGGAATACCTTTTTGAAAAAATCAAGAAGAATATCTAATAAAACTTAATGTAGTCAAGAAGATTTCCTTATTATTAAAATCAAGAAGATGATTTACACATGATCATACAGGAACCTAATGAAATCAATAAGTTAAACCTTTTTGAAAAAATCAATTAGGTAGCCTAATGAAATCAATAAGAAATCCCCTTTTTATACAATTCAGAAGAAATCCTAATAGAATCAAGAAGTTTTTCTCTATGGATTGTTTTTTGGTGCCAAAATAACGGAAATTGAGTAGAAAAAATGTGAATAACAAGTTTTCTTCTTGATTTTATGTGTTCTCCTTCTTGATAAAATGAAAAAGATTTACCATATGAAAACAATACGGAAAAATCTTCTCTTCTTTCTGCTGGATACCCCTTTGTCTAAAAACGTTTTATAGAGATAATCTTCTTGATTCTATTAGGCAGTTTTGGCCCTGTGTACGTAAAAAAGTAATTGGCCTGTAATTAAATGCACAAATATTGGTATTATGTCCCATGTCTGGTATCGACAAAATTGAACATTTTCCAAAGAAGCGCGTGGGTCTAAAATTATTAATTATATGACAAATTTCATAAGTAAATGATTGTGAAATGTAATTGAGGCAACCCATGTCTGGTTGATATATACAGCTGATCAAACCACTAACTCTTGTGGGTGGTGGATGAAAATTAGGCTGATTAGACTCTTAGGTCACAAGGGCGGCACTGTATTTATTGCCGATCCTCACAAGATGTTTCCCTAACTTTTTCTTACATTTATTAACAATTAGTGTTTTCTACTTATAATTGTAATTATGATATCAACCTTGACAATTCTAAATGAAAATAAAACTTATTGTTTTTTTAAATAAAAATATTAATATAACAGTTATTTTTGACAAAAAAAAATATAAAACAAAATAATTTTATTTTGCCAGAAGAAAAAAAACAGAAAAATATATATTATTTTTGATCAAAAGTAAGCAAATTAATTTTTTTCTGACTATCGTGATAAAACGCGTAAATATTAAAGGTTATTTTTGAAATGGATATTAAAATTTCGCGGCCCGAGTAAAAAATTGTGTAATATAGTCTTTTAAATCTTAAAATGTTATAATATGTGCTTATATATGGTGTAATGCAGAGCCTAATTTTTTTTATATGTTTATTATGAATTAGATATTAAGCATTTCCCAGAAAAATATGAAAGTTCTTAACTTGTATGTTGTTAAAAAGTTATCCATTTACAAGTACTTCACATTTTTTTCCTGGGCTATGTTATAAATGAAAAGATATGATAGATATATTCTCATATATAATAATACACTTACATAACATAATATTTAATCATTGTGGTGACATATAACCTATACAATTAGAGATACAATGGTATATCCTGTCTTATAAAAAACATTTGTGATCCAAGATATGCTTATACATATATGGTGCCATCCAAGCAAAAAACTGTAATTTTAGTAATTTTAATTTATTTATTTAATTTGTTTTAACGAGGATGGATTTAGTTTGCCTGTATATCGACTAACGCATACACAAGTGGTTATTCATACCATAAAAACAAATTTTTTTGAAATGCCTGATATCTCTTTTAACCCTTTGACGACTAATGGTTGATATATGTTCTATTTTTCCCTTTTGTTATTTTAGGAAAACCCACAGGACGATTTTCACGAAACTTACTGTAATCGATACAAGAGAGATTTAGCTTTTAGTCATACCTATCAATTGTAGCCTCAGATTCTCAAAAGGTTTCAAGATCAACCCAAAATCAAAACTTTTTTTTTTTGTTTCTAGTTTTTTTAATGTTACAAACTCAGTTAGAAGTTTATACCAAAACCGTTAATGTTTTGGATTAGATGTTATTTAACACAAAATTAAAATTTAGACAAAATTCTAACCCATTCAGAAGCGATAGTCCGTAATGTTATAGCTTTAGTACTATATTTCTCTAATAGTGTATTAAATAGAAAATAAATCTAGTGAGCCAACGACAATAAATAAGTGGAAGCATTAAAGTCCAATGTGCCGAATTTGGTATAAAAAAGATTAAATTCGGCTGTGACGAATTTTTGGATACCCTCCATCTCGGTGTTTTCATAAACCAGGGAAAGTGCAAACAATATTAATATCTATATTCTTTGTAAAAATAACAAAAATAATGTTGTTTTATAAGTAAAACAAAATATGACTGATTGATTAATGTATTTGGGATATTACAAAAGAAACAATGTTTAATTAAAGTTTACTAAAATGAATCTGAAATTCTGCATGCTTATAACAGTGGGTATTCAAAGGTTATTCTGATTACCTAAAGAAGAACGTGTAGTGAAAATATATATATTTTTATAGTTCCTTATGATGTTAAAAAAACTGTTGTAAAATTCGCCTGTTGTTTGTTCTCTCTGCCTATATAATAATGAAAGAAATAAGGGTTACTAAAATATATTTTTGGATCGTTAGAAGAGATGCAATGAATACAAACGCATAAAAACAGTTTCGAATAATCAGAATTTTAGATAAATTTAAGGGAACAAAAATACGCTTGCGGAGACATACATAATGAAATAATTATGAAATGCCAGTTTACATTACAACACATGTGTTTATACTATACATCACATAAGTAAAACGGAAAGTGTGATGAAACTAAGTTTGTCAAAATTATAAAAGAAAATCTTTCGAGTGTTTAGGGTGTTTTCGGGACACAAAAAATTAAAGAAACTGGTATTTCAAATTATTGTTTTTCAGCTCAGTTGATTGTGCAATTCTCGTTTGCGACTCCTAGAATAGGAACCCTAAGAAATTTTCCCAAAATTCGATTGGGTTTTTACACATCAATACTTTAATTTAGATTATTTTTGTATGTATCAAATAAAAATTAGGGCTTTTAAGGAAAACAAATGCATATAATCAAAGATTTTAAGATGAAGTATGCACCTTATATGTCTTAAATAAAAAAGTTCTGAAAGTGAATGTCCTTTAAATTAATGGGGTTTTTAATAAATGTAATTAGAGTGTAAGAGTTTTCTTGCAAATTTATTAAAGGTTGAGAATGAAAATAAGTAAAAAAGTGTACGAAAAATAGTTATGAATTTACATTGTTGGATTCCGGGATTTTGTTCCTGGATATTTTTTTGATCTGATAACGATTAATATGTCTGTCAACTCCGGTTAATACAGTCAAATAAATAAAGAATTTTAACTAAACTATTTTGTTCTACCTTTTTCCTAATTGGTGATTTTTGATTTGTTGGGGTTGACAAAAAAAGGTATCTGGCAAGCCTGGTATATGGAAAACAAAAGAATACTTTATAAATTAGCTTAACAATTTTTCGAGGGCTTCTCACATTTGCACTCATAACAGTGTTGCCAGGTTTGCACAAACAAATTTTCTAGAAAAAATCATCAAAATCGTCATCATATTTTAAAAAATCGTCAAAATAAAATATATTTGTTAGAAGAGGGATAAAGTTTTAATAAAAAATAAAATACAATAATGTTAACGTGTTATCGTTGTAATATAACACGATTTTTGACGCTTCTCTTTGGTTTTAAACTTCGAAAATCATTATATTTTACAACGATATTCATATTTATAAAATGTTGAAACAGTGGTGCCCCAGTAGGCTAGTTGGTAGCGTGCTGGCTTATCAGTGCGGGGGTCGTGGGTTCGATTCCCACCAGAGGCACTGATCTGTTTTCGCTACAACGCGTCGAAGGCCATAGTAGCTAGTGCTCGGTTAGGGTAATAGTATATAACTTGTAATTATATGATTATTAATGAATAAAATAACAAAAATATAATGTTGAAAGATCAAATAAATACAACTTTAAATCAAAATAATTTTACCACTTGAACTGTTAAACACTTATATCTGCATAATTCTGTGAACAACATTTCAGTGGCACAACTTTTAATATTAAATTCTTTTACAAAATTTGGAAATTCTTTAACAATAAGTCTGTTCGATTACTTTTCCTGTAAAGTTCAGTAAAAACTACTCAGTAACAAAATTACAAATAGTAAGACAAATTTACAAAAAGTAACCGAACAGAAAATTTGTAGGAATTATTAAATTAGATAAAGCAGCTTGTTTTAAATATTAAAAAAAATCAACTGGTCATTATGGAAAGGAAAAAGTTAATTGAAATTATCGACCAAAAATAATTTAAATGTTTTTTAACTTCTTCCATAGTTAATTATTTAATCATTTTCACTTTCAATCCATAAACAATTAAATTTAATTTAATTTTTGTTTACTAAAAATACAAGCATATTTTTTTTATTTTTTAGTCATATGTTTTTTTTCATCTTACAAATTCTTTCTGGCAAAAATGTATCCAGTAAAAACTTGTAAGTTCTTTGGCATCAAACTGTCACTTTACTCTCTCTTTTTAGCAGTTTTTACTGCGTATTTGTCAAAACGAACACCTTCCAGTAAAAACATGTACAAATTTTTGTGTTATCGAACATTAACATTAAGTTATGTATATTTTTTAATTATTAAATTTTGGCACTTTATTTATATTATTAGGCCTGTTTTTTTAAGCACCGGATTTATTTTTGGATTTATTTTGTTTCATTTAAAGTTGTATATATATCATCTTTCAACATGAAATATATTCGGGCTAGAGATCTGTTTGTTTCGCAAAAAAAGTCCATGCCTTGTGTTTTAACATGAAAATTGTTTTATTTTTATTTAAATCTAACTCCAATTAAATTTTATAAAATTTAAAGAAATGTTCTACACATATAACACAGAAAACTAAATTAAGCTAAACCCGTAATGAATTTATAAAAAATAAATGCGGTTTGGATTAAGTTTTATTCAATTCTAGGATTTGCATTTTTGCAAAATTGTATTTCACATCATATTAGCATATACAAGCTAGCTATCGATCAAAAAACAATGTTTTTGCTTTCAATTTTTAACGAAATAATATAAATTTAATAATCGAGCCGGCGATTTTATGAAAATGATAAATAAGTAGATCTTGCTGACATATTAAATTATTGTCAAAAAATAGTTCATTTTGGAAGCAAAAGTCGTCAAATAGTCAAATAGTCATTTAGTTATTTTGGGTATTAAATATCATCAAAATGACGACAAATCGTCAAACCTGGCAACTCTGTATGCGATTGCTACTAATTCATACGTACATACATATATATATATTCCCGTCGTTCCTATTAGGAGCATAGGGCCGTACATACATACTGTATACAAAACAAAACAAAAAACAACAACATATTTTGTGAGTTTTTTTTTTGTTTTTAAGTGTTGATCATGACCATGGATGGTAACCGATTCTATGTGGTTATTGGTCGTAGTAACGCTATTTTCTTTTATTTCGGTAACGGTATTTTCGGGGAAACTATACTTCAGTTATTTCGGTAACGGGATTTTAGCGTTAACGGTATTTTAGCGTTAACGGTATTTTATTTATTTCGCTAACGGTATTTTAGCGGTAACGATATTTTAGATATTTCGGTAACTTTATTTTAGGGAAAAAGATTTTTCAATTATTTTGGTAACGGCCATTTTAAGGATAACGTTATTTTAGTTATACAGGTAATGTTAATGCACACCACAATTTTTAACCGCATTATGCCCGAGTTTAAATGACTGTCTAGTTATGATCATACTTTGGGAAAATATATCTATTTACAGAAGTTTTTTTGTTCAGATCTTGTTAGATTATTTCGGTAACGGTATTTTAAGGTAACGGTATTTTACGGATACGGTATTTCAAGAATATCGGTAACGGTATTTAAGCGATAACGATAGTCACTTGAAAGGTGTTAGAATCGGGGACGGTAATTCAGCGATATTGACAGCCATCCCTGCTTGCGTATATTCTTGTGTATAAGCATTGAATGTACGTATGTATGTATGTATGATGAAATAAAAAAAAATTTTTTAGAGGTCTTCCCACATTTTCACTCATAACTATTGAACGCGTTAACCGATTTTGATCATTTTCACTAGAAAACTGCTCATGATTATCAACAAACAATTTGACTGAAAATTAGCAGTACCTCTTTTGTATTGGAGGAGTATTTTTGTGTTTCCACAGACAGACGGACGGACAGACGGACAGACGGACAAGGCTATATCGACTTCTCTATCCATGCTGATCAAGAATATATATAGTTTATGGGGGTCCCAGAATTTTTTTAAAAGAATTACAAACATTTGACAAAGTGAATATACCCTCCTGCACTATGGGATGGAGGGTATAAAAACTTAGATTTATGGCCAAATTTAAAATTTTCAAACTTAAAAGTTTAGTTTTATTATATCAAAATAGCCTAACTTTAACAACGATTTCAATATTGTAAAGTGAAGGAAAAATACTACAATTGGATTTATAATTACAGCATCAAAATAATATAAAAAATCAATCAGAATTCTAACGGCAATGAAACATATGTTGACCATAAAATTTTAGTTAAATTGTTGTTTGATTTCAATTAAATGTTTAATAATTACTATTAAAAGTTTAACTAAAATTAATTTTGTGCACACAAATTTGAAGTTTTTTTAACCCCCCAATGGAAAAAAAAATTCAAAAAATACCAAAATTACAAAAAAAAAAAAAATATCTCCAAATATTCTGTGAAGATTTTTAAAATTTCGGGTTTTTTTTAAATTTTGGGATTTTTTCAAATGTTTGCGATTTTATTTTTTTTTATGTATATTTTTTTTTTTTTGTTGTAAATTTTTACAATTTTAGCAATTTTTAATTTGGCGATTATTTGGTTTTAACGATATTTTTTAAAATTTAGCTGATTTTTTATTTATTTTGTTTAATTTGTGTGATATTTTCTAATTCTAGGTCTTTTTCAAGTTTATCGATTTTTTTTTCTCAATTTTTTGCGATTTTTTTGCAACTTCAATTAAATGTTTAATAGTATCTACAAACAAAATTTGTTTAAAATGAAATACAATATTCAATTAAATATTTAATAGATAGGATTAAGTGTGCATCACATCATATTGATTGAAATATTTGTTAAAAGTTAAATCAAGTAAATAATTACAAACTACCTTAATACTACATTTTCTTTAATAGAACTGTATTCAATCAAACTTTTAACTGAATCAAAAAATATTCTATAATTATATACAGTACTTTTCGTTTACAGTCACATCGCTTATAGTCCATTTAGCGATATAGTCCATTTTTTACACTTTTACTGTCATCTAAAATCAAATTGCATACAAAATATTTAGGATATAGTCCATTCACGATATAATCACATTTGGCTTACATGCCACTAAACTCTGGCTACTAATAGTAAATTTATATGCAAATAATTTAAGTTATAGTCACAATACAGAAAATTCTAATATAATTGTGAAATCTTGAATTTTTTTCGGTTTAAAGTTATTTAAAAATTTAGGAGGCTAAAACTAAAATTGGAACAAGGATACTGAGCTGAATTGTTTCAAACATCGTTTTTATATTCCAAATTTTTCACCTGTTATAATAATAAATAAATTGCATATAGTCACATTTTATGATGACTATATCACAATTTATTTATAGGCAACAAAATGGCATATAAAAAAATTAGCGATATAGTCACATTAGCGATATAGTCCACAACTTGTGTGCAACTAAAAGATGTGACTATAAGCGAAAAGTACTGTATTAATTGAAACTCAAGTTTAGTTTTTCTGTACACACTTGTTGTTTACTTCGAATCTTGTTCTGCTTATGGCGAAAATGGTTGTAACTTTGACTCTCGATATTGTGTAATATATTTCCCCAAAATCGATACAAACACTTCAACCATAAAAATTCCGAAACTACATAACAGAGAAACATAAAATGCAATGAAAATTATTCTTAAATCTGAAACAGTAATAGGTTTGACCTCATGTGGTGTAGATAAGTCCGCAAATGACATACGACCCAAAGAAACTAATTCATAAAATCCCAAATCAAGCCAATAATAAAATAAACCCGAAGCGTAGGCATTTAACGAGGCAGTATGTAAAGGTTCACGAAATACAGAATGTAAAGGTAAAACTAGACTAAAATGCAAATAACGTGTATAACAAATATCACTAGAGTAACGAAATAAGGGACGTGAGAAACGTTTCTGTTGGGTCGCCAAAGTCTGCCAAAAAATAAAGACACGCCATAGGCATAAGAAGTATTAAGACGTTCGCGCTGTGCATAGAAATTACTACTTGAAACAACCTCAAATAGATTATGATATTGAGAATAATGGGTTTTTTTCTTAAACGCAAATTCGTCGTGGCTTATTAGTAATTTAATACTAGATTGATCCAAATCGTCAAAACTGTTTATAGAAGGTTTCTTAGGAGGACTAGTCATATAGGAATCTAAAAACACCCCATACAATGTAACGACCATGAGACCCGTAAGAAATAGCAAAAAGAAAACATACGCTACAAAATAATCTAATGTACGACTATTAAAGGGAAAACCTTGACCCAAAACTGCTCTAAATGCTTTATCATGAGCAGTAAATCGACCCAATTAAAGCGATAAAAAGGACCCGAAACTCTTCTCAACCCTACAAGTAATAAAAAGGTAAAACATAGACAAAGTAAAATTAGAATTGTGACAAAAGTTGGATTCATAACAGCCAAATAAATTTCAGCTAGAGACAGTTCAGCCTCTACTGGCAACATAATACATACACTGGCAATAAAATGGGGATACGAAATTCGGACCAATCTGCACCATCTATTGGACCCGTTAAAGATGTGGGTACATCTATAGTATGATTACGTGTCAAATTTAAAATATGTGAGTAGAAGATAGGTTCACCTTCTTTAACTTTAAAAGCAAATGTCAAGGAAGCATTTATGCTTTTAGCAAATATTTAACAAAATGTGCCACATAACCAGACATTTGTTGTTGACCATTTTTATCATTATAAACCATAGATCTGGGTTCAATTTGATCGGGTATGGTTCGTAAATTATAACCTTTAACATCACGCAATTGATTGGGAAATAACTGATTTTCACTCACAATCCATTTTTGTTTTGTCATTTGAAATTTGGGAAATTTTGAATATGTATAATAGTCTAAATCATTATGAGGAAATTCATAAGATATGACTATAACATTTAAAATTTGTTCCATATCACAATATTTCAATATATCGGCCACAATTTTTAAATTTTCTCGTTTAAGGTTGCCAGAAAAATCCACTCGAAATATAACACGATTTTTACGCAAATACCAAAGATTTTTGCCAAGAGCTGATAATAATTGATTTTGTATATACTTCGTATTGACCTGCCGCTGGTATGATGATGCGTATGGTAGTGAGTCCAATGGTGGTACACAAACTACTGTTAAAAACTCACTGTGGAATTTGTTATGGAGTATATATTCCTGTTGCTGGGATTGTAATAATAATACGGGTATTTGAACATTCTCACGTTGCTGCAGCGGCTGCTTTTCATATTCCATATAATATTTAAGATTTATGCAATAGTCTCTTTGATTTTGTTTTTATTTGACCAATTTGTCAATATAACAATTGTTGTAATATGTTGCTCTTGACTTATGTTTTTCAAAAATTCTACAAACGCTTCATCCTCAGTTTTATTGTTGTTATTGTAAGTTGTTGTCGGCGATGGTAATAATTTTAAATTTATACTTGTTGCAGTTGCCCCAAACAATTTTGTTGCTACAACAATTACTCCAATTATTAAAAATATTTGAAAATTTAACATGTTGCTCTGTAGATAGACGCTCATAGAAATAAACCTGTAAAAATAAGAGAAAATTGGCAGAAATAACTGAACAAAATAATTACACAAATAAAAAACGTTTTGAAGTTGCAACTAGAGTTATCAATTATTCGATCTATTTGAAAACCCAGTTTTCGAATACTTGAAACACCCTCATTTATTAAAAACCGGTTTTCGGATTTTTAAATTATAGCCTGTTTGGTTTTTTTTTAATCGCTTTGTATAGCACAAATATGAAGTTTTTTGTACAAATTAACAAATAAATACTAAAAGCTTAAATGTTGAAATTGGATTTTTTTAAAAATGGAAAAAAGTGAATTTTTTGCCAAAAAAAAAACGTCAATCAAACCAAGGCAAAGCTTTATAAATACTATAGGGTCTCTGCACAATCGAAATTATCCTTTTTACCAAAAAAACATACCAAAACTATTGGCAAAAAAATACCAATAAAATTAAATTTTCTAAAAAAAGTATCAATTTCATAAATGTCATTTTCCGAAAAAATTACCGAAAATTTCAAAAAAAAAATTATTTCCGGAAAAAATCCCTATTGCAAAAAAGTACAAAAAATGTACCCTAAAAAAAAGTACCAAAAACTATTGTAAAAAAATACCAAAAAAATTCTTTTTCTGAAAAAGTACAAATTTCAAAAAAATACTTGGCAGGGCAGGAAATTAAGAGGAAATCTTTTCACTTTTTGCTAAATTGCGTAAGCATTTACTATAATCCCATCTTTGGGGGTGTCCATGCCAGAAGAGGAACCTACATGCCGAATTTCAAGGTCAAGAGTTTGGTCTGAGTGATTAAGGGAACATATTTGCCTTTGTACCACATTTTTATCAATTTTTATTGCTCTTAAAGGCGTATTTTAAGTACTGTAGCCCATAGATAATGGGCTAATGAGATTGAAATTTCAGATTTTTAGCCGAAGGGGTTTAAGCAGGACGATAAGGGGAACCCTTTTTATCTTTTGTGCCACATACTAACACAAATGACATATTTCCAGTTCCACGCTCCCTTTTGAATACCAATTCCCTTTTGAATATCATTTTTAATATGTTTTTATTGCATATTTTAAAAGTTATCTTTTCAGTAAATTAGACCGTTACACAATGTTCTTTTGAAAAACGGTCTTGTAACTATGTAAGACATAGCTCCCATTTTGATTTGGGGGTTAAGACAAAAATATGTCCATTCGTAATCCCCAAATTGTAAATGGTTGATAAGGCCAGGCCATACCTGCCTAAATGTTTGGATACCACATTGTGTTTTATTTTCCCTAAAAGATTAAGTTCTTATCCAAAATCAATTACATTTTGAATTTGACGGCAAACCAATGTCGTCCCCACGCTAACAATACAATACATCTTAAGCTGTTCGGATCATAGTGTGTACGTATTCCTACGTCATGGAGATGAGCCCTATCGGTCGGTTAGGTTGGTTACCCGTAAAAAAATGTTTAGAAATTTTTTAATTCGAAAATCTTAACTTTTATTTGAATATACGTACTATCGTTTAAAATTTTCAATAAAAATCTTTAATTAATTTATACACTCCAACAAAACAGTTAGTAGAAAAATCTGTGAAAGGTTTTGAATTTCACATTAATATTTTTTGTTTCAAATTTTAGTACAATATATTTTTTTAGTAAATATTCTTGCTATTTACATCTTACAAATTACTGAATTTTTTTACTAATTTTTGTGACCGATTTCAGCAAAACAAATTTATTAAATTTTCAAAACCTATACCTAAATTCGGCAAAAAGTTTTGCTATTTTAAACAATGTTATATTTAAAAAAATTTTATCCGAAATAATTAAAACCTATACTTACAAAATAAATTGGTTATATATTGATTACACTTGCATAACAATAAAATCTTTCAGTGAAAAGTTTTTACTCTCACAAAATATGTAAATTGTCTAATTGTCTTATTTTAAAGATAGAAACATAAAAAATCAACCACTTTATTTCCACCACCCCTTCTGATTGCAACTAAAATTGGTATAGAAGATGTTCATCAAATAAGTATAACTTCGTCCAAATGTAGATTTAAAATTTGACTTTCAAAGGAACAACATGGAGGAATTTACAGATAAAGTGCTATCGTTGAAATACATCATGATTTTTAAAGTTTAAACTTTACAAAACTACCAAAAATATTGTTATTTTACGAGTGCACCGTTAGCTTGAATTCTGTTTAAGTGATTTCTACGGAAACTAAAATAAGATCTTACGGTTTAAATATACTAAAACATTAGCCGATGTACATTTCACATTTTCGAAGCTTGAATTTGATTGCATTTGCGAATTGGTATTGCTTTAGTATTCTATTTGATGCCAAAATTCTTTAAATTTTGAGCTGATTGGGTAAAATACTTTAATTATTTATGTAATTTAAAAATCATTTTTAGTCGTTATTCGTTCGATTGCTTGATAGTTCGAAGAAAAATCGTTTGATCGTTTATTCGAACAAAATAAAAACTCGAATAAATTACAACCCTAATACTCATTCTCTAGTTACTACATTATATATCTTTTCAAAAGGACATTAAAAGTAAAATGTTTAAACAAATTATTTCAGTACTTGTACTCATTAAATGATGCCAATGTGGTTATTAGATGAAAGATCATAATCTCAGTTTTCCTACAAAATAATTTGTAATAATAGTAAAATTTCAGTAACAAAAAATGTAAAAATCTCCTTTTAAAAATTTGATCATTACTTGAATTTGGAATATTTCACTTAGTTTTTTTTTTTTTTTAATAGAACACAAACCAGATGTGGGTCCACTTTAGGGAAAATTCACTTACAATTGTTCACAAAAAAAAAATATGTGTTGATGCTTTTTCTTGAGTTTTCTTTTCTGGTTAGTTTTTCTATTTTTATTTTACTTTTTTCACTAAATTTCTTAATTTTTTGTTCGTTTGATATTGTAATAAATTCTTTTTGGAACAAACTTATTTATAAGCAACACTTTTATTTCGCGTTGCTTATAAACAAATGTAATATTTCATATTTTATAATAAATCAATCAATTACCTGTAATGTTCCATTTGATTAAACATTTAATAAGGTACGAGTAATTTGATTTAAACTAATTTATTATGTTGGTATGGAATTATTTTTAATTTATAATACATTTTATGCATTAGTGCCTTCGAAATGCATGACATAAGATTTGAGATTTTGGAGATTTGAAAACTCTGTTTAATAACTTTTTTGGCTTTAGTTTAAAACAAGTTTGCAAAGCACATGATAAAAAAAATCTTTTTAATTGAGTACCTTGGAGCTAATAAAAAAAAAAATGTTTTTGCATTACATTATTTCTACGAATTTCAAAGTTTGGGCTCGAACTTCTGGATTTAGCGTTCTGTGACACATTAGCTGCCGGGGGCAATTGTAATAACTTAGATGTTTTTTTAACCGATTTTAGTTTTATTGCCTTATTAGAAAGATAATTTACTGGTTATTATGATTTTTTAATCCCTTAAATGCAAGATTAACTTAAAATATTAAAAATTTTAAGGCATTTAAAATAAGTCATATTTTTCCCATATATACCGTTTTTCAAACTTCAGGCCCGTTGAGGCACCCAAATTCATATTTTTAAGGGGAGGGGCCAGTCTATAACTCACAAATTTTTTTTGGAGGACTCTAATGGTCATGCAGAGGTGTTTGAGCAAGAAAACAACATACATCTCCCCGAGATGAACCCGGAGTTCAAAAAAAAAAATTATATGTGCAAAAACTCTAAAGGCTCTGCCTATTCTGCTTCGCGTTCTGATGAGATCCTTTCATACGGAGGTTCAAAGCTCTTTATAAAATAACAAAACTCACTCATTGAGTTTGTGATTTAACATAACAAATATCTCTAGAAATTCTAATAACAAAGTCCCCTGAAGATTTCCTTAGGCAGGAATGAAATCCGGATAGGGACACACCTACATCAGATTGCTTTTCACAATTTGTTAAATAAGTTTTGGGACTTTAGCACATTTAATTACTATAAATGCAATTAATGTTATCCCGATGAAAATAAATTTAAATAACAAATATGCAGGTGCTTGTGCAAATTTAAATGTAACTGACACTAATAGAAAACATATTATTTTCTATTGTTGATTTACTTGAATAATCGTCACTAAATTGCTAGGTCTGTCAAAAAAACAGAGTAGTATTTGGAAGATGACAAAGCCAATTGTGACAATTTTTTGTTGTTGTTTTGGTTTTTCTTTGATATTTTAAATTTTGAATCTCGCTCCTAGACGAGGACAAGAAATTCTCATTGAGTTTGTGATTTAACATAACAAATATCTCTAGAAATTCTAATAACAAAGTCCCTTGAAGATTTCCTTAGGCAGGAATGAAATCCGGATAGGGACACGCCTACATCAGATTGCTTTTCACAATTTGTTAAATAAGTTTTGGGACTTTAGCACATTTAATTACTATAAATGCTATTTATTTTTTAATTTGAAATTATTTGGCCAAGTTATTTATTATCTTTTGATGATATTTTTATAAGCTAATAAGGCCTAACGTTTGAATGTAAATAAAAAACAATTAATTACATGTTTAACCGACGTTTCGTCAATGGTTTGTTGACTTTTAAGGTTTTGTCTATATTTTAATTAGAAAAAACATACATTAATACAAAATTTTTCATACACTTCTTTATGGTTCATTGTTCGTTTTGTGTTTTGCTGAATTCGTAAGCTTTCAATAGTGAATCTCTTCTTCTCATTGCATTCTTTATCTAATATTTTTACATTTTTGAAGTCAGCTGTGTGTCCAGTACTGATCATATGTTGTGATAAAGCTGTTGTTTCCTTTTGTTTTGTTATATCGTTTTTATGTTCAGTCATTCTTGTTTCTAAAGCTCTTTTTGTTGTCCCTATGTATATCAAAGCATAATTTTGTTCGTCGTTTCTAATGCAACTAACTTCGTACACTATATTCTGTTGTTGTTGTTTTTCTATTGGCGTCTATTTATAGTTGAAAAAGTTTTTCTGACAAAGAACTTACTTACTTTTGTGACAAATACCCGGTTAGAAAAAGACAAACGGACCACCAATGTCAAGGCACTTTAGCAAGTGGTCCAACTGCTGGCAACAAGTGAATTTGCAAGAGCAAAATGATAAAATCATTAGACAAAAGGTCCGTCTGTTCAAAATGTATCGGACAAGCACTGGGGAAACCAGCATTTCATCGTTTCGCCGGGATTCGAACAATGGCCGCCTGATTGACAGCCCACAGCTTTAAATACTGAGCTAGTGAGGCACTTAATACTTAATAGACTAAATCGTAAGTAACTGTAGAAATATGTCAGCACTGGCATAAGGCTTGATGGAAACAACTTGCCAATGTTGAGAAAATAAAAAAATTGGTATTTTCCAGAAAAAAAAAGTAAATTTTATATGAAGAAAATATTAAAAAGTATAAAAACAGTGACAGTTTGATGTCAGAAAATTTATAAGTTTTTACATATTTGCCAGTGAAAATGTGTAAGCAGAAAAAAACATACATATTATAGAAAAACTTTGCTTGTATTTATAGAAAACAAAAATAATTTTAATTAAACTATATTTTTTTTATGAATTTTAACTAAAAAATTTTAAATAATCAAATATGGAAGAAATAAAAAATATTTTTAAACGTTTCTGGTCTTTACTTTCATTTTCATTTTCAATTTACTCTTATCCTTACCATAATGACCACTTGTTTGTGTTTTTATATTTAGGATTTGCAAGGCTGTCCTATTTCACTTATTCTTAAAAATTTTCCGTTCGGTTACTTTTTTGTATATTTGTGTAATTTTTACTGGACTTTACTGGAAAAGTAATCAAACAGAATTTATAACATATAAGATTCGTTTCATATACAGCATATATGTGCATAGTAAATTTTTATATATTTTGAGTGTAAAATTTGTTTTGTAACAATAACGGTAAAATATGAGTATGCATAGTTGTTGGGATTTTTTAGAAAATTGCTGATGGAATTTCTATGCCGATTTAATTTAGCAGCAATTTCACTCACTCCTAGACGTGCCTCCCTATAGGATTTAATACGGACTTGTTCCATTTCGGAAAAAGACGTTCCTCGAGGCATTTTACACTATAATTTACAATATTTGGATTTTAATACAACAATAACAATTAAATTTTATTTTTTTTGTCTAATATTAATTATTTCTTTATTTAAAAGTTATCACTGATTACTAATGAATTAACACTGATGTAAATATAATTATTTCCTTCACCACACAAAATACTAATATCAATATTTACTGATAACGGTATATTTTTTAAGCAAAATAGCACAACCATCAATGTGATTCTCTTTAATAGGATTTGTACTTATTTCCTGCATACTCATATTTAACCGTTATTGTTACAAAACAAATTTTACACTCAAAATTTATAAAAATTTACTACGCACATATAGCTGCTTCGCTGGGTGTATAACAATATTTATAAAATTGTCTCGTTTATTTGGGTTAGAAAAATACATACGAAATATAACACTATTTTCACGTAAGTATAAATGATTTTGTATAATCTGTCGCTGGTATGATGACAGTAATGCTGTTGATATACAAATTACAGTTAGAAATCCACTATTAAAATTGTTATACAGTATATAATACCGGTGTTGGGATTGTAATATTAAAATTGGTATTCAAGTATTCGGTTGCCAATTTCGTTGCTGTTGATACTGCTGAGGCTGCTGTTATTGTTCACATACCATATAACATTAAAGACTTACGAAATAGTCTTTTTGGTTACTTTTATTATTTGGGCAATTTGTCAATATAATAATTTAATAATACAAACCAGATTGATAGATATACGCAGAATGAATTAGATGTCGCGGCATGTAAAGCTGTAGTAGTGACGTGAAAAATGATACTAAAAAGTACAACTCTAAAAAGACATATAACAAAGTCGACCATGGAAGATTGTTGTAGCTGTTGTTCATACATAAAACAAAATTGTGAATTAAACAAGTTGTACTTCTGAGATTATGTATGCAAGAACAAAAACACCGTGTATTGAATAAAATTAGTTTTAATCGCAACAAAACTCGACCTGACGATAGATCAGTGGGCTAAAGCGCTCTGTTTAACGTGTAGTGCGAGTGCATGTGGCATTAGAAATCAGTTTATCTATACCACGGACAGTGATTGCACAGAAAATTTCATATAGACGCAATCGAACAAATAAAAACATAACAAATTTTACATTATTCAAAAAAATGGGGTCACTGACAAGGGTTCAATACCAGAAACTGCGCAGTCTGATTCAGAAAATTGAAAATTTGCAATGTAGTTATGATTTTTAGAAAATACACTCACCATTCACAAAACAACTCTTATTTTTCGTTGTCACCGGCTTGTGACAAAATAAAATATTTAAATTTGATAAAGATTAAATTTGTATTTCTAAACTAAATGTTTAAAGAGGTTACCAATCCAGTGTGGTCAAATTGCAAACAAATATACTAAATATATACTAAAGCCAAAGACAAAAACACAGACATTTTACGTAGATTTTTTTGGTTCCTTTTTCTTATTGCAAAGAAAGGGTTGCATATGTCATATTCTGTTTTTTTTTTGGTTTCTATAATTATCAGCGGCATTTGCGTTTATTTAAAGGATAACAACATTTAGATAATCGTTGATGTAAGTAATGGAAAGATAGTTTTGTTTATCTATACTAGTCTATATCTATACTAATATTACAAAGAGGTAATGTTTTTATGTTTTTTTGTAATCTCCGTAACTAATCATACGATTTCAAAATTTTTTTTTACCAATATTTAATTTGGTCCTCCAGGACATAGGCTATATATCGTTCCCGATTTTTTTTTTTTAAGTTATGAGCGGGTTCATAAAAGTAATATATATACAAATCATGATGTGTGTATGTATGTAACGTATGGACTCCAAAACGGATGGTCCGATTTTGATGAAAGTTTTAGGGAATCTTCAGAATATTCAGGCGGACACTGTGACACTGTGACACTGTGAAGTCTGATTTTTGATTTTCTGTCTGTGGGTAGAGGGGCGTGGCAAAATCCAACTTTCATATTGTACCACCAATGACATATACATATATTTATTTTTTTTTTTCTTTTTTTTTTTTTTTTTGAAAGCCGTTGTCATGTTTTTCAAAACGAGATATCAAACTCTTAAATCATTTATGTAGTTCCGAAGATATTTTCAAAAACCCTATGTTACTATTTACAAAAAACCTATGTTAATCTTCAAGCTATGTTACACGAACACAACAGCCTCATCCGTCTATTCAAAACAGCCCTAGACCAAATGCCGACAGATGATTATACGGTTGTGATAGGAGCTGACGAAACAGCGGCTGGTGAGCATGAGCGGCGCTTTAATGCACCGGTGATAGGTGACGTCGCAGTTTTTATGGCAGTTGTTTTCAGCTATTCATTTTATATACTTCAGCAAATAAAGGCGAAAGAAGGACAAAGAGGCGTTGGGCTTCCCATGAAATTACAAATTTTAAAATGATTTACTCATGTGAATTTATTTTTTTAATTATTTATTTGCTGGCAAAACAACGTTTGCCTGGCCAGCTAGTGTTATATATAATTATTTACATTCTTTTAGAAATTACATTAATTCATGTCGTCAATGTAATTTTTATATTTGGTAACGTATTGTAAATTATTTAAAAAAAAAAATAACAAAAATATGTTTTATAATTTTCAGCAAATAAACTAACTAAAGTATAATTTTTCTAAATATTTTTTGAGTTTTTACGGTCACTCAGTTGTTGCTAAAAAGCAGCTCACTGATTTTGAGCAAAATATATTGCTGAAATTACCAATTGTTTGACTAAAATTCTGCTGACTCGGCAAAATGTTTTTTTGGAATTTACTAACTTCTTTTGTAAGAGTATATATATATTATTTTTTGAAGCAGCATAATATACACTGATAGATTTTTAATTCGCACTATTAATGAATGCATTTGATTAAGTTAGATTCATTAATTTAAATTAGAGCATGCGATATTGTTTACATGTTAGCGGTTCGGTTTCACGTCCAGTTCTGGGGGATGTTAACACTTAACTACTGAGGTGAAATATTTTGGCATATATGCTGTGGTGGTGGTAAATTTTACCTTTTTAATTTTTAGAAAATTTTGCCAATTGGAATATATGATACATTTTTAAATGAATAAAGTAATAAAATAAAAAAATCAAATTTCTAGTTAAACAAAAAAAGGATTTTATTTCATATTCAATTTTCTTAAAACTAAAAAAAGGAACAAACATAGCTTTTAAAAAAAACGTATAAAAAAAACAAAGAAAAATTACATTGGAATAAAAAATTGAGATCAATGAATTTTTAGGAATTTTACTCATCTAATTCCTTGTATATTGTCTACCCGTTTCATCAGTTGCAAAAATATGTCGTGTGTCTTTGAGGTTAGATTTGAAAACGGATGAATAAATAAGAATACCAAAGAATGCTCGTAATTCAATAAGATCAAGATTTTTCATTTCACTTCTTTGAAAGCGATCGAATTAAGCTTTTAGTTTTGTATTTGTATGCTCAAGAATTGTGGTTTCTATATTTCTATCGAAAAATCTTGACCAATATCCAATTATTTCATTTTCAGGATTCTGCTTTATGGTTCCTTTTTCTAATTACAAAGAAATGGTTGCATATGTCATATTCTGTTTTTTTTTTTTTTTTTTTTTTTGTTTCTATAATTATCAGCGGCATTTGCGTTTATTTAAAAGAAAACGTCATTTAGATAATCGTTGATGTAAGTAATGGAAAGATAAAATTGTTTATGTTATATATAATTATTTATATTCTTTTAGAAATTACATTAATTCATGTAATGTTATTTTTATATTTGGTAACGTATTGTTAATTATTTTTAAAAAAAGAATAATAAAAATATGTTTTATAATTTCCAGCAAATAAACTAACTAAAGTATAATTTTTTTAAAAAATTTTTGAGTTTTTGCGGTCACTCAGTTGTTGCTAAATATCAGCTCGCTGATTTTCAGCAAAATATATTGCTAACATTAGCAATTTTTTGCAAGCACCCTCCTGACTCGGCAAAATGTTTTTCTGAATTTACTAACTTCTTTTGTGAGACTATATATATATATTTTTTTTTTTTTTGAAGCAGCATAATATACACTGATAGAATTTCCCTTCGCACTATTAATGAATGCTTTCGATTTAGTTAGATTCATTAATTTAATAAACAATTTTCATTAAATTAATGAAAAATTCATTAATCAAATGATTATGATAACATATTTTTGGTTGCGATGTAATGCGATATTGTTTACATGTTAGTGGTTCGGTTTCACGTCCAGTTCTGGGGGATGTCATAAAAAAAAACAGAAAATTTAAATAAACTATAATAAATATAAATAAATATAAAACAGAAAAAAATGTTGTTATTATTTAATGACCATATTTCATTAAATCAATGAAGTTCCTTAAACCATTTATTTTAATGAGGGCAGCAAAATTTATAGCGACATTTAATTTTTTAAGCGTAGTTTTCATACAAGAATTTTAATCGTTTCCTGACAAATGGTACTAGATTTGGGTTCGTTGATACTTTAAGTCATGCTCAACAAGTACTTTTTTTAATAATATTAATTCATATATATTAAAACAGTTCCTTGTATTTTTATTGAAAATAAAAATCCAAAGAAATACATGTTTTTGCATTAAACGATTGAACGAGTAATCGCCAATTTTGACGATTAGCCGACTCGAATAACCGGTTAATCAATTTAAGCGATTTTTCGCATAATGCCTATACCGTTAAATAGCCCCGATTGAATAATTGGAAACACAAGGTATTTTCTATTGATTTTTAGTTGTTTGCAAACCATGGCGTATGATTAACATTTATCAATGCATGTATCGTAATATAACTCATACGTATCAGTCGACATTTTATGCAGTTAAAATGATTTCTATTAGAAGTTGAATCTTCAAATTAGATTTTTTGTGAACAATATTAACATGCTTATTTTATACTACATAAATATGTTCATTAAAGCTATATTAATAAAAAAATTATTAAAGAGAAACATTTTAGGTCAATTTACAATGATGCGTTTTTTTCCATTATTTACATACTACCTGTTTAAGTATTACCATGTCATAGAAAGCCTGATTAAAGTAAACAAAAATATTTTGAATTTAATGCGTTTATAGAAATTATTAATCTTAAGAAAAGTGAGAAATTTTATCCGGTTAAGGGTTTGAAAAGTAGGGGAAAATTATCCCACTATTTGTGTTTTTCGATCAAACACTATAGAAACATTGTAAACCAAGTATAAGCTATTTTAAGCATCCAATTAATATTAAAGGCATTTAAAAATTCTTAAATCAAAGAGTTTCGTACAATTTTCTAACCCATTTCGCCTTTTAATATGGACTTGGGACGTTCTCTAATACCCTTAACCCTTATGTTTACACCAGGGCCTGGACAGGTGCTTTTTGTTTTTTTGTCGTGTATTTTTTATACTTCCTTAGACGCTATACACTGATAGGATTTTCCTTCATCCTATTAATGAATGTCATTCATTAACTTGGATTCATTGGTTGAATGAAACATTTTCATTAAATTAATGAAAAATTCATTGACTGAATGAAATTTTCATTAACTTTGTTTGTTTGATCCTTAAAATATGCAATCATTTTTACATAAATATTTTTGTACAGCAAACAATAAGTTCCATAAAATTTCCTCTGGAGGCGCTTCAACTATTGAAAAAAAATATTTTCATACAAAAGTCTAAATAAGCACATCCTTTTGGTTTTGTAATTTAGGTCAATTGGTAAGGCGGTGCTGTTTTTATGGTGATGGTTGCGGGTTCAAGTCGTGTTCAGGGAGATAAAAAAAACGGAAAAAATAAATATAAGATTTATTATCTTATATTTAAAGAAAAAATTAACACAAAATAAATATGAAACAAGAAAAAAAATATTTTTTTCAATTATTATTTGATTAATGAAAAATATTTCATTGAGCCAATGAAACTTTCTTTGGGGACATTTTAATGAAAAATTCATTGTATTAATGAAGGATTTCATTAATACAATGAACAAAATTCTATCAGTGTAGTAATGATATGATATGATATCCTCAAGGATACATTTTAGAACAGTTTAGTGCACATTTAATTCCTTTTATTTTGATGGGGGGTGCAAAGTTTAGGGGTTTTAAAACTCTAGTCATATCCGTACTACCTGGGTCTGGCCAGACCCGCAACATTTTCTTAATAAGTAGGCTGTGAATTTATTTGAACTAACAATGTGCACTAGCTGCAAATAAAATAATCAGTTTACTTGAAATTGTGATTCAAAATAGTGGCTGTGTATAGTTTGCGTTTTGTTGATACTTTTTAAAGAATTGAAAGCAATAATGAAGGGATAGAAGAAGTTGACTTATTATACATTTTCATAATAAGTCGTCTAAATTTGTACCGGGTCTGGCTACCCTTGGTGTTATGAATGTGACAAATCAACTTGGTGTAAACATAAGTATTAAGATTGTAAAATCATAAATTTTATTTTTCTCTTCTAATTTGTCAATTCACCGATGAATTTAACATTGGCTTATCAAAGTAAGGAATCGTTACAATTATGATTCTTTGGAAGTTTTTTTTTACATAAACAATTTCTGTGGAAGACATGTAAAGGTCATATGTACAGCTTCCTTTCTATGACAAGCCAATATTAAATTAATCAATGGAAATACCCAATTCTTCATTCTTAGACAGACCAATTTTTACCGGGCATATATTGGAAATTATTTTATGGCCTGTTCCTCGATCTCGAACGAAATCTAGTGGAAAGAAATCTAGTCACTCGCATTCGAATCAATTTGGGTTTCTCTATTTCGAAAGCAATCGTTCGCCTATACTTACGTGTGTAAATTATTATGTTTTACGTATTTACAAATCATAGTGGTGCCAGACCGGATATTTTAAGCTTTTCCTTTAAAAGTACCAAAAATACTACTAAATTGCTTGAAGATTAGATTAGATTATAGTGGCACTATGCACCGCGACCAGAAATTGGTATTTTGTGCTGCCAGCGAATACACCCTATAGGTTCAGGCTCCCTACGAAGCCAATTATTCTACCAGGTGAACAGTTCCAAACGTCCGATGGCGTCACTATTCGATCACCAAAATAACGCACCCTCCTGTCGGAGAGCCTCGGACATTTGCAGAGAACATGCTCAGAGGTCTCGGGTTCCAATTCACAAAACCTGCACGTATCCGTAGAGGATCGTCCCATCTTGTACAATTGATACCTAAGGCCACAGTGTCCTGTGAGGTAACCCGTTACGGTCCTTAGTTCGCCCCTCGTCATAGACAAGAGTTTCCGCGACCTCTCCCCAGAGGGAGATATAAACAGCCTCGCCTGTCGCTGCCCAGGCGATCTGGCCCAATAGGCCCCAAACTCCGACTCCCTCCATCTTCTGAGCTTCTCTCTGACATACCCATTGGGTACGCCACAGAAGGGTTCCGGGCCAATGAATTGTCGACGAGCTCCGTAGTTGGCTAAACAGTCAGCCGGTTCGTTGCCCTCATGCCCCTCATGGCCTGGAACCCAGCCCAGTGTCAAGGAGTTGTTAAGTCCTAGACGATTTAGAGAGTCGATACATTCCTTAACCAGACCAGACGACACATCTTGAGCCCTCAAGGCACCAAGTGCCGCTTGGCTGTCAGATAGAATGTAGATCGTGGCCCCCCGTGTCCTCCTCCGCAGACACTCTTCCACACAGATACAGATAGTGAAGACCTCAGCCTGAAAAACGGAGCGATATTTGCCCATGGGCAGAGCACGCTGAAATCCGGGTCCGACGACACCCGCCCCCGTATCCATGTTCAACTGTTTCGAGCCATCCGTGAACCAGACCTGTGCACCAACCTCCGGTACCCAAGATCCATTCAACCACATGCTCCTGTCGAAAATCACAACAACAAAGTGCCTAACAAATACTTGCACAGGCAGTATCTTGTCACTGACCCTAATAACCGGGTCATCAGCGAACATTTTCGCAATCTTAAGATGCCCCTTCAGATCCCCACTCCTCATGCTGCCAATCTCCCGCAGCCTTAGGGATCCCATGCACGCGTTCTCCTTTACAGAAATATGCAAGGAGGAATACCCAGCATGACTCCAATGGCATCAGTCGGACATGATTTTGGAGGCACCAGTGATACCAATACATGCCAGTCGATAATTCCTCTTAAGAGTCATCTGAGCCCCGAGTTGTTCAACCTTTGTCCACCACGCCAAAGAGGCGTATGTGACCATCGGTTTCACAATGGTGTTAAAAGAACAGTAGACCATTTGAGGTCTAAGGCCCCAGGTCTTGCCAAAGAGCCTCTGGCTTGAAGATAAATACAACATTACTTAACAGTGATCAGCTTTCTATGACTGTTCTTTAAGCTGAAATTTAAAATTCTTAATCATCTACGAATATTCGTGTTTTTTTATATCCATTGGTTTTTTTTTACAGATAATTATAATTTTTTATTATATCATTCATTCCAGCAAAGAACACTGAAAAATGAGGATTTCTTTCTGAGGTTATCCGATTTTTTTTTTATATTTTGTTCGTGAATACTCTATAGTCCCACTTGCACATTTCCTTCTCCAGATCTCGAAATTTGTAAAAACTCACGATTTTATGCACGTTTTTAGTTTTCATAAATTTAATAAAAATGCTAAAAGTGCTTAACTTTGAAGTGCCATAACTTTTTAATTGTATATCGCATGTTATTAATTTAAACGATATTTGGAAGATGCACTTGTCTACTTTATCACTGGTTGTTTTTAAGCAAAATGATTGCTAAAAAATGCGTACTTAATGCAAGTGGAGTTTTCTAATGCATTTTCAAAACTTTCTCCCCCTACAATTTTCAAAAAAAAAAAAATACAGTTTACTAAAATATGGAATCTTACATAAATATTTATACAAATTGTTGCGGCACTTTATAAATCAGCCAGCTTTTCAATAAAATACAAAATTTTAACAGCACTCCTGTGCTTTAGTATTATTAATTTTGTTGCAAATTTTGTAGCATTTTTAAAATATTGACTTTTTGGTTCTGTACTGGTCAATGCTTGGAAAGCTTGAAGGGCCACGCTCGCCGGTTTGGGGGAGGATTCTTGACCATACTAAAACCTTCTGCCACAACATAAAAAGAAAAGAAAATATCATCTTTCCAAGACTTTTCTGCAAAACTTTTCTCTACTAAAACAGGGCTATTGAAGTAATCATAAAAAGAAAAAAAAAACTTCAAACTAGTGATAGTTGTTCTCATCACTCTTGAACACTCTGATTAAAAATTCCCACCCGTGTCCTATCACTCAATATTTCAGTGTTCGAAATAAAAATGTCGTTAAATATTTCCCCTTACGAAAGACTAAAACGTCCTTCTTAAATTATCCGCATTCTCAGCTTACCAATCAACATTCCCAAATAAATTGGCTTACTCACAGCTATTCATTTTAATTTAAAACCTATTTTATTCAATATTCCATTTTCATACTTAGATTTAATTAAAACTATTATCCTATTGCTTAAACAATCCTTTTCCATATAGTCTGATAGTTATTCATATTCAGATAATTAAAATCTAATTGATTTATAAACGATTTTACCAATTATTTTAGTAAATATCAAAACTTTAAATTTAATGTCTAAACGAATGCATGTCAATTTGATAATTTGTATATTATAACTTACGATTTGAAATCCTCAGTAGAGGATAATGTACTTTTCCTTTAAATTTACCCTTTTCACTGATACCTTTTCCTCAGGACAGATTACGATGATTTGAGCTCAAAGCATCCAAGGTGACTGTAATATAAGATTTATATTAGTTAAGAAAATCGTAAAATAATATACAATAGTTTTGATAACTTTCGATATCAAATATTATACAAATTTAACATGCTCTAGATAAAAAAAATTATCAAGGAAATTAAAATTAAATTTTGTTATCATCAAATTAAGTTTATTTATTCATGCACTTAAACTTTGGTTAACTTAAGGTTAAATTCAATTTATGAAACCGACTTTAAAGTGCATGTATAAATAAAAGCTTTAACATGGTAATTTATCAACTCTAACAGTTTGCTTTTACGTTAATATAAAAAAAAATCTTCTTATGTTAGTTTGTATATACTAATGTTATATCTAGCATTAAATTTAAATTAAATATTTCTTTAACTCTGTTAAGTTAGTAATATTATTATTATACTTAGCAGTAGAACTCATTTAATAAATTGATGACGACACAAGTCTGCTTTCTCACAACGGTTTTCTACTTCGGTTTTATCACGTATTTTCATTCATAACAAGGGACAAGTACAGTGGAAGACAATCCCGTAGGCTTTTATTGAAAATTCGGTAATTTATTAAATTGCCGATATTTTAATTTCCAATTAGTAGGGCACATCTTAAGGATCATTACGTAGTAAGGCCAATGATAGTAGTTATGATAGTGGCAATCAAATAGCAGTCATATGTTGTAGAATTATTTTTACTTTGGATTTATACTAATAGAAATTGTGAATGAATGATGAATTTGGGATTTCGAATAGCCAATTTTATAGAAGAATTTATGTACAATTTAGAAGCTGGTGGTTGTAATTTTTCCATTCCACAGAAGCATAATAATTTATTATTAATAAATTGATGGCCTATGTTGAGTATACAATGACGTAGTTGTTAAACCAATTTTAATATTGCTATTAAGCTGTCTCAGTTTACAAATCCTCATAATTACAACATGATGACGTAGTGAAAGATCTCCTTTTTTTATATATATTCTCACTTTACACAAAACACGTTTTGGGAGATTTTATTCCAAAATTAAAACCCTATAAGGTAATTATTGTTAAAAAAAAACTAAATCGTTAAAGAAATTAGAAATTCTTACCAATATAAATTGGGTTTTCTGTTGAGATTCCAATGAAAACGTGACGGCACTAGTGGCCAATTTGCATTTTGGAAGACCCAAAAAAAAATACCTTCGCCAATGCGTAATTCCACAATAATCTCTTAAAATTTATTACGGAAATTCGTATTTTTTTTTTTTTTTAATATATTAAAACGTCACGATTACAGATTTTCACGATTTTTTGATATTAATTTTAATGTAAGTATAATAAAATTTTTACTTGTAACATTTACGATTGAAACCGATTTTAAATTTTAATTATTCTCAAGAAGCTGAGAACTGTTTAACTTTACCCAAGTAACTCCACGATGAAAAAGACCAGAACGGAAGATACAACATAAATCGAAAACTTGTTCGGCTACAGTAAGGCAAATCGTGTAACAATCGATAGTTAGATGTATTATCGATGATTGATACATATGATTCAATTGTGCGTTGCCATTAATAATATTTACGCTATTCACACTATAGTAGTCTATCAGCCTATTCACACTATAGTAGTCTATCACGTTAAAATAATTAAACATTTATCTTCCGAGATTTATAATTTATGTTGCGCTCCAGTTTCGAGCATAATTGCAGCATACTTATAAGCAAATATAGCATGCGATATATTTTAATTAAAGGGTACTGTATTTCTTGAGAGAAGAATTTCATATGTAACAAAATAAAAATCGTTATACAAAAATGTTAACACGGTTATTTAAAAAAACAATAAAAAATTTATTAAAACTTACAAAATCTGTAACAATTTATTTAATTTTTATTACCAAGAGTGAACGCTTAAAAACAATTCTGTAGCTTACGTGCCTTTTTACTGACTAAATTTTTAATTTTCTAATTGTTAGTTGCTAGCTACAAATTGTCTACGTGATATATAAACAATGACCGTTGTGTTAAAAATAAAGTTCTTTTCATACATATTCCAAAAAGAGAATTATATATATTATACAAAAAAAAAAATAGTTACAATTGTAAATAAATACGATTTTTTACAAATTTGGAGATCTGAAAAATACGAATAGATGCACTGAATTTAATAAATCGCATTGTGACTATGGTAAAGTTTTTAGACTGTTGCAAGATGGCTTATTTGAAATTGATGAAGCTGAAAACGTGTCTGAAGTAACTGAACATTTGATATGCTCCATAAATAATGCTATTGAACATTCGACGACCACTTCTAAATACAAAAGTCAGTTGAGGTTTGAAATAACGCCATAGATAAACAAAAATCTCCAAGCTTGAATACAGTATAAAGGGAAAATATTGTCCAGAAGGCGAAAATCGAAAAATTATAAGTATGACAATCTGCTAAGGAAATTCGGAAAAGTCATAAAATGAGCTTGAAAATCGTCACGAGATAATTACTATTATGATAACTCGAGCAAACTATTATGATAATTCGAGCAAATAATGTGCTTGGGAGAACGTCAAAAAAACATTTTAACCTTACTACATCAGAAGGTATGCCCGTATTTGATGACCTAACTAAAGCAAACAAGTTAAACCAGTATTTTGTTCAGTCTGTGATTAATTTAAACAAGCAAACTGAAGTATTTCCAGAAGATAGCTGAAATATGTTAAGAACGTTATCCCAATCTTTGGAAAATTTGAGACTGCAGCCGATTTCAATGGATGACATAAATACAATTATTAATAATTTAAGTTTTAAAAAATCAACTGGTTTTGATAATATTGCTCCAGAATTACTATACAACTGCAAGGATGTTATTGCTCCAATCTTGAGAACTATTTTCAATCACATAGTAAGATCGTCAATATATCATGACCGTTTGAAAATCAGTAAAATTGTCCCAATACCTAAAGTTTTAAATGCTTCTGCTGCAAATGAGTTTTGACCGATTGCATTGCTTTCTACCATCGATAAAATTTTTGAAAAGTTGATTCATGATAGGCTGCTTACATATTTTGATAATAATAATTTATTTATGAACATCAGTTTGGATTAAAAAAGGCTGTGGTACAGATGAGGCAGTTGCGAACGTCGTAAATTTTATATGTAGTGGGTTGGATAGTGGTGCAAGTGGTGTGGCAGATCTGTTTCTAGACTTTACAAAGGCTTTTGATCTGGTTGATCATAAAATAATGATGCAGAAGTTATCATATTACGGTGTTTTGGGAAAAGAACTAAATATGTTCGAAAATTACTTTAAGAATAGAAAGCAGTTTGTTCAAATTAATGATGCCAAAAGTGATATGCTAAATGTTGATTGTGGGGTGCCTCAAGGTAGCTGCTTGGGGCCATTGCTGTTTTCAATTTATTAAAATGACATTTGTAACTTATGTCTGACTGGAAAATTATATATGTTTGCACATGACGTTTGTCTGTTTTATCCCTACAAATTTGATTTGACATTGAAAACATACATGAAACGAGATGTTGCCTTAGTTTTTGAGTATGCTAGATTGAATAAATTAGTACTAAACGCAAAGAAAACTAAATTGATCAGATGCTATTAAAATGTCCAAAATAGTGATTTCAATATTTTTGTAGATGGGAGCAGAATTTTTGAAAGCCATCATGTAAAATATTGGGGAATAACTTTACAGAGTAACCTCTCGTGGAATTTGCATATTGCGGAAGTTAAAGCCAAGATAGCTCCAGCTGTTGGTATTTTGTTTAAAATCAAAAATAAATTGAACCTAAAAACCAAACTTTTGATTTATCAGGCTCTAATACAAAGCCACCTAAACTACATGTCGATAATATACGGATATAAAACCACTACTGCTTTGAAGTCGCTGCAAAGTATGCAAAATAATGGTTTAAAAACTATTCACAATTTACCAATAACTTATCCATAACTTATTCAATTATTATCAACTTTTAATGTACATGTTTAAAACTTTAAATAATATTGGATATCACACGATCAACTTTATGCAAAATCAGTCGACATTTAGTACAAAAAATCAGCAAAATCTCCGTTTACCTAAATGCAGATTGGAAACAACAAAACAGCGTATTGAATACATTGGTGGGTTCGAATATAATAACTTGCCCTTACAATTAAAACAGTGAACAGAATTTCAAGTTTTAAGATCGAACTTAAAGAACATGTGTTTGAAAATCTTGAAGTGCTTCGCTTGTAAATAAATATACTTAAAATATGTAAATATACTTTTTTCCCCTATAAATATAATATACTTAAGTTTTAGATGTACACGTTATTTGCCAACTTGCCTCTTTAAAGCCTTTAAGGCGCTTAGGCCAAACTAATTTTGAATTATAATTGTACATGAAATGTAAATAAACAATTTATAAAACAAAATAAAAAATGTATAATAAGGAAATGTACAAATGGGACCATAGAGTATTCATGTACAAAAAATAAACAAAATCAGAGGTCCCGTGTTTAGATTTTTTGCGTTTTCTCATGGAATGAATGATATGTTTTTTGAAAATATTTTGTTACTCGAAATGAAAAAAGCAAGTGAGTGGTTTTGACATTTACGTTCGCAGCGTTGACAACTCGTTCGAAATAGAGAAACCAAATTTTGTATGAAAACTACTACGTTTTCATTCGACTTGTACTTCAAGTCATCGTTCGCATAGAGTGTAGTTAGAGAAACCCAAATCAGTTTTCTTTCGCTTAGAAAGCGAAAGAAAGCATTCTTTCGAAATCGGGAAACAGGCCATTAATTATATCGTTCGCTAACTGCAAGACTGACATAACTCAAAAAACTCGATTTGCAGAAAACGAGATTAAAGTTTTCTATCCATATCTGACCCTTTATTTATTTGGTCACGTGTTTTATAAATAGGGGACTTTGTTGTATTTTCTCTTAGTGAGAGCTGTGTGCGAATTATCGAGAGACCAGTGAGAAGCACAGTTTCTCTATAAGGTATATACTCTTTGCACCCACTTTAAAGGAAATATATTATCATTTATCTCGAAAAGTATACATGATATTAATATATAAAGCACTAGCTGACCCGGCAGACGTTGTCCTGCCTAAAATTGTATTTAAGGCTAATGACTTTTCAACAAATAGCATATTATTATCAAAACAGCTCACACAAAGTTTGAAGACTCCCGCTGTAATAGTACTTCAGATATGCAATTATAAATTTTTACTTCGTATGGGAGGTGCCACGCCCATTGCTTGGATCCCGCCCACTTTTTGCAAAACTATGCATATTATTATCAAAACAGCTCACACAAAGTTTGAAGACTCCCGCTGTAATAGTACTTCAGATATGCAATTATAAATTTTTACTTCGTATGGAAGGTGCCACGCCCATTGCTTGGATCCCGCCCACTTTTTGCAAAACTATGCATATTATCAAAACAGCTCACACAAAGTTTGAAGACTCCCGCTGTAATAGTACTTCAGATATGCAATTATAAATTTTTACTTCGTATGGGAGGTGCCACGCCCATTGCTTGGATCCCGCCCACTTTTTGCAAGATTATTTATATTGTTATTAAAGTAGCTCACACAAAGTTTGAAGACTCCCACTGTAATAGTACTCGAGATATACGATGATAAATTCTTACTTCGTATGGGAGGTGCCACGCCCATTGCTTGGATCCCGGCCATGTTTTGCAAGATTATGCACATTATTATCAAAGTAGCTCACACAAAGTTTGAAGACTCCCACTATAATAGTACTCCAGATATGCAATAATAAATTTTTACTTCGTATGGGAGGTGCCACGCCCATTGTACCTATATAGGTCAATTGTAAATCTAAACCATCCAGGGACAAACTCAAATACACACAAAAAATTTCATCGAAATCGGCCCAGCCGTTAAGGAGGAGTTCAGTTACTAACACACTTTCAGAAGAATTATATATATAAAGAGATAAAGATGATATAACTAATAAATCTGCATCATTAACTCGCATTTTTTGACTTATGACAGTCTTGTAGTAAATGAGCGATATGTTCTTCTAAAATCTAAATTTTTTAAAATTAAATTATCACAAAATCTTGCATGATTTACTAACAATCGCAATTTAAAACTAAAGGTAACAATCTAACAATCGCAATTTAAAACTAAAGGACTTGAGTACACTTTGAGGATGGAATAAAAAGTTGAAATTATGTGTATTGTAGTAGATGCATACTGAAAGGTATTCACATAGTGCATGAATACTGAGCATAGAGTAACTTTACTTGGGTAATTTAAAACCACATACAACTGACATTGGACTACATATGTTTAGCAAAATTTCCAAAGCAATTACAAACAAATATGACTAGACCCAAACATTAACAGACACAAAAATAAATAGAGGTTTCAAACTTAAAGCGTTTTTCGTAGTACAAGCAATTCATTTATAATGCGCTTCATGGCGGTGTTATGAAGTACAAACGAAAGTTTTTTAAAGGTTGCTTGACATTTGACCACCCTGAAAACATGTGACAATATTTGAGTGCACTTGACACACTGACCACCCGGAATATATACTCAAAATGCTGCTATAGCACTTTAGAATTTTAAGACAAATATTTTATAGTATATAAGATTGTAAATATTCTAGCATTGGTTAATCTTAAGAGAACAGCAAGTTGACAAACATCAACCACAAAAGATTTTAAAATAAATAAAATTGTAACTACTAAAACGAAGTAAGTTGTTTTAATTCACTAACTACTCCACGACTTACATACTTCATGGCGATCCTGCAACCGATCCTGTGACAAAAAAAAGAACAAGTCAACCGAGGGGAAGAAGAGGGAGAGACAGTGAAAGCTAATAGATGGCCGAGAAACTCCTACTCAAACTTTGTTTGCATCCTGATATCACATGCAGCGTATTACAAAGTAGAAAGACACCACTAAGAAAACTGCATCAACGAGTGGCCACTGCACTTGGTAAACCAGCAGACAGTATTCTATTACACACAAAGGATACATTTATAGCGGAGGACGATACACCAGACTACCTGAACCTAGTTCACTTAGATGCAATTTATGTATACCGGATGTCTGTGTGAATTACCAACATCCTCAGCGATAGCAGCAATGACAGCAGTTAAATACACCGAGGCAACACCAAAGAAGTGAATCAAGTCAGCAAGTAAATAGTAACAAATCAGTAATAAGGTACACTCATAATAATCCATGCATAAATTTACGAAAACTACAAAAACTTTCGTAAAATGTACAAATTTTGGTTTATTTTACAAAAAATGTGGTTATTTTTACATTTTTTAAAAATTTTACGCGTGGATTATTATCAGTGTATGAAATATTAAAAAATATATATTTAGTATAATGCTGAAGGCAATTGTACCACTACTAGTATTAACAATAATTATAACTATAATCATAGCGGTGGTAATGATACAAGTGAAAAATTATTTCACAAATACGGCTTTAGAGCAAGATTATATCTTAGAAAAAATAGGTGAAATTAAAGTAGTAGACAAAGTCAACTCTGTAGTAAAGAATATATACGTAGTAGAAAAATTAAAGTCAATCAAGGATTATTTAAATGAATTGACTGAACAATAAAATATATAAAAAAAAAAAAAATTTTTTTATAATTTGATAAAGTGAAACGTATGGATCAAGTATATCTGAAGTTAGAGTCAGTTATAGCTAACGCGAAGAAGAGCTTGGGTAGACCATACTCGACGGAAACAATAATTAGCAAACGAAAGGAAATAGCAGCTATAACTGAAGAAGCTAGTAAGATCTTGTCAGGTAAACAATTTACGGGAAAGCAAAAGTCAAAAAAAGTTGGATAAGCTAAAAAGGGATGCTCAAGGGTTGCTTACCACTCAAGAAAATTCTTCTAGGGCCAGCTCAGTAGACTCCTTAAATTGTGAAAATTCTTCCAATCAGTCAATCCC
Organism: Delia radicum; assembly: GCA_021234595.1. Classification (NCBI taxonomy): domain Eukaryota; kingdom Metazoa; phylum Arthropoda; class Insecta; order Diptera; family Anthomyiidae; genus Delia; species Delia radicum. The sequence continues at coordinate 78,347,301 of CM037851.1, forward strand.
GACCACAATGTCAACATCCTTGGACATGAATGAATTGGCAACCATAGTCAAATTGGTCCCAAGTTTCACGGGAAAGGAAGACGAGTTTCAAAATTTCGTAACTAATCTTGCTTTAATTTCGGAAACCGTTCCAAGATTCTTTTTTCAAATTTGTTTCCAAACCCCATGTGGATTTAAAGGTTCAGAGTAGGATCAGACAGGATTCTATTCCAAGGAACATTGGGAAATTAATTGAGGTGCTGAAATGGGCATATAAATCCCAAAAGTCCTCAAATAGCGTGCTCAGCGATTTCACGCGGATAGTACGGAAGGGGGATAACGTGATAGGGTTTGCAAACAAGATTGAGAGTCTGACAACAGAGTTAAATGAGATACAAATCTCGGAAGAAAGTGAGGAGCATCGTGCTTCCATAGTTAGTGCCAACAGACGGATTGCATTCAATGCATTCATCAGTGGGCTTACAGATCCTCAACTGGTATCGACAATATATGCTAGTCAAGTCAAAACGTTCTCAGAGGCGGTGACTATTGCTGAAAAAGAATCAGCACGTGCGACACAAAGAAGTGTATTATATCAGATAGCACATGCCTGGGCAGATTATAGAAATAACAATAACCGGAACAATAACAGAGGTCTATGCTCAAGGTGTGACCGGGAACATGGCAATAATAGATGCTATGCAGAAGGTAAAAAGTGTAGCAAATGTGGTAAATTGAACCATTTTGCGAAAGTGTGCCGGAAAGAAGTGGTAACGGTCATAACAACAATAAAACTATAAATAACAACAATAATAAGGGAAACGGATATGGTAACAAGAATTTCAACAGCAGTAGTAGTAGGAACTATAGTAATAGGAGGCGAAAACCAAAACATCCACTGTATTCAGGATCAGGGAAACTCCCGAGATCCGGAAGTTTTGACATATCAAGACTCTCCGGCACAGAATTAGTAACGCAACACAGAATTTACAATATTTCATCCGACTTAAAGAATTATATAAAACTAAAAATTCACCACACAGACAACGTCCTAACATTTTTAATAGATACAGGGGCTGACGTGTCACTATACAAGGAGAACACTGTGCGGAACTACGTAGACAGTCCGGATGATTATTGTCTACTGACAGGAATATCAAGTGATAAGATAAAATCCTTGGGATCCACAGTTGTGAAAATACCAATTGGAGAAACTGTAGTAAGTCACAAAATACAACTCGTGAATTACGATTTCCCAATTGCTACAGATGGAAGGGATTTTCTTTGCAAATATAGTTGCAATATTGATTATGAGAAGTACACAAACTATACAGTTTATTTATTTATTTATTTATTTATTTATTTATTTATTTATTTATTTATTTATTATTTACATCAGCTACAGTAGAAAATACATCTGTTGGAAAACCAAAATTTCGAAAAATACAGAATAATATAATAATATAATATAAATATACGAAGTAATTGATTAATATGTAATGAAATAAGTAATTAAAAACATACAAAACAAATAAAAATAAGAATAAATTAATTTTAGGCAAAAATACAAATTTTATATACATATGTATATAAAAATATAAATTAAAAATTAAAAAAAAAAAAATAAAATAAAAAATTTAAAAATAAAAAAACTAAAAAAAAAAAAAATATATAGACAATAAATTACAAACACAAGATTTCAAATCAAATAGAAGAACAATATAAAAACAACACAGACAATAACAAAACAAACAAATTTACATATAAGAAATAAAATAACACAAATAAAATAAATAAATTAAATGATGAGTTATTGACGATAAGGAGCAGGCAAATAGCCAGGTGCAAAAGCTGGAACACATCAAAGAGATACACAACAAGCACAGGAACTCACAGCAGAAACAGCACAAGAGAAAAAACAGGAACAGGAACAGACAGGCAGGAATTTAATAAATTAAACTGGAATAATGGATAAATAGGCAGACAACCAGCACATGAGCATAAACAGGAACAGACAGAGCAGGCAGGAACAGTTTGCAAAGTTTTCTGCAAAACACCTGGAGGCAGTCGGGAAATTCTCACACACTAAGGAAAATTCCGACACATCGCTACAGGCACAATATTTGGCAACAAAGGTCATAAAAAAAGGAAAAATCGTTTTATTTTCCCTAATAAATTTTCCCTAATAAATTTTCCCTAATAAATATCTGGAGGCAATCGGAAGATTCTCACACGCAAAAGAATAAGCCGACACATCGCTACAGATACAAAAGTTGGCAACAGCAGAAATACAAATTTAAAGTTAAATCTCGCGTAATAATGACCGTTTTATTTTATGAATAGGATCGGACACGGAAAATAAGTTGAAAAACTCATTAAAATTTGTACATAGACATCGAAATGGATTGAATTCCTCATAATTATATCTGCAAAATGACGTGTGTATAGGAACATAACTCCTTGTTACCCGAACTGGAATATTAAAATCTATGTTCCCAAGTAAGAACCGCGAATCAATTTCAACATTAATTAGTTTAACCATAAACGTTACGCCTAGCATTAATCTTCTCTTCCAAAGTGTAGGAAGATCAATAAGCTGTAAACGATGTTCATAGGGTGGCATATTCTGAGTGACACTCCAACCTTATCCACGTAAAGTAAATAACAAAAACTGTTTCTGAATCGATTCTATAATCAATATAACAACCATAATTTGGGGACCATACGACCGATGCATATTCTGGAATAGGCCTAATAAGACTTATGTATAAACTTTTTGTAACATAAGGATCATCAAATTCCCTAGACCACCTTTTCATGAAACCTACCAAAAAGAATGTCGAATCAAAAACTGCATAACAAAAATCCTTAGAATGGCTTTAATGCCAACAGGGTATAGTATACATGAATTCAGAAGTCAATTCTATGTAGAGTACCTAAAAACTTAGATAATTTTTTTCAGCATCTTTAAAAGGCCAAAAGTTACTAGGAAATGCATTTAAAAATGTGTTCCAACTATACCACATTTGCAAGTTGTTGCTTTGGCTAAAATTTTACCAAGGTCCTTATTTAAAAAACGTAACATTTTTTTACCCAATTTGAATCACTTAAATTCTCGACGTGGTTTATAAGCCGAAACTGGTCGATCTAATATTTCTATTTCTACAACGTACCCGAGTTTAACAAATTCAGAGTGTTTATTTAGTATGGAGTACCTTCATTGGTTAATTTTATGACTTTATATTAAAATTCTAATTGATTAATTCACAAAGACAAAACTTCAGATATCGCGTAAATATTCCCCTGTAAAGAATTTACACAGAACGTACTTCAAGTAAATCTTTCAAAATTTAATTTAAAATTGCATATTTGTCATACAAAAATCTAAGAAAAGTAAACGAATAAAATCTTTCTTCAATAATAAATATTTTACTCTAAATATAATCAAGATTTTTCATCAATTTTGCTCTAGAAAACTTATTTCATTTGTAAAAAGATTGTGATGATATAACTTTTCTTAACACCAATAGAAGTTTGCGACAACTCTCAATGTATTTTACTTAACACAGATAAATCGTATTTTTCTTTTTCGATGTTCAATATTGGCATCCTCGTTGACGTAACCAGCAAACATTCACTGTTTTCCTGGAAAACAACAATTAATGTTTTTATGTTAGGATTATTATACATGTTGTAAGATTCGCCAGATTTTTTAACGTATTTTTCTCAAAAAACTAAAATCGGCTTCGTGATGCGAGATAAAAGTTGGTAATATCCTTTTCTGCAAAAGTTTTTGTTTCATGAAGATTTTAAGTGAAATACGATACATATTAAATATATTATACAAGCATACCTTTTATGGTTTGCTAAACTTGCAATAAACATTTAAATTTAAAAAATTTTAAACGAAAATTGTTTTTTTTTTTTTTAAATTTTCAATAAATAAAAATGTATAATTTTTATTTTGACATTATGTACAAAGAAAATAAAATGATAGTTTTTCAGTAGCTACATATATCGACTAAGTAGTCTGGTTGACAAACTTTTAAAAATTTGAGTGCAACCGAATTTTGATAAAAAATTTATTGTTTTTCCAACCAACAATTGTTCTAACTAACATTTTATTTGGTTATATATATTTTGGATTTGAGTTTCTGTGGGCACAACGAAATAAATCAGTTCATGTTTATTAAATGTGATTTAAAATCAGTTGCATCAATGGCGTCTTACTACGGTAACTTAATTTTATTCAAATTATTTGAATTAACTAATAAAAAAGTTGACAACTCCTTCGAATGGTATCATTTCATGTTTATTAGTGAAGAGGACATACAATTGACCCTTGCTATATAAATAATGTTTCCCTAATCAATTTTTAATGATTAGTGTTGATTTAAGTAGGCAAGATTAAATTCCAACTAATTTTTTCACTGTATGTAGCAATGATTTTGCCTTATTGACGCTTGAATTAACATGTAAATTAAAGCTAACTTATGATCAAGTAAGACACCTAAATCCAAAAACGAAACAACATTTTCCAACCCATAAGTTCCAATGAAGTAATCAAACTGAATTGGGCATGACCTGTAAAAAGACAATTTCTTGCACTTTCTCAAATTAAGAGACATCCCATTAAAATTACACCATTCAGCAAGTTTTGTAAGATCATTCTGTAACCAAATTCCAATCTGCAATCTATTCAAGGATAAAAATAGCTTAACATCGTCTGCATACATCAAGATTCTAGAGTTATTAATAATAGACGGAAGGACGTTTAAGTATAAAACCAATGAAATAGGACCAAGATGACTACCGTGCGGCACACCAGACGTGACAAATATCTTCCTAGATACTTGATTTCTAAACATAACCCGTTGATTTCGATCCTTCAAGTATGACGATATCCAATTTAAAAGCCTCGGATGAAAACCAAAGGCACCTAATTTGTGTACTAAAAGATTATGACTGACCGTATCAAAAGCCTTAATAAAGTCTGTATAGATAACATCAGTCTGATAACCACACGACATGACAGGTTAAAGACATGACAGGTTAATTCCATTAAATTTGTTGTTGTAGATCTACCCTTAACAAAACCATGCTGGTATGGAGATATCAAATTTCCTACCATATGAAACAATCTATCAGTGACAATCTTTTCAAATAAATTAGGCAAAGCACTCAATATCGCAATTCCTCTATAATTGTCAATACAACGTCGATTACCATTTTTGTGAAGGGGAATAATAAAACTCTCCCTCCAAAAAGTAGGAAAGTAGCCAATTTTCAGTGAATAATTAAAAATCTTAGTAAGCGGAATAAACAATTCACTAGCACAATTTACCAAGATAGATGAAGGCACACCATCCGGACCAGGTGAGTTAGAAAATTTAAGACTCTTTAAACCTCTTCATCCTCAGTAATGATAAAATCAGAAACAATATTAAAAACATTAAGATTGAGCGGGTAAATAGTTGTTGATACAGGAATAGCAGAATAAGTATTCTGAAAAGTTTTGCAAATAAATCAGATATTTCAACAACATTGAAGAATCTTTGACATCAAAATTCATAGATGCGGGAAAACCACTAATCTTCCTTTTGGAATTTACAAAACTATAAAAACTCTTTGGATCGGTCCGGAAACCTAGTCTTCATTTTAACCAAATAATCCGAATAACATCTCTGATTTAATGCATTATATCTATTCCTAGCAAAAGAATCATTCATGTAACTAATGGAAGAGCCCTTCTCCTTATGTTTTTAAACAGTCTACTCTTAACATTCCTTAATCTTCTCAACTCACTCGTAAACCAAACAGGACCAGTTGTAACAAATTTATTATTAGGGATAGGGACTGAACTCGAAAACCCAGAAAACAAAATATCATAAAATGTGGATATGCAATTATCCAGTCCATTATTCAAACAATGCCATAATTTTTCTCTTAAAAAGCATTTTAGTAAATCATAATTCGTCCTACTAAAATTGAACTGTTTAAGGGAAACAACTTCAGAACAGGGAGCCCTAGAAAAATCAATAATATCGACCACAATGAAGAGGTTGGATGATAATTATCCTCAGGATAAACAAACGATAACGATCTAAAAAGGGAAATGTCAGGAACAATTCGAGAAAACAAGATCCAGAATCTTGTCACCTATATTAGATATATTGTTAAACTGAGTAAGACACGAATCAAACAAGGACACAACAGTACTAATCGACAAGATCAGGACACAATGACCAAGACACCTTAGGCAAATTAAAATCACCCAAAACGATGATAATATCGTTTTCACCAAGTCTGCTAACAACTTCACGTATCAAATTAGCATGATCCAGATAAACTTGCAAACTAGATCTAGGTGGGATATATGAACAGGTAATATAAACATATTTATTATCAAAAGACAAACGAACACATAAAAATTCAACATCTCTAACACTGGAAAAATCAACGCGATCCGAAGATATTGAGCAGTGTACAGAAATCAAAACACCACCTTACATTCTCCTCCGACCGCAATTCAGATCATTTCGATCATTACCATAACAATCACATCTATAAATATGATAATCACTACAAAAAATCTCACTATCAAAAATATCAGGATTCAGCCAAGTCTCAGTAAAAGCAATAATACTATAGCAACATCCAACACTATTCCTACAAACCTCATGCAATTTTGGATTTAGACCCCTCACATTCTGACACAAAGTCGACAACGACCTGTTAACACCACTTAGTTTTTTGGCAGAACAGCGGGTCTGTCCATTCTCGGTTTATCAATATAGATAAATTCACGAACAAGCACACCCTGCGGCCAAAACGAGTTTTCATTGAGAATATCAAACAGATTCAACGGCACAATTATCCTAAAGGAAGAAATATCTCTAGGTTGCGAAAATTTAAACTTAATAACATTTAAATCGGACCGATTTATTCCCGAACAATTTTTTTCTATAAAATTCTTAAGTCATCAACAGTTGTATCCGGAGCGAATCTTGACACAAAAACAAGTCCTACGAGGTGGAACAACAATTAATCCACACATTTCAACAGGGCCATTATCACCGGACATCTCCTTACTCACCAGCGGTGCAACAGATGAACTCGATGATGGCCCTTCCCGAGGACTTTTTTCCGTTTCGGTGAAGCATCCAATCCGCTTGAGAGCTCAAAATCAATAAACAGATTCTCAAATTTTCCAAATTTCAATTAGATTATGCAACTCGTTGCCAATCTCAGTAAACCCTACTTTACCATCTTTAAAAAGTTTATAAAAATTTATGTCCAATGACCTACAGTTGACACAAGACCACCGAAAACCTTTAGATGAATCAGTTATTTTATCAAAATCCCTACCATTAAACCCAGCGCACTGGTAGTGAGCAAGGTTATCACAGAGCCAGCATGTTTAAAAACAATGTTCATTTTTTAACCTTACAGTCAGCAAGTAAGCACGACATTTTCTGACAAAAATACAGTTTATATAAAAAATTATCGTTAACCACAGGCACAAACAGAAGAAATAAAAAGCCAAGTTTAAGGTCTACTAAATGAAGGTATAATAGATCCTTCTATAAGTCCATACAATGCTCCACTACTTTTAGTTCCTAAAAAGGGACAATCAGATTTTAAAAAATGGCGACTAGTAGTTGATTTCAGGAAGTTTAATGACAAAATTGTCAATGATAAGTTTTCTTTAACCAGACTAGACGACATTTTGGATAAATTAGGTAGAGCAAAATACTTTTCAACATTGGACATGACGAGTTCTTTCCATCAAATCGAGCTTAACCCAATGCAAGACCTTGTACAGCTTTTTCAACCCCAGATGGTCATTATCAGTACACTCGATTACCATTTGGTCTAAAAATTTCTTTTAACAGTTTTCAGCGTATGTTGACGATAGCCTTATCTGGATTAGAATCAGAAGCATTTTTATATGTAGATGATATAATAGTTTTTGGATGTAGTTTAAAACATCATAATCGGAATTTGATCGAGATACAATTTAAAATTGAATGCGAAAAAATGTTGTTTCCTGAAACCAGAGGTCGTTTATTTAGTTCATTTAATAACCTCAAATGGCATAAAACCCGATGCGAGCAAATTCGAAGCCATTACCAAATATCCCGTTCCGAAGAATGCGGATGAGGTAAGACGATTCGTAACATTCTGTAACTATTACAGGAGATTTATAAAGGATTTCGCGAAAATTGCTAACTGTCTAAACAATCTTTTGAGAAAGATGTGAAGTTTGAATGGACAGAGGAACGCCAAATAGCTTTTGAAACACAGAAAACAAATTTAATCAGTTCCACCTATACTGCAATATCATAAATTCGAAAGACCATTTGTACTAACTACCGACGCATAAAATTTTGCCCTTGGAGCAATTTTATCTCAAGGTCCAATAGGCGAAGATTTGCCAATAGCATATGCGAGTAATCTTTGAATATGTTTGAGAAAACTAAACCAGTTATACAAAAAGAATTGTTAGCCATTCATTGGGGCATACAATTTTTCAGACCATACCTGTTCGGTAGAAGATTTACGGTCATTACTCACCATCGAAACGCCTAGTATCACTATTTTCACACAAAAATCCTAGTTCAAAGTTAACACGGATACGCCTTGAACTATCGGATTACGATTTTGAAATTGTTTATAAGAAAGGGACTAGTAACACGAATGCAGATGCATTTTATCCAGAATCCATTTGGATTCAGAAGTATAAAAGGAAATGATACCTCATAGTATAGATGAAAAGATAAAGAAAAGACTGGTGATAACGAGAGGGCTGATGAAAAAGACGCAAAAACATGAGGAAAGAAATAAAAAAGAACAGAATAAAGAAATAGAGAATAGTAAACAGAATGATGCAACCGAAGAGAACTGCACTTCTCATAATGAGTCTGATCAGCTCATTATGTGGGAATGCACGTCTTTCAACGACATCAAGCGCGCAAAGAGACTAAGATTCATTTTAGAGAAAGGCCATGGCAGGAATATACGAATTGAAGACAATAAAGGTCTCAATGAAATTCAAGTGAGATGTAGCGATAATTCACATTATTTCGATAATGTCCTGACGAAACTACTATCTACATTGAAGCGATTGAACTACAAAAAATTATGCACTTAACAGAAGTGATAACGTGTTCAATATATACCCCACGAGGTAATGGAAAATAAAATAAATGAAAGGAAAAGCAATGGCGTCACAATACTTTTATATAAAGATCCTCAGAGAATAAGAGACATAAAGAAACAAAACGAACTGATAGAGTTATATCATAATACACCATGTGGAGGTCATTTCGGCGGTAAGAAAAAATAATGCTAAAAATAAAACATGTCTAAGATGATAAAGAAACATGTATCAACGTGTGATCTTTGCCAAAGAAATAAGCAAATAAGACACTAGGGAACCACTTTGCGTGACAGATACACCGACACAAAGTTTTGAAACGGTTGTAATCGATACGGTTGGACCACTACGTCCTTCAGAAAATTATTGTTACATATTAACAATACAATGCGAACTGACTAATACGTTATATCCGCACCAATGGAAAACGAAAGAAGCCAAGTCTACCGCGAGGACTTTGGTGGAAACTGTCATATTAAAATACAGGATATTTAAGACATTGAAGTCTGACAGGGGCCCTGAATTTACTAATGAGCTAATGAAAGAAATTTGTAGTCTATTAAAGATAGAACAAAAGTTTTCTACACCTTATCATCACGAAATTCTGGGTACTGAAGAGAGAAACCACCGAGTTTTAAATGAGTACTTTTTATCATTAGTAAATAATGGTGAATGGCAATTTTGGATACCATTTTACACCTTTGCGTATAATATAACTCCACATGTCGATACGGAGTATTCTCCATTTGAGCTATTATTTGGGAAACTACTTAGTTTACCAGGTGACCAAATTATGGATTGCGATATGGTGTATAGTCTTGACAATTATGCAAATGAATTAAAGGTCAGATTGAGAAATTCTTTACAAAGTGCTAGGAAACTGATAGAAATAGTTAAGAACAAAAGAAAATTAGATTCACAGAATAACACAAATAGTATAGATTTAGCAATAGGCGAATACTAAGCCAGAGTAGAGAATACAAGAAAAAATGAACCAGCTTTCCATGGTCCATACAAAATAATAGATATAGATGATCTAAACGTTTTAATAAAAATAAAAACAATATTAAAGCTTTTCATAAGAACGTATTGAAAAAATACAAACATAATAACCAAAATAATTTTTTCTCCATATAAATTTTTTTTTTAACGAAATTATTATTTAAGTTATGAAATTACCAAAAAAAAATAATAAATGTAAATGTAAACATTATGATGATTACAAAAAAAAAAAAACTGTAAACAAGCATACAGTATGCAGACACTTATATTTAGAGTAATCCTCCAATTTCGTACTTTTTGTATGATTCTTCTTAAGGGCGATGGTATATAGTAGATGCATACTGTAAGGTATTCACATAGTGCATGAATACTGCGCATAGAGTAACTTTACTTGGGTAATTTAAAACCACATACAAATGACATTGGACTACATATGTTTAACAATATTTCCAAAGCAATTAAAAACAAATATGACTAGACCCAAACATAAACAGACACAAAAATAAATAGAGGTTTCAAATTTAAGTCGTTTTTCGTAGTAAAAGCAATTCATTTATAATGCACCTCATGGCGGTGTTATGAAGTACAAACGAAAGTATTTTAAATGTTGCTTGACATTTGACCCATAAAACATGTGACAATATTTGAGTGCACTTGACACCCGGAAAAGATACTCAAAATGCTGCTATAGCACTTTAGAATTTTAAGACAATATTTTATAGTATATAAGATTGTAAATATTCTAATATTGATTGATCTTAAGAGAACAGCGAGTTGACAAACATCAACCACAAAAGATTTTAAATAAATAAAATTGTAACTACTAAAACGAAGGAAGTTGTTTTAATTCACTAACCACTCCACGACTTACATACTTCATGGCGATCCTGCAACCGATTCTGTGACAAAAAAAAGAATAAGTCAACCGAGGGGAAGAGGAGGAGACAGTGAAAGCTAATAGATGGCAGAGAAAACTTCTACCCAAACTTTGTTTGCATCCTGATATTACATGCTGCGTATTACAAAGTAGAAAGACACCACTAAGATAACTGCATCAAAGTGTGGCCACTGCACTTGTTAAACCAGCAGAAAGTATTATATTACACACAAAGGATACATTTATAGTGGAGGACTATACACCAGACTGAACCTAGCTCACTTAGATGCAATTTATGTATACCGGATGTCTGTGTGGCTTACCAACATCCTCTGCGACAGCAGCAATGACAGCAGTTAAATACACCGAGGCAACACCAAAGAAGTGAATCAAATCAGCAAGTAAATAGTAACAAATCAGTAATAAGGTACACTCATAATAATCCATGCATAAAAATACGAAATTATTGTCAAAACTACAAAAACTTTCGTAAAATGTACAAATTTTGGTTTATTTTGCAAAAAATTTGGTTATTTTTACATTTTTTCGTAATTTTACGCATGGATTATTATCAGTGTATGAAATATTAAAAAATATATATTTAGTATAATGCTGAAGGCAATTGCACCACTACTAGTATTAACAATAATTATAACTATAAGCATAATGATAATGATACAAGTGAAAAATTATTTCAAAATGCGAATAGAGCAAGTGGAGTACACTCTAAAAAATGATTGTAAATTTACTACTATAAAACGAGTAAAGTTTTATGTATTATTACGCAATTCGGTAAATTTATACATCAAAATGCGTAAACTATTTTGCGCACACTTTTATATACAATAATACACACTTACAGTATTTTTACCAATTGTTTTTTTACAATTAAACACATTATGCCTAAAAGTAGTACTATTTTGTTAAATAAAATTTTTACGCACAAAGTTTGTAAATATACTAACTTATAATAGTAATAAATATTTTGACATTTTTAAATTTATTGAAATTTTCGTTAATTAATAATCAAAATTTGTGATAGTGAATTAAAAAACTTCCTAATGTATCAAAAAAAGTATACATCCATAATAAGAAACGGAATTTCCAAGTGTTTGCAGCCTAATTGTGGAAAAATATTTTCAAAATATAATATATGTACAGAGCTTAAAGAATTAAATTCTTCATTCGATTTATTCAGTCGAAAATTGAAAAATGAAAAAATCTTTGAAATAAAAAAAAATTACCATAAATAAAAAACGTTAAAATTAATAAACAAAAATAAAATTACAAAAAATCTCCAAATTGAAAAAAGAAACGCTAAAATTAAAAAAATTTTTGGTTATGCACGGTTTTTATTAAGTCGATTTTTAATAGGCACATATTTCGAAAACTAATGGAGCTGAAGAAAAAATGGTTGCACCATTGTTCAAAACTTACGATTTGATTGGCTGGATTCGTAAATCGCGTTTTTTCTCGAAAAGTAAACATCGCAGATGAAAAAGAGTATTTATTTGAAAAATCGCCTATGTTTCAAAAACTAACTGACATAAATAAATGACACGGACAACTTTTTCCAATTTGAGCTATTTTTTTTTTATCAATTATGGTGATTTTATTTTTAAATTTTCGAGATTTTTTACTTTTGCCGTTTTTAATTTGGAATTATATTTATTTTGGCGATATTTTTACTTTTAGCAATTTTTCTAATTTTTGAAGATATTTTTTATTTTTTGGCGATTTTTCAATTTTGTCAAATTTTGAATTCCAAAGCAATGAATTATCTGCGATTGATTAAGAAAAAAATCATTCGATTTAAAAAAATCCGATTTGATTTTTTTTAAAATAGAATTCAATCTTTGAAGCTCTGTATATGTACAAGCACTTATATACAAATATTTGTTATAAAATTTATTATTATACAACACATTAATAAAACTCTTTCTAAAAATTATTTTTTTTGTTTTATTTGAAACATTTTTTGGGCTATTTTTCTTTCTTACCGCCAAGGTAAATGTACGCATTTTTAGGGGGTTTTTACGCATAAAAAGCATGTCTTTTTACTCAAAAATTTAGTAAAATTATCCATTATTTCAAAATTGTATTACATTTTTACGCACTTGCATAGTACATTTACAAACTTTTTGTTGACCAACTTACACGTAATGTGTGTATTTTTTTTTTTCATTTACACGCATAGAGTAAATTTACCCAACTTATAGTAGGAGTATAGTTTCCTACTATAAGTTGGGTAAATTTCAACAGATATTAATTAGAGTGTATGCCAAAGATTATATCTTAGAAAAAATATATGAAATTAAAGTTGTATACAAAGTCAACTCTGTAGTAAAGAATATAGACGTAGTGGAAAAATTAAAGTCAATCAAGGATTATTTAAATGAATTGACTGAATCAGCTTCAACAGAATGCGGGGAGAATACTGTAGGGCTCATATTATGATAATTCATACAAATTTCCAGAACCATAATATGATAATATTGGGATATATTTGGAACCATAATATGACAATCTAATCATCATATTATGATACAGAAGCAGATAAGAGTATGGTTGTAGCAATCATAAATCCAAAAACGTATGACGCTCTTGGAATATGGTACCTTCAATGAGCCGAATTTGTGAAAAGGTAGCCACGTCGTTAGCTAAAAAAGCCACGACATATATTAAAATGCCAAATGTGTTCGTTGCAATTAAATGCACAATGCACAAATATTGGTATTATGTCCCATGTCTGGTAATGACAAAATTGAACATTTTCCAAAGAAGCGCTTAAGCCAACAAGTGTGAGCGTGGGTCTGAAATTATTAATTATATGACAACCCAGGTAGAAAAATACAATCTTTTAAAACGTTTTTTAAAAGCATTTTTCATGATGGTACAAGCGTTTTCAGAACATACCAAATTACAAATTTAAAGCGTTTTGAGAATGTGCAAAATGATAACCCAAATTACGGTCTGAGGATGGTATTTTATAACGTTCTCAAAACATTGCAAAACAAAATTTTTGAAATGCTTTTTCAATCGTTAAATAAGTATTTGCAGAACATTTTGGCTTACAGTTATTAAGCGTTATGAAAACGACCCAAATGATAACCGCTTTGAGGGTTGTAATTTTGAACATTGTCAAAACGCTCGAAAGAATTGAATTGTTCATAAATACCAATTTACAGTTTTAACGTTCTCTAAGCGTTAAAAAGCTACAATTAAAGTACTTTGTCATTGTTTTCAACACAAGTATCAGAATAATAATTTTAAACAATTTTATATATTTACATTTTGAAAAATAATATTTTTTATTGAATTTAATTAAAATATATTTTAAAGTAACAAAATATAAATTAATAAGCTTGAAACATAAAAGTATTACTTCAGGGTTTTAAATTAAGGGAAATGTGATTTAGTATAAAAAATATAAACATAAAACATAATTTTGACGAAACGATATTGTGACAACCACAAAAGAAAAAATAGATTTAAATTTGATATATAAAACATATCAATAAAATCAATGAAATTAAAAATCGAATATTCAAATATGAAAATAAAAAGCCCTCTATTGGAAAATAGATATATTTCATTATATAAAAAAATTGCATAAGAAACCGAGTTCGCATATATATAGACCCCCTTATGACAGTGTTGTTTTTTAATCAGTAAAATATTTTGTAAAAAAAAAAGTATTTCTAAAGTACTATTGGCAAATGTTAGAAAAACGCTTTAACGCAATGGTTTTACATTGGTTTCATTTTATAAACCGTTGTAAATTTTGTACGATAAGAACTTCTAAAGTACTTTTTACAAACGTTGGAAAAAACGCTTTGAACCAATGTTTTTACAGTGTTTTATTTCACAAATATTTGTAAATTTTGTATAAAAAGTATTCCTAAAATACTTTGTCCGAACGTTCGAATAGCAATCCAAAATAATGTTTTTTAAATGCTTTTTTTCGTATTATTTGCAATTATCGCTTTGGAAACGCTTTTATTTTAGTACCATCAAAAACAAACGTTTTGAAAACTCTTCGTTTTTTGTACCATCCCAAATTTCTACCTGGGAAATTTCATAAGTAAATGATTGTGAAATGTAATTGAGGCAACCCATGTCTGGTTGATATATATAGCTGATCAAACCATTAACTCTTGGGGGTGGTGGATGAAAATGAGGCTGATTGGACTCTTAGGTCACAAGTGCGGCACTGTATTTATTGCTGATCCTCACAAGATGTTTCCCCATCTTTTTCTTACATTTATTAACAATTAGTGTTTTATATTTATAATTGTAATTATGATATCAACCTTGACAACACAAAATGAAAATGAAACTTATTGTTTTTTAAATAAAAATATTAAAATAACATTTATTTTTGATAAAAAAAAATAATTTTATTTTGCTAGAAGAAAAAAATCAGAAAAATAATTTATTTATTTATTTATTTACATTCACATATCCTGTACAACAAGATTAAATCTTATAGTTAAAGTACAGGAAAGCAGTTAGGGTAAGAAATAATATTGCAAGTTATATATAAAAAAGAAAAATACACGTAAATAACAATAAAAAAGAACAAAAATAAAATTAAAACTACTTTCTAATATATTGTTCTATCATCACAAATGCTTTAACAAAAAAATGTAAAAATAAAGTTATATAAATATAAATCAAATTATGCAAAAAAAAAAATTAGAAGAAATTGTTTTAAAACTGTTTGCGTTGCTGTTGAGCTGTTGGTTTTCTGGAAGATGTCTCCAAAGACGTGAGGCATTTATGTAAAAATGCCATTCAGATACATGGTATCGATGCCTTGGTATAATTGTCTTTTTACCTCTAGGTGATATGGCAAATTGTATAAATTCATAAAGGTATAGTGGATTTTTGGTATAAATAATTTTATGGTAAAATAAAAGTACTCTTATTTTTAAAAGGTTCTCAAAAGATATGCCATAAAGTTTAATGGCAAAAGATGAGACACGATCCTTCTCAATCCATAGACATATCTGATGATATTATATACAAAATATTTGTATATTATTATACAAAACTATTAGCTTGCGTTTGCTAGTAGTATCACAATTTTCGAAGAGTTCACAGCCGTAAATTAAACCGGCGATGAGGTACGACTTTGCAATTAATATTCTGACTTTTCAAGGCGTAAAAAACTGTGTTTGACCATAGCGCTCTTAACTTGGCATAGGTTTTGACCAACAAGTGAGTTTATATCTGTTGAAGATAATGCCAAGGTTTTTAGCCGACTCTACGATTTCAATTCTTCCTCCGTTAATAAGAATTTCGTTTTCGATAACTGGCACAGTTCTTTGCCGGTGAATTATCAGACATTTTGATTTCAGCGGATTGAGACAAAGTCCATTTGCTGTCGCCCATATATATACTCTATCAAGATCATAATTAATTTTCGTAATAGCATCTGCGATTAATTGCACTGGACTGCTCAAAAACAATTGGACATCATCCGCGATATGTAATTTGCAGTATGAAAGCTGATCGGGCAAATCATTTGCATATATAGAAAAAAGTAAGAGTCAGCGAGTTAGACCAAGTGTTATCTGCGTAAACGGATTGTGTGCGATTAGTTAGAGCCGGTGTTGATGACGAAGCAAAATTAAAGAAATTTCTAAGTTTCAAACATAACGTATGGTGGTCAACCGTATTTCGAATGATCAAGAAGCACCAAGAAATTAATTTTACCATCGTCGAGTTCTCGTCGTATGCTCTCCGAAACATCAATCAAGCTGTTATACAGCTATGATTCGAACGAAAGCCAGATTTTTTATCATGCAGCAGGCATTTATCTTTTATATACTCACTCATTTGCAGCTGTAGACTCTTTTCCAACACTTTAGAAAGGGTAACACAAAATAGCAATTGGGCGGAACTCAGTATTTGTCTTCGGAAGTGGTATAATTTTGGCATGCTTCCATTTCTGCGGAAAAGTGCTGGATGTAATGATTGTATTGAAATGGTGAGTTATATAAGGCAGAAGTAATGGCAGAAGTATCTTTAAAAATCTCGGATGCATATTATCGTATCCTACTGCTTCTGATTTTATTAGTGCAAAAGTTGACACGATATCAGACTGTGTAATGCAATAAAACTTAAACGTATTATTATCATCAGGAGTAGAGTTGTCCATATCTGACGAAAAGTTGCCCGTGATTGGAACTTTCGGTGATGTTGTAAATATTGCATTTAACTGATTAGCATCGGCCATAGCAGTTGTTCGTTCTATCAGTACTTCCGATTCCGATTTCACGAATGGTTTTCCAGGTTTTCTTCGATTCAAGAGCAGAACCGAAGCATTTGGAATAATATTTCCCTTTTAGAAATTCTAATTTTATTGTTAACCTCGCTTCTAGCAGTGCGATATTCGACTTTTAATTCAGGAGTTTTAAATCTATTCCATCTGGAATAAGCTAAATCTCTTTTATGAATTAATTGTTTAATATCAGCTGAAAACCATGGTCTTGATCTTTCCGAGATTTTTTTTAGATTTTAAAGGGACGGTGTCATCATAGAGCCGCTGGATATTATACTCAAGAAAAGGCAACTGTTCATCTGCAGAACACATATAGTACATACTTTCCCACTTAATATAAAAAAACTCTCCTGTAGCAGATTAAAATTCAAACGCTTGAAGTCTCTATAGTAACAAATTTGGTCCATTCCGAAAATTATACGTTAGAAATATCAAATCAAGTCCTGAGAAACATGATGCTGAAACCTGCTCATACAATAATACATTTGAAATGTTTGCAACAAAGAAAAGATCAAGCAGTGAGTTACTCGAAGTTGTAAAGTGTGTTGGAACTGTTTGATTAACTGGCAAAAGTCCAAGTGACAACATTTCATCAGATAAAATTGATTCCTTTAAAATATTTGAGTTGAAATCACCAGAGATCACAATATCATTATAGGCAACGAAATATATATTATTCTTGCTCAAAAGTAAGCAAATTAATTTTTTTCTGACTTTCGTCATAAAAACGCGTAAATATTAATGCTATAAACACATAGACGACTGCAGCTACAACGACTACAGCCTGTCAAAAATAAAATACACAGGTTTATATGAAAACGATTATTTTAGCACCAACACAACTACACGGCTACCCGACTACTTTTGCCGCTGTAGTCAACTTAGGATAATTTCTATTTTTGTTGGCTGCCAAAAACAAAAATAGTGTTGACAATGAAACAAAATATGTAACAAATTAGTGCTTAAAAATATTTTATTTTGTTAAACACAAAAAACGTCGCAACATTAAATGGTATAATTGCATTAATATTCAAGAGGGGTTAAATAAATTTATTTACTCGTTATAATAATGTATTATAAATAAGTAATTGTATTTTAAGTGAACTTTATATACGTGTCTACAGTCATGCATGCTGTTCTATTTTAATAAAGCAAAAAAAAATGTAATTGGCACAACTGAAATAAAATTCATTTGTATAAAAACAGCTTTTTTTATGTTGCTGTCGTTCCAAATAATAAGTAGCTGACCACACGGCGACGATTGCAGTGAACGGCATTTGTAGTCGTGTAGCTCTGCAGTCTGCTGTGGTCTATGTGTTTATAGCATAAAGGTTATTTTTGAAATGGATATTAAACTTTTGCGGCCCGAGTAAAAAAATTGTATAATATAGTCTCTTTAATCTTAAAATATTATAATGCAGAGCCATATATTTTTATATGTTTATATGAATTAGATATTAAGCATTTCCCAGCAAAATATGAAAGTTCTTTACTTGTATGTAGTTAAAAAAGTTATCCATTTACAAGTATTTCAGTTTTTTTTTTTTTTGCTGGGCTATGTTATAAATGATAAGATATGATAGATATATTGTAATATATAATAATACACTTACATAACATAATATTTAATCATTTGTGGTGACATATAACCTACACAATTAGAGATATAATGGTACATCCTGTCTTATAAAAAACATTTGTGATCTAAGATATGCTTATACATATATGGTGCCATCCAAGCAAAAACTGTAATTTTAGTAATTTTAATTTATTTATTTAATTTATTTTAACGAGGATGGATTTAGTATGCTTATATATCGACTAACGCATACACAAGTGGTTATTCATACCATACAAACAAATTTTTTTGAAATGCCTGATATCTCTTTTAACCCTTTGACGATTAATGGTTGATATATGTCCCATTTTTCCCTTTTGTTATTTTAGGAAAACCCATGGGACGATTTCACGAAACTTGCTGTAATCGATACAAGAGAGATTTAGCTTTTTAGTCATACCTATAAATTGTAGCCCTGAGATTCTCAAAAAAAAAAATCAAAACTTTTTTTCTCTAGTTTTCCTAATGTTAAAAACTCAGTTAGAAGTTTATACTAAACCGCTAATGTTTTTGGATTAGGCATTCTTTAACATAAAATTAAAATTTAGACAAAATCCTAACTCATTCAGTAGCGATAGTCCGTTAATGTTATAGCTTTAGTATTATATTTCTCCGATAGGGGAGCAGTAAAACTCCAAAAGCAGCACAATTTTTTTTAACCATAGACCTGCATGACGTTACATCAAAAAAGCGGTAGAAGTTCAGTTGCCAAAGGGTAAATTGAAAAATATCGTTACGGTACAAACAATTTAAAATATCTGTTTAACAATTTTTCA
The DNA here is from genome assembly GCA_021234595.1 of Delia radicum. Taxonomy (NCBI): domain Eukaryota; kingdom Metazoa; phylum Arthropoda; class Insecta; order Diptera; family Anthomyiidae; genus Delia; species Delia radicum. The sequence goes on from CM037851.1 coordinate 78,367,002, forward strand.
TATATTCAAAATTTTGGAAAATTGCGGTTTTAATTTGCTGAAAATTGTTAACATGTTTTGTTTTTTGCTCAATTTACGCGACAATAGTGGATTAAATAGAAAATAAATCTAGTGAACCAACGACAATAAAAAACTTAGATTTATGGTCAAATTTAAAATTTTCAAACTTAAAAGTATATACCAAGAATTGTAAATTATAATTTTTTTATTATATCAAAATTGCCTAACTTTAACAACGATTTCAATATTATATAAATTACACTGTGTGTAATTTTTTAAGTCATGGCAAAATAACCATATACGGACACCACTACGTGATAAAAGACTAAAAAAAAAGACCTGTGTCTCCCATTTTTCCCAAAGTCATCTCTTTTTTGTTTATGGGCCGCCAAAGATTTAGGGCCTCGGTATCATTTTCGCAAAAAAGTGATCATTTTCTCAGGCTCATATCTTGCAAACCGTTCAGAACTTCGAATTTCTTTCTATGGCAAAGTTGTAGCTCTTGTCATAAAGAACAAAAATTGCGAACATATAAAATCAAAAGAACTTCACCTTCCAGATCAAATCGCAAAAAACTTAAAAAAAATCGATTTTTTTTTACCTTTTTTCCCATGTTCAGGTCCATAGGTAGCAAACCGTTCAAAATTCAAGGAAACAATCAACTACAAAATTTACCTAAGATCTCAATAAACAAATTTCTAGAACATATAAACTTCCTGGGAATTGGGTTTGCTACCTATGTACCTGAACAGGAGAAAAAAGGAAAAAAAAAAAATTAAATTAAAAAAATTTTTCACTTTTGCGCGCTACCTAAACAGTGTTAAGAATCATCTTAGGAAGTTTATATGTTCTAGAAATTTGTTTATTGAGATCTTAGGTAAATTTTTGTAGTCGATTTTTTTAAGTTTTTTGCGATTTTGATCTGGAAGGTGAAGTTTTTTTGATTTTATATGTTTGCAATTTTCATACGGTTTGCAAGATATGAGCCTGAGAAAATGATCACTTTTTTGCGAAAATTATACCGAGGCCCCAAATCTTTGGCGGCCCATTAAACAGAAAAGGAGATGACTTTGGGAAAAATTGGGAGACACGGGTATTTTTTTAGTCTTTTATCACGTAGTAGTGTCCGTATATGGTTATTTTTTTTCGTGTTGCACTGTGGTATCAATCAGAAATCTAACCGCACTGAAAAAAATGTTCACCATAAAATTTCAGTTAAATTGTTTTCTGATTTCAATTAAAAGTTTAATAATTACTATTAAAAGTACACAAATTTGAAGTTTTTTTTAACCCTCAATGAAAAAACAAATTCAAAAAAATGCCAAAATTAACAAAAACAAAATATCTCCAAAATTCAGATTGCTTTTCACAATTTGTTAAATAAGTTTTGGGACTTTAGCACATTTAATTACTATAAATGCAAAAATCTTTAAAATCGCAAAAATTGCAAAAATTGAAAAAAAGAAATGCTACTAAAATTAGGAAAATTTGTCAAATTAAAAAAAAAATTTTAATATTTGAAAAGAACGCCTAAATTTGAAAAAATTAACACAAAAAATAAAAACGCCAATGCTAAAATAAAACCCCTAAAGAAATCGCTAAGATCGAAAAAAAAATTATCAGAAAGAAAAAGAAAATCAGCAAAATTTAATAAAATCGCAGACATTAAAAAAAAAACTGTGAAATTAATAAAAAAAAAAAATATGGCAAGAATTAAAAATATTTTCGTTTTAATATTATTATGGCGATTTTTTTAAACTTTGAGAGTTTTTTAAATTTTGGGGATTTGTTAAATTAACGGTTTTTTTTTTTCAAATTTTGGGGAGTTTTTCAAATATTTGTCATTTTAATTTTTTGTAAATTATTTACAATTTTAGCAATTTTTTAATTTTGGCGATTATTTAGTTTTTAACGATATTTTTTTCAAATTTTGCTAATATTTTCATTTATTTTGTTTTAATATGTTGTGATATTTTCTAGTTCTGGCTCTTTTTCAAGTTTAGCGATTTTTTTCTCAATTTTTGCGATTTCAATTAAATGTTTAATAGTATTAAATTAAATGTTTAAATATTTAATAGATATGATTAAAATGTGCATCACATCATATTGATTAAAATATTTATTGAAAATTAAATCAATAACTAATTATAAACCATTCTAATTGAAACTACATTTTCTTTAATAGAACTGAATTCAATCAAACTTTTTTTTTTTATTTATTTTTTTTATTTATTTATTTGATTTTCAGTTGCAACACGATTGAATCTTATAATTATAGTACATGATTAGTTTTAGTTTAGTTTAGTTTATTTATCTCTATTCCAGTACAACAAGAATCAATCTTATAGTTATAGTACAGGAATTTATAATCGCTTAAATTAGTACAAATTTTGATAAAGACGAAAGTTACATGTATTACATAATTAATAAAAATAGTTGAAAAATCACTCATAATTAAATATAAGTAAACAAAAAAAACAATATAAATAAATAAATTTATAAAATAAAGTTTAAGCATATTGCAGAAAATTTTAAAGAACTAAAAATTGTTAAACAATATTAAAATCGTGCATAGTGTTCAAAAAGAAATTTTTTAAAACTAGAGGCGTTGCTGTTGAGTTGTTGTGTTTGAGGGAGCATATTCCAAAGACTTACGGAATTTAGGAGGAATTGCCACTCAGATACGAGATAGCGATGACTTGGTGGAACCTAATTTATTTCCCCTGTTCGTTCCGATGCCAAACGAAGTTTTGCGTAGAGATAAGCGGGCTTTTTTGTAAATATGGTTTTATGTAAAAGTAAAAGAACTCTTATCTTCATAAGACTTTTCAAGTGACACACCAAATATTTTTTTAGAATAGAACGCAGTTCCACACGATCTTCTCAACCCAAATACGTATCGTACTATACTGTTAAATACAACTTTAACTTCCCCATGCTGATGGTGTCGCATTTACAGAAAAGTTCACAACCGTTTAAAAGGCCAGGGATTAAGTAAGCTTTGGCTAACAGCAATCTAACTTTTAAAGGAGTGAAAGATTGAGTTAACCAAAGGGATCTCAGTTTTGAATACGTTTGTCCAACCATGGCAGTGATGTGGTTTGACCATGTAACGTGTCATTAAATATTATTCCAAGGTTTTTAGCCACTGAAAACAACTTTAATTTTTTCATCATTTATAATAACATCTTTATCAAACACAGGATTCCTAGTTCTTTGATGTATTAAAAGGCATTTGATTTTTTAGTATTTATACATAGACCATTAGCAGTAGCCCCACAGGTGTAATTTTTGTAGATCGTGGTTTATCCTATCTATGTTATCCTTAATTGCTGTAGTGGACTGCTCAGGTAAAGTTGACATCGTCTGCGTACATGTGTATGCTACAGTAATTAAGATGTTTCAGGTAAGTCGTTAACATATATCGAGAAAAGAAGTGGCCCAGAATAGACCCTTGGGGTACCCTCTTGTTAGACTTAGTGGTAGTGATGATTTGTTGTTGACATATACAGATTGTGTACGATTTAGTAGATAGGATGACAACAGTTGTGTAGAAGAAGATGAAAAATTTAAAAGCTTCGAAGCTTCATACTAAGGGTAGTGTGGTCGACAGTATCGAAAGCCTTAGAATGATCGAGAAGTTACTAGGATATTAATGTTTCCATTGTCAATATTACGCCTAATGTCCTCTGAAACGTCAGCCAAAGCAGTCACGCAGCTGTGATTAGGGCGAAACCCTGACTGTTTGTGAGATATATAAACCATTTCCAAAAACGTGGGCACTCATTTGGGCATGCACAATCTTTCAAAAACCTTGGAAAGATAACACAATATTGCTATTGGCCGGTATTCAGAGCCTGATTAGGAATTGGAATTATCCTGGCATGCTTCCATCCTGAGGGGAAAGTGCTTGTAGTAATGATTGTGTTTAAAAAAGTAAGTTATGTAAATTAGAAGAAGTGGTAGCAATATTTTTATAAATTTAGGATGTAGATTATCATATCCAACAGCATTCGATTTTACTTGTGTAAAACTGTAGGCAACGTCATATTCGCTTACGCAAGTAAACTCAAAGGTATTTTCTTCAGTTGAAGCGTTAATTTGAGCTATATTGATCGTCATAAAAATCGGTTCTTATCTGAATCATGGTAGGTCAGTGAATTTATTATTCAGCTCATCAACATTAATCGAACAGTTATTGTTTCGATCAGACTTTCCAATACCAATATCACGGATAGTTTTTCCAGGTATGTTAGTATCAAGCGCAGAAACTAAATTGTCTTGAGTAGTATTCAGTTTTTGCGACTCTGATTTTTTCGGTTTACTTCTTTTCTTGCTGTTTGATAATCGATTTTAAGCTCAGGGGTTTTAAAACGTTTCCATCTAGTGTAGGCAATATCCCTTTGACAAATTAACTGTTTTGATGGCAGAAGTAAACCAAGGTTTTTTCTTCACGCTGGTTGATTTTAGTTTTCATAGGAACATTTTCATCAAATAGACGTAGTAGATTGTTTTTGTAGGAAACACATTTGGTCATCAACGGAAGTCATATAGTGTATATTGTTCCAATCAAAAAGAGAAAAAATTAGCATAGAGCAAGTCGTAGTTTAATTATTGAAATCACGATAAGTGTATCGTGGTATTTACGTGTTGAATATGAAAATGAAAATCGTAAGCCAAGAAAATCAAGTCATGTTTAGAGAAAACATGAAGCAGAGATTTGATCGTAGAGTAGTACATTTGAAATATCACTCACAAAAAAAAGGTCAGTAGAGTAGAGTGTTTGTAGTGGAAGAAAAAGAGCGTAGGGCTATTTTTATTAGTAGGCTCAAGACCAAGCGATGACATCCTGTCAGTTAGAATTGATTCAATAATTATATTAGAGTTAAAATCTCCAGAAATGATCACGACACTATATCCATCAGTTAAATTTTTCCAGATTTTCAAAGAATTTTGAAAGACATGTGTTCTTATTAGGTCGGTACACGCAGCCAATTAAAAGTTTCCTTTGATTGGAAATGATTTCAACAAAAATATGTTCTACCTTGTCTTCTTCATCAGATTTACAGCAAAACTTGCACACTAGATGATTGCGCACAAAAATCCGCCCTCCACCACCCTTACGAACTCTGTCATTTTCATCTCTTATTGATCTGTCAGCTCTAAAAACTGTATAACCACCTAGGTTAATTAAGCTATCCGTAGTTTGATGTAGTTAGCCAGGGTCTCAGAAACACAAAACTATATCAACGTTTAGAATTTTCGAAAATTATTCTAAATTCGTCATTTTACAATTTAAACTCTGTGCATTCAAGTGACAAATAGTCAGACCCCTTCTTCTGTTTAGCTAGAACTCTCACCAATGTTCATCCGTAACGTCTTTAGATCTCCCTCTAATGTCAGTAGAATTGTTCATAATCAAATATTTTTAACACAAATACATCCCTAACAGCAACGGTAAACTTTTAATTGAATAAAAAAATATTTATATTAATATATTAATTAAAACTCGAGTTTAGTATATTCTGCGCACAAAACACTTGTTGTTTACTTCGAATCTTGTTCGGCTCGGTTATAGCTTATGGCGAAAATTGTTGTAACTTTGACTCTCGATATTGTGTAATATATTTCCCCAAAATCGACACAAATACCTTCAACCATAAAAATTCCGAAACTACATAACAGAGAAATATAAAATGCAATGAAAAATATTCTTAATCTGAAACAGTAATAGGTTTTGACCTCATGAGGTGTAGATAAGTCCGCAAATGACATACGACCCAAAGAAACTAATTCATAAAATCCCAAATCAAGCCAATAATAAAATAAACCCGAAGCGTAGGCATTTAACGAGGCAGTATGTAAAGGTTCACGAAATACAGAATGTAAAGGTAAAACTAGACTAAAATGCAAATAACGTGTATAACAAATATCACTAGAGTAACGAAATAAGGGACGTGAGAAACGTTTCTGTTGGGTCGCCAAAGTCTGCCAAAAAAATAAAGACACGAGATAGGCATAAGAAGTATTAAGACGTTCGCGCTGTGCATAGAAATTACTACTTGAAACAACCTCAAATAGATTATGATATTGAGAATAATGGGTTTTTTTCTTAAACGCAAATTCGTCGTGGCTTATTAGTAATTTAATACTAGATTGATCCAAATCGTCAAAACTGTTTATAGAAGGTTTCTTAGGAGGACTAGTCATATAGGAATCTAAAAACACCCCATACAATGTAACGACCATGAGACCCGTAAGAAATAGCAAAAAAGAAAACATACGCTACAAAATAATCTAATGTACGACTATTTAAAGGGAAAACCTTGACCCAAAACTGCTCTAAATGCTTTATCATTGAGCAGTAAATCGACCCAATTAAAGCGATAAAAGGACCCGAAACTCTTCTCAATCCTACAAGTAATAAAAAGGTTAAAACATAGACAAAGTAAAATTAGAATTGTGACAAAAGTTGGATTCATAACAGCCAAATAAATTTCAGCTAGAGACGTTCAGCCTCTACTGGCAACATAATACATACACTGGCAATAAATGGGGATACGAAAATTCGGACCAATCTGCACCATCTATTGGACCCGTTAAAGATGTGGGTACATCTATAGTATGATTACGTGTCAAATTTAAAATATGTGAGTAGAAGATAGGTTCACCTTCTTTAACTTTAAAAGCAAATGTCAAGGAAGCATTTATGCTTTTAGCAAAATATTTAACAAAATGTGCCACATAACCAGACATTTGTTGTTGACCATTTTTATCATTATAAACCATAGATCTGGGTTCAATTTGATCGGGTATGGTTCGTAAATTATAACCTTTAACATCACGCAATTGATTGGGAAATAACTGATTTTCACTCACAATCCATTTTTGTTTTGTCATTTGAAATTTGGGAAATTTTGAATATGTATAATAGTCTAAATCATTATGAGGAAATTCATAAGATATGACTATAACATTTAAAATTTGTTCCATATCACAATATTTCAATATATCGGCCACAATTTTAAATTTTCTCGTTTAAGGTTGCCAGAAAAATCCACTCGAAATATAACACGATTTTTACGCAAATACCAAAGATTTTTGCCAAGAGCTGATAATAATTGATTTTGTATATACTTCGTATTGACCTGCCGCTGGTATGATGATGCGTATGGTAGTGAGTCCAATGGTGGTACACAAACTACTGTTAAAAACTCACTGTGGAATTTGTTATGGAGTATATATTCCTGTTGCTGGGATTGTAATAATAATACGGGTATTTGAACATTCTCACGTTGCTGCAGCGGCTGCTTTTCATATTCCATATAATATTTAAGATTTATGCAATAGTCTCTTTGATTTTTGTTTTTATTTGACCAATTTGTCAATATAACAATTGTTGTAATATGTTGCTCTTGACTTATGTTTTTCAAAAATTCTACAAACGCTTCATCCTCAGTTTTATTGTTGTTATTGTAAGTTGCTGTCGGCGATGGTAATAATTTTAAATTTATACTTGTTGCAGTTGCCCCAAACAATTTTGTTGCTACAACAATTACTCCAATTATTAAAAATATTTGAAAATTTAACATGTTGCTCTGTAGATAGACGCTCATAGAAATAAACCTGTAAAAATAAGAGAAAATTGGCAGAAATAACTGATCAAAATAATTACACAAATAAAAAACGTTTTGAAGTTGCAACTAGAGTTATCAAATATTCGATCTATTTGAAAACCCAGTTTTCGAATACTTGAAACACCCTCATTTATTAAAAACCGGTTTTCGGATTTTTAAATTATAGCCCTGTTTGGTTTTTTTTAATCGCTTTGTATAGCACAAATATGAAGTTTTTGTACAAATTAACAAATAAATACTAAAAGCTTAAATGTTGAAATTGGATTTTTTTTAAAAATGGAAAAAAGTGAATTTTTTGCCAAAAAAAAACGTCAATCAAACCAAGGCAAAGCTTTATAAATACTATAGGGTCTCTGCACAATCGAAATTATCCTTTTACCAAAAAAACATACCAAAACTATTGGCAAAAAAATACCAATAAAATTAAATTTTCTAAAAAAGTATCAATTTCATAAATGTCATTTTCCGAAAAATTCCGAAAATTTCAAAAAAAAATTATTTCCGGAAAAAATCCCTATTGCAAAAAAGTACAAAAAAATGTACTCTCAAAAAAAAGTACCAAAAACTATTGTAAAAAATACCAAAAAAATTCTTTTTCTGAAAAAGTACAAATTTCAAAAAAATACTTGGCAGGGCAGGAAATTAAGAGGAAATCTTTTCACTTTTTGCTAAATTGCGTAAGCATTTACTATAATCCCATCTTTGGGGGTGTCCATGCCAGAAGAGGAACCTACATGCCGAATTTCAAGGTCAAGAGTTTGGTCTGAGTGATTAAGGGAACATATTTGCCTTTGTACCACATTTTTATCAATTTTTATTGCTCTTAAAGGCGTATTTTAAGTACTGTAGCCCATAGATAACGGGCTAATGAGATTGAAATTTCAGATTTTTAGCCGAAGGGGTTTAAGCAGGTCGATAAGGGGAACCCTTTTTATCTTTTTGTGCCACATACTAACACAAATGACAAATTTCCAGTTCCACGCTCACTTTTGAATACCAATTCCCTTTTGAATATCATTTTTAATATGTTTTTATTGCATATTTTAAAAGTTATCTTTTCAGTAAATTAGACCGTTACACAATGTTCTTTTGAAAAACGGTCTTGTAACTATGTAAGACATAGCTTTCCATTTTGATTTGGGGGTTAAGACAAAAATATGTCCATTCGTAATCCCCAAATTGTAAATGGTTGATAAGGCCAGGCCATACCTGCCTAAATGTTTGGATACCATCTTTACTACATTGTGTTTTATTTTCCCTAAAAAGATTAAGTTCTTATCCAAAATCAATTACATTTTGAACTTGACGGCAAACCAATGTCGTCCCCACGCTAACAATACAATACATCTTAAGCTGTTCGGATCATAGTGTGTACGTATTCCTACGTCATGGAGATGAGCCCTATCGGTCGGGTTAGGTTGGTTACCCGTAAAAAAATGTTTAGAAATTTTTTAATTCGAAAATCTTAACTTTTATTTATATATTCGTACTATCGTTTAAAATTTTCAATAAAAATCTTTAATTAATTTATACACTCCAACAAAAAAGTTAGTAGAAAAATCTGTGAAAGGTTTTGAATTTCACATTAATATTTTTTGTTTCAAATTTTAGTACAATATATTTTTTTAGTAAATATTCTTGCTATTTACATCTTACAAATTACTGAATTTTTTTACTAATTTTTGTGACCGATTTCAGCAAAACAAATTTATTAAATTTTCAAAACCGATACCTAAATTCGGCAAAAAAGTTTTGCTATTTTAAAACAATGTTATATTTAAAAAAATTTTTATTCCGAAATAATTAAAACCTATACTTACAAAATAAATTGGTTATATATTGATTATACTTGCATAACAATAAAATCTTTCAGTGAAAAGTTTTTACTCTCACAAAATATGTAAATTGTCTAATTGTCTTATTTTAAAGATAGAAACATAAAAAATCAACCACTTTATTTCCACCACCCCTTCTGATTGCAACTAAAATTGGTATAGAAGATGTTCATCATATAAGTATAACTTCGTCCAAATGTAGATATAAAATTTGACTTTCAAAGGAACAACATGGAGGAATTTACAGATAAAGTGCTATCGTTGAAATACATCATGATTTTTAAAGTTTAAACTTTACAAAACTACCAAAATATTGTTATTTTACGAGTGCACCGTTAGCTTGAATTCTGTTTAAGTGATTTCTACGGAAACTAAAATAAGATCTTACGGTTTTAAATATACTAAAACATTAGCCGATGTACATTTCACATTTTCGAAGCTTGAATTTGATTGCATTTGCGAATTGGTATTGCTTTAGTATTCTATTTGATGCCAAAATTCTTTAAATTTTGAGCTGATTGGGTAAAATACTTTAATTATTTATGTAATTTAAAAATCATTTTTATTCGTTATTCGTTCGATTGCTTGATAGTTCGAAGAAAAATCGTTTGATCGTTTATTCGAACAAAATAAAAACTCGAATAAATTACAACCCTAATACTCATTCTCTAGTTACTACATTATATATCTTTTCAAAAGGACATTAAAAGTAAAATGTTTAAACAAATTATTTCAGTACTTGTACTCATTAATGATGCCAATGTGGGTATTAGATGAAAGATCATAATCTCAGTTTTCCTACAAAATAATTTGTAATAATAGTAAAATTTCAGTAACAAAAAATGTAAAAAATCTCCTTTTAAAAATTTGATCATTACTTGAATTTGGAATATTTCACTTAGTTTTTTTTTTTTTAATAGAACACAAACCAGATGTGGGTCCACTTTAGGGAAAATTCACTTACAATTGTTCACCAAAAAAAATATGTGTTGATGCTTTTTCTTGAGTTTTCTTTTCTGGTTAGTTTTTCTATTTTTATTTTACTTTTTTCACTAAATTTCTTAATTTTTTGTTCGTTTGATATTGTAATAAACTCTTTTTGGAACAAACTTATTTATAAGCAACACTTTTATTTCGCGTTGCTTATAAACAAATGTAATATTTCATATTTTATAATAAATCAATCAATTACCTGTAATGTTCCATTTGATTAAACATTTATAAGGTACGAGTAATTTGATTTAAACTAATTTATTATGTTGGTATGGAATTATTTTTAATTTATAATACATTTTATGCATTAGGGCCTTCAAAATGCATGACATAAGATAGATAGTTACACCAGAGCAAGTAGCCCGAAAGTAATGGTGGCATAGGGTGGTGTTTGTTTTTGCTTCCGATTTTTTTTTTTGTTTTTGCTACAATTGTGTCATAAACAATATTTTATATGAAAATTTTCAAAATTTTCAAAATTTTGAAAAGAAACAATTTCAGCCAAGTTTTTATAGAAACAACACTGCAGAGGTTTCATGCAACAACAAAGGAATGTTTTTCTTCTATTACTAGGTTTACACTACTACACTTTTTTTTTGTTACAACAGGAGGATAAAATCATCTGACCCGTTTTATGTAAAGACAGCCCCTGCATTCTATTTTATGTATGTATTTGATTACCAAATCTGTAGACTAAGCCCGCTATTTAACGGTTTTTTTTATTTTTACCAAGTTTTACGGGTTTAAGCGTTTTGTATCGCTAAACTAGTAATTGACCTAACAAATGGTCATGCAGAGAAAGAGGCTATTAGCCAGAGGTGTTTTCAGCAAGAAAACAACATACATCTCCTTTAAAGGAACCCGGAGTCCAAAAAAAAGTATACGTGCAAAACGCAAAAGGCTCTGCCTATTCTGGAGGCTCTAGCTTTTCTAAAGCTTCGGGTTCTGATGAGATATTTTTTATACAGAGGTTGAAAGCTCGTTATAAATTAAAAATAACTAAAATATTTATAGTTGAAAAAGTTTTTCTAACAAAAAACTTACTTACTTTTATGACAAATACCCGGTTAGAAAAAGACAAACGTACCAAAAATTTGTTTTCCCAAAGTAAAACTTAAAAAAAAGTTCATGTATAGTCTCGCCGGGATTCGAACAATGGCCGCCTGATTGACAGCCGACAGCTCTAAACACTGAGCTAGTGAGACACTTAATACTTAATAGACTAAATCGTAAGTAACTGTAGAAATATGTAATCACTGACACATGGAAACAACTTGCCAATGTGGAAAAAACAGAAAATTTGGTCTTTTCCAGAAACAAAAAAGTAAATTTTATATAAAAAAAAATATTAAAAAGTATAAAAAACACGAAAATATGCTTGCTTAAGCCGGGCTCGAACTCGGAACGTTCCTGCTACAAAATATATAAACAAAGCATCATCATTTTTATAAAATAAATGCTTTACTACTGGTTAGAATTCTGAACGGCTTGTAATTTCTGACTGGTCTCACCTGTAGACGACTGAAATTATGTAAAACAAATACTGGCAAAACGAAAAAAGAGAGAGTAAAGTGACAGTTTGATGTCAGAAAATTACAAGTTTTTACATTTTTGCCAGTGAACATGTGTAAGCAGAAAAAAAACATAAAAACATATTAATTAAATTATATTTTTTTATGAATTTCAACTAAAAAATTTGAAAAAATTAAATACGGAAGAAATTAAAAAACATTTTAAAACGTTACTGGTCTTCATTTTCAATTTAATTTTATCCTTTGCATAATGAACACTTTATTCTGTGGGATTTACAATCGGCTGTTCTTACAAATTTTCCGTTCGGTTACTTTTTTTGTATATTATTGTAGTTTTTACTGGACTTTACATTTAAGATTTGTTTCATATATCACAATATTTTGAAAAATTGGCAACATTTTTAAAATTGTCTCGATTATTTTTATTAGAAAAATACATTCTAAATATAACACTATTTTGACGTAAGTACCAAAGATTTTTACTAATAGCTAATAATAAATGATTTTGTATAATCTGTAGCTGGTATGATGACGGTAATGCTGTTGGGTCCAATGTTGATATACAAATTACAGTTAGAAATCCACTATTAAAATTGTTATACAGTATATAGTACTGGTGTTGGGATTGTAATATTATAATTGGCATTCAAGTATTCGGTTGCCGATTTCGTTGCAGTTGATACTGCTAAGGCTGCTTTTATTGTTCACATACCATATAACATTTAAGACTTACGAAATAGTCTTTTTGGTTACTTTTATTATTTGGGCAATTTGTTAATAAAATAATTTTTATAAAATTTTGCTCTTGTTTGACATTTTAATAAATAATGCAAATGCTTCACATTCAATTTTGTTATTTCTATATGATGTTGTTAGGGTTGCCGGATTCACATTTGAAAAATAATTGACATTCGCCAAATAAATTTTGATTTGGAAAAAAATCTTTACAACTAAACACACGTTAGCACACTCAAAAGAATAAGTAGAAAATTAGTAAACGGCGTGTAAATCATTTATACTATTTTTCAGCTAAAATTTAAGTTAAACTTATTCAGCACTTAACTGTTTTTAACTAATGTTCTACTAATATTATACTAATGTTTACTAACTTATTTTGCTAAAAAAATGTTGCTGATAAACACATTAATAGTGTGGCAGACATCCAGATTGATAGACATACGCAGATGTCGCGGCAAGTTAAGCTGTAGTAGTGACGAGGAAAATGACTAAAAAGTACAACGTACAAAAGTACATATAACAAAATCAACCATGGAAGATTTTTGTCGCTGTTGTTCATACATAAAACAAAATTGTGAATTAAAACAACTTTAATTTTGCGTTGTCATCGGCTTGTGCAAATAATTGTATATTAATTAAATAAAAGACCAAATAAAATATTATTATAAAAATGAAAATTATTCAAGCCATACTTTGATACTGTCCTAACAAATAATCTACAGAGTTTTTGTTTTCAATTTTATTATTTGACCCTTTCAGGAATGTGTTGATAGATCTATTTTGGGAATTTTCTAGGTTCCCATCGTCAGAACCCGTTTTTAAAGAGGGTAACAATCCCATGCCAAACATCAAACATTCATATAAACTAGTTTACTCACTACATGAGAACTAATATAATATAATATATATGAGCTCGAAGTTAAAGATTATCACCATTGATCAAAAATAAATTGCAAACTTGTTTTTTGTATGTATGTCTACTTTTGGTAAATATTCAATACACGTCTTATATTTAATAAAGATTAAATGTGTATTTCTAAACTAAATGTTTATAGAGGTTAATAATCCAGTGTGGTCAAATAGCAAATAAATATACAGACAGGTAGACAGGCTAAAGCAAAAGACAAAGACACACATTTTACGTAGATTTTTATTTTTCCTATTTCTTATTGTCATATTCGGCATTTGCGTTTATTTAAAGATAAACGTCATTTAGATAATCGTTGATGTAAGTAGTGGAAAGATAATTTTGTTTATGTTATATATAATTATTTATATTCTTTTAGAAATTACATTAATTCGTGTCGTCAATGTAATTTTTATATTTTGTAACGTATTGTAAATTATTTTTAAAAAAAGAATAACAAAAATATGTTTTATAATTTTCAGCAAATAAACTAACTAAAGTATAATTTTTCTATCAATTACCTGTAACGTTCCATTTGATTAAACATATAATTAGGTGCGAGTAATTTGATGTAAACTAATTTATTATGTTGGTATGGAATTATTTTTAATTTATAATACATTTTATGCATTAGTGCCTTCAAAATGCATGACATAAGATTTGAGATTTTGGAGATTTGAAAACTCTGTTTAATAACTTTTTTGGCTTTAGTTTAAAACAAGTTTGCAAAGCACATGATAAAAAAATCTTTTTAATTGAGTACCTTGGAGCTAATAAAAAAAAAATGTTTTTGCATTACATTATTTCTACGAATTTCAAAATTTGGGCTCGAACTTCTGGATTTAGCGTTCTGTGACACATTAGCTGCCGGGGCAATTGTAATAACTTAGATGTTTTTTAACCGATTTTAGTTTTTATTGCCTTATTAGAAAGATAATTTACTGGTTATTATGATTTTTTAATCCCTTAAACGCAAGATTAACTTAAAATATTAAAAATTTTAAGGCATTTAAAATAAGTCATATTTTTCCCATATATACCGTTTTTCAAACTTCAGGCCCGTTGAGGCACCCAAATTCATATTTTAAGGGGAGGGGCCAGTCTATAACTCACAAATTTTTTTTGGAGCACTCTAATGGTCATGCAGAGGTGTTTGAGCAAGAAAACAACATACATCTCCCCGAGATGAACCCGGAGTTCAAAAAAAAAAAATTATATGTGCAAAACTCAAAAGGCTCTGCCTATTCTGCTTCGCGTTCTGATGAGATCCTTTCATACGGAGGTTCAAAGCTCTTTATAAAATAACAAAACTCACTCATTGAGTTTGTGATTTAACATAACAAATATCTCTAGAAATTCTAATAACAAAGTCCCCTGAAGATTTCCTTAGGCAGGAATGAAATCCGGATAGGGACACGCCTACATCAGATTGCTTTTCACAATTTGTTAAATAAGTTTTGGGACTTTAGCACATTTAATTACTATAAATGCAATTAAATGTTTATCCCGATGAAAATAAATTTAAATAACAAATATGCAGGTGCTTGTGCAAATTTAAATGTAACTGACACTAATAGAAAACATATTATTTTCTATTGTTGATTTACTTGAATAATCGTCACTAAATTGCTAGGTCTGTCAAAAAAACAGAGTAGTATTTGGAAGATGACAAAGCCAATTGTGACAATTTTTTGTTGTTGTTTTGGTTTTTCTTTGATATTTTAAATTTTGAATCTCGCTCCTAGACGAGGACAAGAAATTCTCATTGAGTTTGTGATTTAACATAACAAATATCTCTAGAAATTCTAATAACAAAGTCCCTTGAAGATTTCCTTAGGCAGGAATGAAATCCGGATAGGGACACGCCTACATCAGATTGCTTTTCACAATTTGTTAAATAAGTTTTGGGACTTTAGCACATTTAATTAAATAAATGCTATTTATTTTTTAATTTGAAATTATTTGGCCAAGTTATTTATTATCTTTTGATGATATTTTTATAAGCTAATAAGGCCTAACGTTTGAATGTAAATAAAAAACAATTAATTACATGTTTAACCGACGTTTCGTCAATGGTTTGTTGACTTTTAAGGTTTTGTCTATATTTTAATTAGAAAAAACATACATTAATACAAAATTTTTCATACACCATTAAATAATATTGACTTACAATAAGATGAATATTATAAGATGAATACGTTTAATTTTATACAAAAAACAAGAAATTTTTAACATAAAACAATAATTTTAACGATACAGCTTAAGTTTTTTTCCTTTTAACTTATTGCAACCCTGTAACAGGTGCTTATTTTTCAGTGTCTTCTTTATGGTTCATTGTTCGTTTTGTGTTTTGCTGAATTCGTAAGCTTTCAATAGTGAATCTCTTCTTCTCATTGCATTCTTTATCTAATATTTTTACATTTTTGAAGTCAGCTGTGTGTCCAGTACTGATCATATGTTGTGATAAAGCTGTTGTTTCCTTTTGTTTTGTTATATCGTTTTTATGTTCAGTCATTCTTGTTTCTAAAGCTCTTTTGTTGTCCCTATGTATATCAAAGCATAATTTTGTTCGTCGTTTCTAATGCAACTAACTTCGTACACTATATTCTGTTGTTGTTGTTTTTCTATTGGCGTCTATTTATAGTTGAAAAAGTTTTTCTGACAAAGAACTTACTTACTTTTGTGACAAATACCCGGTTAGAAAAAGACAAACGGACCACCAATGTCAAGGCACTTTAGCAAGTGGTCCAACTGCTGACAACAAGTGAATTTGCAAGAGCAAAATGATAAAATCATTAGACAAAAGGTCCGTCTGTTCAAAATGTATCGGACAAGCACTGGGAAACCAGCATTTCATCGTTTCGCCGGGATTCGAACAATGGCCGCCTGATTGACAGCCCACAGCTTTAAATACTGAGCTAGTGAGGCACTTAATACTTAATAGACTAAATCGTAAGTAACTGTAGAAATATGTCAGCACTGGCATAAGGCTTGATGGAAACAACTTGCCAATGTTGAGAAAATAAAAAAATTGGTATTTTCCAGAAAAAAAAAGTAAATTTTATATGAAGAAAATATTAAAAAGTATAAAAACAGTGACAGTTTGATGTCAGAAAATTTATAAGTTTTTACATATTTGCCAGTGAAAATGTGTAAGCAGAAAAAAACATACATATTATAGAAAAACTTTGCTTGTATTTATAGAAAACAAAAATAAATTTTAATTAAACTATATTTTTTTATGAATTTTAACTAAAAAATTTTAAATAATCAAATATGGAAGAAATAAAAAATATTTTTAAACGTTTCTGGTCTTTATTTTCATTTTCATTTTCAATTTACTCTTATCCTTACCATAATGACCACTTGTTTGTGTTTTTATATTTAGGATTTGCAAGGCTGTCCTATTTCACTTATTCTTAAAAATTTTCCGTTCGGTTACTTTTTTGTATATTTGTGTAATTTTTACTGGACTTTACTGGAAAAGTAATCAAACAGAATTTATAACATATAAGATTCGTTTCATATACAGCATATATGTGCATAGTAAATTTTTATATATTTTGAGTGTAAAATTTGTTTTGTAACAATAACGGTAAAATATGAGTATGCATAGTTGTTGGGATTTTTTAGAAAATTGCTGATGGAATTTCTATGCCGATTTAATTTAGCAGCAATTTCACTCACTCCTAGACGTGCCTCCCTATAGGATTTAATACGGACTTGTTCCATTTCGGAAAAAGACGTTCCTCGAGGCATTTTACACTATAATTTACAATATTTGGATTTTAATACAACAATAACAATTAAATTTTATTTTTTTTGTCTAATATTAATTATTTCTTTATTTAAAAGTTATCACTGATTACTAATGAATTAACACTGATGTAAATATAATTATTTCCTTCACCACACAAAATACTAATATCAATATTTACTGATAACGGTATATTTTTTAAGCAAAATAGCACAACCATCAATGTGATTCTCTTTAATAGGATTTGTACTTATTTCCTGCATACTCATATTTAACCGTTATTGTTACAAAACAAATTTTACACTCAAAATTTATAAAAATTTACTACGCACATATAGCTGCTTCGCTGGGTGTATAACAATATTTATAAAATTGTCTCGTTTATTTGGGTTAGAAAAATACATACGAAATATAACACTATTTTCACGTAAGTATAAATGATTTTGTATAATCTGTCGCTGGTATGATGACAGTAATGCTGTTGATATACAAATTACAGTTAGAAATCCACTATTAAAATTGTTATACAGTATATAATACCGGTGTTGGGATTGTAATATTAAAATTGGTATTCAAGTATTCGGTTGCCAATTTCGTTGCTGTTGATACTGCTGAGGCTGCTGTTATTGTTCACATACCATATAACATTAAAGACTTACGAAATAGTCTTTTTGGTTACTTTTATTATTTGGGCAATTTGTCAATATAATAATTTAATAATACAAACCAGATTGATAGATATACGCAGAATGAATTAGATGTCGCGGCATGTAAAGCTGTAGTAGTGACGTGAAAAATGATACTAAAAAGTACAACTCTAAAAAGACATATAACAAAGTCGACCATGGAAGATTGTTGTAGCTGTTGTTCATACATAAAACAAAATTGTGAATTAAACAAGTTGTACTTCTGAGATTATGTATGCAAGAACAAAAACACCGTGTATTGAATAAAATTAGTTTTAATCGCAACAAAACTCGACCTGACGATAGATCAGTGGGCTAAAGCGCTCTGTGTAACGTGTAGTGCGAGTGCATGTGGCATTAGAAATCAGTTTATCTATACCACGGACAGTGATTGCACAGAAAATTTCATATAGACGCAATCGAACAAATAAAAACATAACAAATTTTACATTATTCAAAAAAATGGGGTCACTGACAAGGGTTCAATACCAGAAACTGCGCAGTCTGATTCAGAAAATTGAAAATTTGCAATGTAGTTATGATTTTTAGAAAATACACTCACCATTCACAAAACAACTCTTATTTTTCGTTGTCACCGGCTTGTGACAAAATAAAATATTTAAATTTGATAAAGATTAAATTTGTATTTCTAAACTAAATGTTTAAAGAGGTTACCAATCCAGTGTGGTCAAATTGCAAACAAATATACTAAATATATACTAAAGCCAAAGACAAAAACACAGACATTTTACGTAGATTTTTTTGGTTCCTTTTTCTTATTGCAAAGAAAGGGTTGCATATGTCATATTCTGTTTTTTTTTTTGTTTCTATAATTATCAGCGGCATTTGCGTTTATTTAAAGGATAACGTCATTTAGATAATCGTTGATGTAAGTAATGGAAAGATAGTTTTGTTTATCTATACTAGTCTATATCTATACTAATATTACAAAGAGGTAATGTTTTTATGTTTTTTTGTAATCTCCGTAACTAATCATACGATTTCAAAATTTTTTTTACCAATATTTAATTTGGTCCTCCAGGACATAGGCTATATATCGTTCCCGATTTTTTTTTTTTTAAGTTATGAGCGGGTTCATAAAAGTAATATATATACAAATCATGATGTGTGTATGTATGTAACGTATGGACTCCAAAACGGATGGTCCGATTTTGATGAAAGTTTTAGGGAATCTTCAGAATATTCAGGCGGACACTGTGACACTGTGACACTGTGAAGTCTGATTTTTGATTTTCTGTCTGTGGGTAGAGGGGCGTGGCAAAATCCAACTTTCATATTGTACCACCAATGACATATACATATATTTATTTTTTTTTTTTCTTTTTTTTTTTTTTTTGAAAGCCGTTGTCATGTTTTTCAAAACGAGATATCAAACTCTTAAATCATTTATGTAGTTCCGAAGATATTTTCAAAAACCCTATGTTACTATTTACAAAAAACCTATGTTAATCTTCAAGCTATGTTACACGAACACAACAGCCTCATCCGTCTATTCAAAACAGCCCTAGACCAAATGCCGACAGATGATTATACGGTTGTGATAGGAGCTGACGAAACAGCGGCTGGTGAGCATGAGCGGCGCTTTAATGCACCGGTGATAGGTGACGTCGCAGTTTTTATGGCAGTTGTTTTCAGCTATTCATTTTATATACTTCAGCAAATAAAGGCGAAAGAAGGACAAAGAGGCGTTGGGCTTCCCATGAAATTACAAATTTTAAAATGATTTACTCATGTGAATTTATTTTTTTAATTATTTATTTGCTGGCAAAACAACGTTTGCCTGGCCAGCTAGTGTTATATATAATTATTTACATTCTTTTAGAAATTACATTAATTCATGTCGTCAATGTAATTTTTATATTTGGTAACGTATTGTAAATTATTTAAAAAAAAAAATAACAAAAATATGTTTTATAATTTTCAGCAAATAAACTAACTAAAGTATAATTTTTCTAAAAATTTTTTGAGTTTTTACGGTCACTCAGTTGTTGCTAAAAAGCAGCTCACTGATTTTGAGCAAAATATATTGCTGAAATTACCAATTGTTTGACTAAAATTCTGCTGACTCGGCAAAATGTTTTTTTGGAATTTACTAACTTCTTTTGTAAGAGTATATATATATTATTTTTTGAAGCAGCATAATATACACTGATAGATTTTTAATTCGCACTATTAATGAATGCATTTGATTAAGTTAGATTCATTAATTTAAATTAGAGCATGCGATATTGTTTACATGTTAGCGGTTCGGTTTCACGTCCAGTTCTGGGGGATGTTAACACTTAACTACTGAGGTGAAATATTTTGGCATATATGCTGTGGTGGTGGTAAATTTTACCTTTTTAATTTTTAGAAAATTTTGCCAATTGGAATATATGATACATTTTTAAATGAATAAAGTAATAAAATAAAAAAATCAAATTTCTAGTTAAACAAAAAAAGGATTTTATTTCATATTCAATTTTCTTAAAACTAAAAAAAGGAACAAACATAGCTTTTAAAAAAAACGTATAAAAAAAACAAAGAAAAATTACATTGGAATAAAAAATTGAGATCAATGAATTTTTAGGAATTTTACTCATCTAATTCCTTGTATATTGTCTACCCGTTTCATCAGTTGCAAAAATATGTCGTGTGTCTTTGAGGTTAGATTTGAAAACGGATGAATAAATAAGAATACCAAAGAATGCTCGTAATTCAATAAGATCAAGATTTTTCATTTCACTTCTTTGAAAGCGATCGAATTAAGCTTTAGTTTTGTATTTGTATGCTCAAGAATTGTGGTTTCTATATTTCTATCGAAAAATCTTGACCAATATCCAATTATTTCATTTTCAGGATTCTGCTTTATGGTTCCTTTTTCTAATTACAAAGAAATGGTTGCATATGTCATATTCTGTTTTTTTTTTTTTTTTTTTTTTTGTTTCTATAATTATCAGCGGCATTTGCGTTTATTTAAAAGAAAACGTCATTTAGATAATCGTTGATGTAAGTAATGGAAAGATAAAATTGTTTATGTTATATATAATTATTTATATTCTTTTAGAAATTACATTAATTCATGTAATGTTATTTTTATATTTGGTAACGTATTGTTAATTATTTTTAAAAAAAGAATAATAAAAATATGTTTTATAATTTCCAGCAAATAAACTAACTAAAGTATAATTTTTTTAAAAAATTTTTGAGTTTTTGCGGTCACTCAGTTGTTGCTAAATATCAGCTCGCTGATTTTCAGCAAAATATATTGCTAACATTAGCAATTTTTTGCAAGCACCCTCCTGACTCGGCAAAATGTTTTTCTGAATTTACTAACTTCTTTTGTGAGACTATATATATATATTTTTTTTTTTTTTGAAGCAGCATAATATACACTGATAGAATTTCCCTTCGCACTATTAATGAATGCTTTCGATTTAGTTAGATTCATTAATTTAATAAACAATTTTCATTAAATTAATGAAAAATTCATTAATCAAATGATTATGATAACATATTTTTGGTTGCGATGTAATGCGATATTGTTTACATGTTAGTGGTTCGGTTTCACGTCCAGTTCTGGGGGATGTCATAAAAAAAAACAGAAAATTTAAATAAACTATAATAAATATAAATAAATATAAAACAGAAAAAAATGTTGTTATTATTTAATGACCATATTTCATTAAATCAATGAAGTTCCTTAAACCATTTATTTTAATGAGGGCAGCAAAATTTATAGCGACATTTAATTTTTTAAGCGTAGTTTTCATACAAGAATTTTAATCGTTTCCTGACAAATGGTACTAGATTTGGGTTCGTTGATACTTTAAGTCATGCTCAACAAGTACTTTTTTTAATAATATTAATTCATATATATTAAAACAGTTCCTTGTATTTTTATTGAAAATAAAAATCCAAAGAAATACATGTTTTTGCATTAAACGATTGAACGAGTAATCGCCAATTTTGACGATTAGCCGACTCGAATAACCGGTTAATCAATTTAAGCGATTTTTCGCATAATGCCTATACCGTTAAATAGCCCCGATTGAATAATTGGAAACACAAGGTATTTTCTATTGATTTTTAGTTGTTTGCAAACCATGGCGTATGATTAACATTTATCAATGCATGTATCGTAATATAACTCATACGTATCAGTCGACATTTTATGCAGTTAAAATGATTTCTATTAGAAGTTGAATCTTCAAATTAGATTTTTTGTGAACAATATTAACATGCTTATTTTATACTACATAAATATGTTCATTAAAGCTATATTAATAAAAAAATTATTAAAGAGAAACATTTTAGGTCAATTTACAATGATGCGTTTTTTTCCATTATTTACATACTACCTGTTTAAGTATTACCATGTCATAGAAAGCCTGATTAAAGTAAACAAAAATATTTTGAATTTAATGCGTTTATAGAAATTATTAATCTTAAGAAAAGTGAGAAATTTTATCCGGTTAAGGGTTTGAAAAGTAGGGGAAAATTATCCCACTATTTGTGTTTTTCGATCAAACACTATAGAAACATTGTAAACCAAGTATAAGCTATTTTAAGCATCCAATTAATATTAAAGGCATTTAAAAATTCTTAAATCAAAGAGTTTCGTACAATTTTCTAACCCATTTCGCCTTTTAATATGGACTTGGGACGTTCTCTAATACCCTTAACCCTTATGTTTACACCAGGGCCTGGACAGGTGCTTTTTGTTTTTTTGTCGTGTATTTTTTATACTTCCTTAGACGCTATACACTGATAGGATTTTCCTTCATCCTATTAATGAATGTCATTCATTAACTTGGATTCATTGGTTGAATGAAACATTTTCATTAAATTAATGAAAAATTCATTGACTGAATGAAATTTTCATTAACTTTGTTTGTTTGATCCTTAAAATATGCAATCATTTTTACATAAATATTTTTGTACAGCAAACAATAAGTTCCATAAAATTTCCTCTGGAGGCGCTTCAACTATTGAAAAAAAATATTTTCATACAAAAGTCTAAATAAGCACATCCTTTTGGTTTTGTAATTTAGGTCAATTGGTAAGGCGGTGCTGTTTTTATGGTGATGGTTGCGGGTTCAAGTCGTGTTCAGGGAGATAAAAAAAACGGAAAAATAAATATAAGATTTATTATCTTATATTTAAAGAAAAAATTAACACAAAATAAATATGAAACAAGAAAAAAAATATTTTTTTCAATTATTATTTGATTAATGAAAAATATTTCATTGAGCCAATGAAACTTTCTTTGGGGACATTTTAATGAAAAATTCATTGTATTAATGAAGGATTTCATTAATACAATGAACAAAATTCTATCAGTGTAGTAATGATATGATATGATATCCTCAAGGATACATTTTAGAACAGTTTAGTGCACATTTAATTCCTTTTATTTTGATGGGGGGTGCAAAGTTTAGGGGTTTTAAAACTCTAGTCATATCCGTACTACCTGGGTCTGGCCAGACCCGCAACATTTTCTTAATAAGTAGGCTGTGAATTTATTTGAACTAACAATGTGCACTAGCTGCAAATAAAATAATCAGTTTACTTGAAATTGTGATTCAAAATAGTGGCTGTGTATAGTTTGCGTTTTGTTGATACTTTTTAAAGAATTGAAAGCAATAATGAAGGGATAGAAGAAGTTGACTTATTATACATTTTCATAATAAGTCGTCTAAATTTGTACCGGGTCTGGCTACCCTTGGTGTTATGAATGTGACAAATCAACTTGGTGTAAACATAAGTATTAAGATTGTAAAATCATAAATTTTATTTTTCTCTTCTAATTTGTCAATTCACCGATGAATTTAACATTGGCTTATCAAAGTAAGGAATCGTTACAATTATGATTCTTTGGAAGTTTTTTTTTACATAAACAATTTCTGTGGAAGACATGTAAAGGTCATATGTACAGCTTCCTTTCTATGACAAGCCAATATTAAATTAATCAATGGAAATACCCAATTCTTCATTCTTAGACAGACCAATTTTTACCGGGCATATATTGGAAATTATTTTATGGCCTGTTCCTCGATCTCGAACGAAAATCTAGTGGAAAGAAATCTAGTCACTCGCATTCGAATCAATTTGGGTTTCTCTATTTCGAAAGCAATCGTTCGCCTATACTTACGTGTGTAAATTATTATGTTTTACGTATTTACAAATCATAGTGGTGCCAGACCGGATATTTTAAGCTTTTCCTTTAAAAGTACCAAAAATACTACTAAATTGCTTGAAGATTAGATTAGATTATAGTGGCACTATGCACCGCGACCAGAAATTGGTATTTTGTGCTGCCAGCGAATACACCCTATAGGTTCAGGCTCCCTACGAAGCCAATTATTCTACCAGGTGAACAGTTCCAAACGTCCGATGGCGTCACTATTCGATCACCAAAATAACGCACCCTCCTGTCGGAGAGCCTCGGACATTTGCAGAGAACATGCTCAGAGGTCTCGGGTTCCAATTCACAAAACCTGCACGTATCCGTAGAGGATCGTCCCATCTTGTACAATTGATACCTAAGGCCACAGTGTCCTGTGAGGTAACCCGTTACGGTCCTTAGTTCGCCCCTCGTCATAGACAAGAGTTTCCGCGACCTCTCCCCAGAGGGAGATATAAACAGCCTCGCCTGTCGCTGCCCAGGCGATCTGGCCCAATAGGCCCCAAACTCCGACTCCCTCCATCTTCTGAGCTTCTCTCTGACATACCCATTGGGTACGCCACAGAAGGGTTCCGGGCCAATGAATTGTCGACGAGCTCCGTAGTTGGCTAAACAGTCAGCCCGTTCGTTGCCCTCATGCCCCTCATGGCCTGGAACCCAGCCCAGTGTCAAGGAGTTGTTAAGTCCTAGACGATTTAGAGAGTCGATACATTCCTTAACCAGACCAGACGACACATCTTGAGCCCTCAAGGCACCAAGTGCCGCTTGGCTGTCAGATAGAATGTAGATCGTGGCCCCCCGTGTCCTCCTCCGCAGACACTCTTCCACACAGATACAGATAGTGAAGACCTCAGCCTGAAAAACGGAGGGATATTTGCCCATGGGCAGAGCACGCTGAAATCCGGGTCCGACGACACCCGCCCCCGTATCCATGTTCAACTGTTTCGAGCCATCCGTGAACCAGACCTGTGCACCAACCTCCGGTACCCAAGATCCATTCAACCACATGCTCCTGTCGAAAATCACAACAACAAAGTGCCTAACAAATACTTGCACAGGCAGTATCTTGTCACTGACCCTAATAACCGGGTCATCAGCGAACATTTTCGCAATCTTAAGATGCCCCTTCAGATCCCCACTCCTCATGCTGCCAATCTCCCGCAGCCTTAGGGATCCCATGCACGCGTTCTCCTTTACAGAAATATGCAAAGGAGGAATACCCAGCATGACTCCAATGGCATCAGTCGGACATGATTTTGGAGGCACCAGTGATACCAATACATGCCAGTCGATAATTCCTCTTAAGAGTCATCTGAGCCCCGAGTTGTTCAACCTTTGTCCACCACGCCAAAGAGGCGTATGTGACCATCGGTTTCACAATGGTGTTAAAAGAACAGTAGACCATTTGAGGTCTAAGGCCCCAGGTCTTGCCAAAGAGCCTCTGGCTTGAAGATAAATACAACATTACTTAACAGTGATCAGCTTTCTATGACTGTTCTTTAAGCTGAAATTTAAAATTCTTAATCATCTACGAATATTCGTGTTTTTTTATATCCATTGGTTTTTTTTTACAGATAATTATAATTTTTTATTATATCATTCATTCCAGCAAAGAACACTGAAAAATGAGGATTTCTTTCTGAGGTTATCCGATTTTTTTTTTATATTTTGTTCGTGAATACTCTATAGTCCCACTTGCACATTTCCTTCTCCAGATCTCGAAATTTGTAAAAACTCACGATTTTATGCACGTTTTTAGTTTTCATAAATTTAATAAAAATGCTAAAAGTGCTTAACTTTGAAGTGCCATAACTTTTTAATTGTATATCGCATGTTATTAATTTAAACGATATTTGGAAGATGCACTTGTCTACTTTATCACTGGTTGTTTTTAAGCAAAATGATTGCTAAAAAATGCGTACTTAATGCAAGTGGAGTTTTCTAATGCATTTTCAAAACTTTCTCCCCCTACAATTTTCAAAAAAAAAAAAATACAGTTTACTAAAATATGGAATCTTACATAAATATTTATACAAATTGTTGCGGCACTTTATAAATCAGCCAGCTTTTCAATAAAATACAAAATTTTAACAGCACTCCTGTGCTTTAGTATTATTAATTTATTTAATTTTTATTACCAAGAGTGAACGCTTAAAAACAATTTTGTAGCTTACGTGCCTTTTTACTGACTAAATTTTTAATTTTCTAATTGTTAGTTGCTAGCTACAAATTGTCTACGTGATATATAAACAATGACCGTTGTGTTAAAAAATAAAGTTCTTTTCATACATATTTCCAAAAAGAGAATTATATATATTATACAAAAAAAAAAAATAGTTACAATTGTAAATAAATACGATTTTTTACAAATTTGGAGATCTGAAAAATACGAATAGATGCACTGAATTTAATAAATCGCATTGTGACTATGGTAAAGTTTTTAGACTGTTGCAAGATGGCTTATTTGAAATTGATGAAGCTGAAAACGTGTCTGAAGTAACTGAACATTTGATATGCTCCATAAATAATGCTATTGAACATTCGACGACCACTTCTAAATACAAAAGTCAGTTGAGGTTTGAAATAACGCCATAGATAAACAAAAATCTCCAAGCTTGAATACAGTATAAAGGGAAAATATTGTCCAGAAGGCGAAAATCGAAAAATTATAAGTATGACAATCTGCTAAGGAAATTCGGAAAAGTCATAAAATGAGCTTGAAAATCGTCACGAGATTATTACTATTATGATAACTCGAGCAAACTATTATGATAATTCGAGCAAATAATGTGCTTGGGAGAACGTCAAAAAAACATTTTAACCTTACTACATCAGAAGGTATGCCCGTATTTGATGACCTAACTAAAGCAAACAAGTTAAACCAGTATTTTGTTCAGTCTGTGATTAATTTAAACAAGCAAACTGAAGTATTTCCAGAAGATAGCTGAAATATGTTAAGAACGTTATCCCAATCTTTGGAAAATTTGAGACTGCAGCCGATTTCAATGGATGACATAAATACAATTATTAATAATTTAAGTTTTAAAAAATCAACTGGTTTTGATAATATTGCTCCAGAATTACTATACAACTGCAAGGATGTTATTGCTCCAATCTTGAGAACTATTTTCAATCACATAGTAAGATCGTCAATATATCATGACCGTTTGAAAATCAGTAAAATTGTCCCAATACCTAAAGTTTTAAATGCTTCTGCTGCAAATGAGTTTTGACCGATTGCATTGCTTTCTACCATCGATAAAATTTTTGAAAAGTTGATTCATGATAGGCTGCTTACATATTTTGATAATAATAATTTATTTATGAACATCAGTTTGGATTTAAAAAAGGCTGTGGTACAGATGAGGCAGTTGCGAACGTCGTAAATTTTATATGTAGTGGGTTGGATAGTGGTGCAAGTGGTGTGGCAGATCTGTTTCTAGACTTTACAAAGGCTTTTGATCTGGTTGATCATAAAATAATGATGCAGAAGTTATCATATTACGGTGTTTTGGGAAAAGAACTAAATATGTTCGAAAATTACTTTAAGAATAGAAAGCAGTTTGTTCAAATTAATGATGCCAAAAGTGATATGCTAAATGTTGATTGTGGGGTGCCTCAAGGTAGCTGCTTGGGGCCATTGCTGTTTTCAATTTATTAAAATGACATTTGTAACTTATGTCTGACTGGAAAATTATATATGTTTGCACATGACGTTTGTCTGTTTTATCCCTACAAATTTGATTTGACATTGAAAACATACATGAAACGAGATGTTGCCTTAGTTTTTGAGTATGCTAGATTGAATAAATTAGTACTAAACGCAAAGAAAACTAAATTGATCAGATGCTATTAAAATGTCCAAAATAGTGATTTCAATATTTTTGTAGATGGGAGCAGAATTTTTGAAAGCCATCATGTAAAATATTGGGGAATAACTTTACAGAGTAACCTCTCGTGGAATTTGCATATTGCGGAAGTTAAAGCCAAGATAGCTCCAGCTGTTGGTATTTTGTTTAAAATCAAAAATAAATTGAACCTAAAAACCAAACTTTTGATTTATCAGGCTCTAATACAAAGCCACCTAAACTACATGTCGATAATATACGGATATAAAACCACTACTGCTTTGAAGTCGCTGCAAAGTATGCAAAATAAAGGTTTAAAAACTATTCACAATTTACCAATAACTTATCCAATAACTTATTCAATTATTATCAACTTTTAATGTACATGTTTAAAACTTTAAATAATATTGGATATCACACGATCAACTTTATGCAAAATCAGTCGACATTTAGTACAAAAAATCAGCAAAATCTCCGTTTACCTAAATGCAGATTGGAAACAACAAAACAGCGTATTGAATACATTGGTGGGTTCGAATATAATAACTTGCCCTTACAATTAAAAACAGTGAACAGAATTTCAAGTTTTAAGATCGAACTTAAAGAACATGTGTTTGAAAATCTTGAAGTGCTTCGCTTGTAAATAAATATACTTAAAATATGTAAATATACTTTTTTCCCCTATAAATATAATATACTTAAGTTTTAGATGTACACGTTATTTGCCAACTTGCCTCTTTAAAGCCTTTAAGGCGCTTAGGCCAAACTAATTTTGAATTATAATTGTACATGAAATGTAAATAAACAATTTATAAAACAAAATAAAAAATGTATAATAAGGAAATGTACAAATGGGACCATAGAGTATTCATGTACAAAAAATAAACAAAATCAGAGGTCCCGTGTTTAGATTTTTTGCGTTTTCTCATGGAATGAATGATATGTTTTTTGAAAATATTTTGTTACTCGAAATGAAAAAAGCAAGTGAGTGGTTTTGACATTTACGTTCGCAGCGTTGACAACTCGTTCGAAATAGAGAAACCAAATTTTGTATGAAAACTACTACGTTTTCATTCGACTTGTACTTCAAGTCATCGTTCGCATAGAAGTGTAGTTAGAGAAACCCAAATCAGTTTTCTTTCGCTTAGAAAGCGAAAGAAAGCATTCTTTCGAAATCGGGAAACAGGCCATTAATTATATCGTTCGCTAACTGCAAGACTGACATAACTCAAAAAACTCGATTTTGCAGAAAACGAGATTAAAGTTTTCTATCCATATCTGACCCTTTATTTATTTGGTCACGTGTTTTATAAATAGGGGACTTTGTTGTATTTTCTCTTAGTGAGAGCTGTGTGCGAATTATCGAGAGACCAGTGAGAAGCACAGTTTCTCTATAAGGTATATACTCTTTGCACCCACTTTAAAGGAAATATATTATCATTTATCTCGAAAAGTATACATGATATTAATATATAAAGCATGATATAACTAATAAATCTGCATCATTAACTCGCATTTTTTGACTTATGACAGTCTTGTAGTAAATGAGCGATATGTTCTTCTAAAATCTAAATTTTTTAAAATTAAATTATCACAAAATCTTGCATGATTTACTAACAATCGCAATTTAAAACTAAAGGTAACAATCTAACAATCGCAATTTAAAACTAAAGGACTTGAGTACACTTTGAGGATGGAATAAAAAGTTGAAATTATGTGTATTGTAGTAGATGCATACTGAAAGGTATTCACATAGTGCATGAATACTGAGCATAGAGTAACTTTACTTGGGTAATTTAAAACCACATACAACTGACATTGGACTACATATGTTTAGCAAAATTTCCAAAGCAATTACAAACAAATATGACTAGACCCAAACATTAACAGACACAAAAATAAATAGAGGTTTCAAACTTAAAGCGTTTTTCGTAGTACAAGCAATTCATTTATAATGCGCTTCATGGCGGTGTTATGAAGTACAAACGAAAGTTTTTTAAAGGTTGCTTGACATTTGACCACCCTGAAAACATGTGACAATATTTGAGTGCACTTGACACACTGACCACCCGGAATAGATACTCAAAATGCTGCTATAGCACTTTAGAATTTTAAGACAAATATTTTATAGTATATAAGATTGTAAATATTCTAGCATTGGTTAATCTTAAGAGAACAGCAAGTTGACAAACATCAACCACAAAAGATTTTAAAATAAATAAAATTGTAACTACTAAAACGAAGTAAGTTGTTTTAATTCACTAACCACTCCACGACTTACATACTTCATGGCGATCCTGCAACCGATCCTGTGACAAAAAAAAGAACAAGTCAACCGAGGGGAAGAAGAGGGAGAGACAGTGAAAGCTAATAGATGGCCGAGAAACTCCTACTCAAACTTTGTTTGCATCCTGATATCACATGCAGCGTATTACAAAGTAGAAAGACACCACTAAGAAAACTGCATCAACGAGTGGCCACTGCACTTGGTAAACCAGCAGACAGTATTGTATTACACACAAAGGATACATTTATAGCGGAGGACGATACACCAGACTACCTGAACCTAGTTCACTTAGATGCAATTTATGTATACCGGATGTCTGTGTGGATTACCAACATCCTCAGCGATAGCAGCAATGACAGCAGTTAAATACACCGAGGCAACACCAAAGAAGTGAATCAAGTCAGCAAGTAAATAGTAACAAATCAGTAATAAGGTACACTCATAATAATCCATGCATAAATTTACGAAAACTACAAAAACTTTCGTAAAATGTACAAATTTTGGTTTATTTTACAAAAAATTTGGTTATTTTTACATTTTTTAAAAATTTTACGCGTGGATTATTATCAGTGTATGAAATATTAAAAAATATATATTTAGTATAATGCTGAAGGCAATTGTACCACTACTAGTATTAACAATAATTATAACTATAATCATAGCGGTGGTAATGATACAAGTGAAAAATTATTTCACAAATACGGCTTTAGAGCAAGATTATATCTTAGAAAAAATAGGTGAAATTAAAGTAGTAGACAAAGTCAACTCTGTAGTAAAGAATATATACGTAGTAGAAAAATTAAAGTCAATCAAGGATTATTTAAATGAATTGACTGAACAATAAAATATATAAAAAAAAAAAAAATTTTTTTATAATTTGATAAAGTGAAACGTATGGATCAAGTATATCTGAAGTTAGAGTCAGTTATAGCTAACGCGAAGAAGAGCTTGGGTAGACCATACTCGACGGAAACAATAATTAGCAAACGAAAGGAAATAGCAGCTATAACTGAAGAAGCTAGTAAGATCTTGTCAGGTAAACAATTTACGGGAGAGCAAAAGTCAAAAAAAGTTGGATAAGCTAAAAAGGGATGCTCAAGGGTTGCTTACCACTCAAGAAAATTCTTCTAGGGCCAGCTCAGTAGACTCCTTAAATTGTGAAAATTCTTCCAATCAGTCAATCCCGACCACAATGTCAACATCCTTGGACATGAATGAATTGGCAACCATAGTCAAATTGGTCCCAAGTTTCACGGGAAAGGAAGACGAGTTTCAAAATTTCGTAACTAATCTTGCTTTAATTTCGGAAACCGTTCCAAGATTCTTTTTTCAAATTTGTTTCCAAACCCCATGTGGATTTAAAGGTTCAGAGTAGGATCAGACAGGATTCTATTCCAAGGAACATTGGGAAATTAATTGAGGTGCTGAAATGGGCATATAAATCCCAAAAGTCCTCAAATAGCGTGCTCAGCGATTTCACGCGGATAGTACGGAAGGGGGATAACGTGATAGGGTTTGCAAACAAGATTGAGAGTCTGACAACAGAGTTAAATGAGATACAAATCTCGGAAGAAAGTGAGGAGCATCGTGCTTCCATAGTTAGTGCCAACAGACGGATTGCATTCAATGCATTCATCAGTGGGCTTACAGATCCTCAACTGGTATCGACAATATATGCTAGTCAAGTCAAAACGTTCTCAGAGGCGGTGACTATTGCTGAAAAAGAATCAGCACGTGCGACACAAAGAAGTGTATTATATCAGATAGCACATGCCTGGGCAGATTATAGAAATAACAATAACCGGAACAATAACAGAGGTCTATGCTCAAGGTGTGACCGGGAACATGGCAATAATAGATGCTATGCAGAAGGTAAAAAGTGTAGCAAATGTGGTAAATTGAACCATTTTGCGAAAGTGTGCCGGAAAGAAGTGGTAACGGTCATAACAACAATAAAACTATAAATAACAACAATAATAAGGGAAACGGATATGGTAACAAGAATTTCAACAGCAGTAGTAGGAACTATAGTAATAGGAGGCGAAAACCAAAACATCCACTGTATTCAGGATCAGGGAAACTCCCGAGATCCGGAAGTTTTGACATATCAAGACTCTCCGGCACAGAATTAGTAACGCAACACAGAATTTACAATATTTCATCCGACTTAAAGAATTATATAAAACTAAAAATTCACCACACAGACAACGTCCTAACATTTTTAATAGATACAGGGGCTGACGTGTCACTATACAAGGAGAACACTGTGCGGAACTACGTAGACAGTCCGGATGATTATTGTCTACTGACAGGAATATCAAGTGATAAGATAAAATCCTTGGGATCCACAGTTGTGAAAATACCAATTGGAGAAACTGTAGTAAGTCACAAAATACAACTCGTGAATTACGATTTCCCAATTGCTACAGATGGAAGGGATTTTCTTTGCAAATATAGTTGCAATATTGATTATGAGAAGTACACAAACTATACAGTTTATTTATTATTATTATTTATTATTATTTATTTACATCAGCTACAGTAGAAAATACATCTGTTGGAAAACCAAAATTTCGAAAAATACAGAATAATATAATAATATAATATAAATATACGAAGTAATTGATTAATATGTAATGAAATAAGTAATTAAAAACATACAAAACAAATAAAAATAAGAATAAATTAATTTTAGGCAAAAATACAAATTTTATATACATATGTATATAAAAATATAAATTAAAAATTAAAAAAAAAAAAATAAAATAAAAAATTTAAAAATAAAAAAAATAAAAAAACTAAAAAAAAATTAAAAAAAATATATAGACAATAAATTACAAACACAAGATTTCAAATCAAATAGAAGAACAATATAAAAACAACACAGACAATAACAAAACAAACAAATTTACATATAAGAAATAAAATAACACAAATAAAATAAATAAATTAAATGATGAGTTATTGACGATAAGGAGCAGGCAAATAGCCAGGTGCAAAAGCTGGAACACATCAAAGAGATACACAACAAGCACAGGAACTCACAGCAGAAACAGCACAAGAGAAAAAACAGGAACAGACAGGCAGGAATTTAATAAATTAAACTGGAATAATGGTTAAATAGGCAGACAACCAGCACATGAGCATAAACAGGAACAGGACAGAGCAGGCAGGAACAGTTTGCAAAGTTTTCTGCAAAACACCTGGAGGCAGTCGGGAAATTCTCACACACTAAGGAAAATTCCGACACATCGCTACAGGCACAATATTTGGCAACAAAGGTCATAAAAAAAGGAAAAATCGTTTTATTTTCCCTAATAAATTTTCCCTAATAAATTTTCCCTAATAAATATCTGGAGGCAATCGGAAGATTCTCACACGCAAAAGAATAAGCCGACACATCGCTACAGATACAAAAGTTGGCAACAGCAGAAATACAAATTTAAAGTTAAATCTCGCGTAATAATGACCGTTTTATTTTATGAATAGGATCGGACACGGAAAATAAGTTGAAAAACTCATTAAAATTTGTACATAGACATCGAAATGGATTGAATTCCTCATAATTATATCTGCAAAATGACGTGTGTATAGGAACATAACTCCTTGTTACCCGAACTGGAATATTAAAATCTATGTTCCCAAGTAAGAACCGCGAATCAATTTCAACATTAATTAGTTTAACCATAAACGTTACGCATAGCATTAATCTTCTCTTCCAAAGTGTAGGAAGATCAATAAGCTGTAAACGATGTTCGTAGGGTGGCAGATTCTGAGTGACACTCCAACATTATCCACGTAAAGTAAATAACAAAAACTGTTTCTGAATCGATTCTATAATCAATATAACAACCATAATTTGGGGACCATACGACCGATGCATATTCTGGAATAGGCCTAATAAGACTTATGTATAAACTTTTTGTAACATAAGGATCATCAAATTCCCTAGACCACCTTTTCATGAAACCTACCAAAAAGAATGTCGAATCAAAAACTGCATAACAAAAATCCTTAGAATGGCTTTAATGCCAACAGGGTATAGTATACATGAATTCAGAAGTCAATTCTATGTAGAGTACCTAAAAACTTAGATAATTTTTTTCAGCATCTTTAAAAGGCCAAAAGTTACTAGGAAATGCATTTAAAAATGTGTTCCAACTATACCACATTTGCAAGTTGTTGCTTTGGCTAAAATTTTACCAAGGTCCTTATTTAAAAAACGTAACATTTTTTTACCCAATTTGAATCACTTAAATTCTCGACGTGGTTTATAAGCCGAAACTGATCGATCTAATATTTCTATTTCTACAACGTACCCGAGTTTAACAAATTCAGAGTGTTTATTTAGTATGGAGTACCTTCATTGGTTAATTTTATGACTTTATATTAAAATTCTAATTGATTAATTCACAAAGACAAAACTTCAGATATCGCGTAAATATTCCCCTGTAAAGAATTTACACAGAACGTACTTCAAGTAAATCTTTCAAAATTTAATTAAAATTGCATATTTGTCATACAAAAATCTAAGATCGAAAAGAATTTAATGGTGTCACAAACTTTAACTTCACTTGAAAAGTAAACGAATAAAATCTTTCTTCAATAATAAATATTTTACTCTAAATATAATCAAGATTTTTCATCAATTTTGCTCTAGAAAACTTATTTCATTTGTAAAAAGATTGTGATGATATAACTTTTCTTAACACCAATAGAAGTCTGCGACAACTCTCAATGTATTTTACTTAACACAGATAAATCGTATTTTTCTTTTTCGATGTTCAATATTGGCATCCTCGTTGACGTAACCAGCAAACATTCACTGTTTTCCTGGAAAACAACAATTAATGTTTTTATGTTAGGATTATTATACATGTTGTAAGATTCGCCAGATTTTTTAACGTATTTTTCTCAAAAAACTAAAATCGGCTTCGTGATGCGAGATGAAAGTTGGTAATATCCTTTTCTGCAAAAGTTTTTGTTTCATGAAGATTTTAAGTGAAATACGATACATATTAAATATATTATACAAGCATACCTTTTATGGTTTGCTAAACTTGCAATAAACATTTAAATTTAAAAAATTTTAAACGAAAATTGTTTTTTTTTTTTTTAAATTTTCAATAAATAAAAATGTATAATTTTTATTTTGACATTATGTACAAAGAAAATAAAATGATAGTTTTTCAGTAGCTACATATATCGACTAAGTAGTCTGGTTGACAAACTTTTAAAAATTTGAGTGCAACCGAATTTTGATAAAAAATTTATTGTTTTTCCAACCAACAATTGTTCTAACTAACATTTTATTTGGTTATATATATTTTGGATTTGAGTTTCTGTGGGCACAACGAAATAAATCAGTTCATGTTTATTAAATGTGATTTAAAATCAGTTGCATCAATAGCGTCTTACTACGGTAACTTAATTTTATTCAAATTATTTGAATTAACTAATAAAAAAGTTGACAACACCTTCGAATGGTATCATTTCATGTTTATTAGTGAAGAGGACATACAATTGACCCTTGCTATATAAATAATGTTTCCCTAATCAATTTTTAATGATTAGTGTTGATTTTAAGTAGGCAAGATTAAATTCCAACTAATTTTTTCCCTGTATGTAGCAATGATTTTGCCTTATTGACGCATGAATTAACATGTAAATTAAAGCTTAACTTATGATCAAGTAAGACACCTAAATCCAAAAACGAAACAACATTTTCCAACCCATAAGTTCCAATGAAGTAATCAAACTGAATTGGGCATGACCTGTAAAAAGACAATTTCTTGCACTTTCTCAAATTAAGAGACATCCCATTAAAATTACACCATTCAGCAAGTTTTGTAAGATCATTCTGTAACCAAATTCCAATCTGCAATCTATTCAAGGATAAAAATAGCTTAACATCGTCTGCATACATCAAGATTCTAGAGTTATTAATAATAGACGGAAGGACGTTTAAGTATAAAACAAATGAAATAGGACCAAGATGACTACCGTGCGGCACACCAGACGTGACAAATATCTTCCTAGATACTTGATTTCTAAACATAACCCGTTGATTTCGATCCTTCAAGTATGACGATATCCAATTTAAAAGCCTCGGATGAAAACCAAAGGCACCTAATTTGTGTACTAAAAGATTATGACTGACCGTATCAAAAGCCTTAATAAAGTCTGTATAGATAACATCAGTCTGATAACCACACGAAAAAGCATTAAAGACATGACAGGTTAATTCCATTAAATTTGTTGTTGTAGATCTACCCTTAACAAAACCATGCTGGTATGGAGATATCAAATTTCCTACCATATGAAACAATCTATCAGTGACAATCTTTTCAAATAACTTAGGCAAAGCACTCAATATCGCAATTCCTCTATAATTGTCAATACAACGTCGATTACCATTTTTGTGAAGGGGAATAATAAAACTCTCCCTCCAAAAAGTAGGAAAGTAGCCAATTTTCAGTGAATAATTAAAAATCTTAGTAAGCGGAATAAACAATTCACTAGCACAATTTACCAAGATAGATGAAGGCACACCATCCGGACCAGGTGAGTTAGAAAATTTAAGACTCTTTAAACCTCTTCATCCTCAGTAATGATAAAATCAGAAACAATATTAAAAACATTAAGATTGAACGGGTAAATAGTTGTTGATACAGGAATAGCAGAATAAGTATTCTGAAAAAGTTTTGCAAATAAATCAGATATTTCAACAACATTTGAAGAATCTTTGACATCAAAATTCATAGATGCGGGAAAACCACTAATCTTCCTTTTGGAATTTACAAAACTATAAAAACTCTTTGGATCGGTCCGAAACCTAGTCTTCATTTTAACCAAATAATCCGAATAACATCTCTGATTTAATGCATTATATCTATTCCTAGCAAAAGAATCATTCATGTAACTAATGGAAGAGACCTTCTCCTTATGTTTTTTAAACAGTCTACTCTTAACATTCCTTAATCTTCTCAACTCACTCGTAAACCAAACAGGACCAGTTGTAACAAATTTATTATTAGGGATATGGACTGAACTCGAAAACCCAGAAAACAAAATATCATAAAATGTGGATATGCAATTATCCAGTCCATTATTCAAACAATGCCATAATTTTTTCTCTTAAAAAGCATTTTAGTAAATCATAATTCGTCCTACTAAAATTGAACTGTTTAAGGGAAACAACTTCAGAACAGGGAGCCCTAGAAAAATCAATAATATCGACCACAATGAAGAGTGTTGGATGATAATTATCCTCAGGATAAACAAACGATAACGATCTAAAAAGGGAAATGTCAGGACAATTCGAGAAAACAAGATCCAGAATCTTGTCACCTATATTAGATATATTGTTAAACTGAGTAAGACACGAATCAAACAAGAACACAACGGTACTAATCGACAAAGATCAGGACACAATGACCAAGACACCTTAGGCAAATTAAAATCACCCAAAACGATGATAATATCGTTTTCACCAAGTCTGCTTCACGTATCAAATTAGCATGATCCAGATAAACTTGCAAACTAGATCTAGGTGGGATATATGAACAGGTAATATAAACATATTTATTATCAAAAGACAAACGAACACATAAAAATTCAACATCTCTAACACTGGAAAAATCA
This sequence comes from Delia radicum, assembly GCA_021234595.1. Taxonomy (NCBI): domain Eukaryota; kingdom Metazoa; phylum Arthropoda; class Insecta; order Diptera; family Anthomyiidae; genus Delia; species Delia radicum. The sequence continues at coordinate 78,405,053 of CM037851.1, forward strand.
ACGCGATCCGAAGATATTGAGCAGTGTACAGAAATCAAAACACCACCTTACATTCTCCTCCGACCGCAATTCAGATCATTTCGATCATTACCATAACAATCACATCTATAAATATGATAATCACTACAAAAAATCTCACTATCAAAAATATCAGGATTCAGCCAAGTCTCAGTAAAAGCAATAATACTATAGCAACATCCAACACTATTCCTACAAACCTCATGCAATTTGGATTTAGACCCCTCACATTCTGACACAAAGTCGACAACGACCTGTTAACACCACTTAGTTTTTTGGCAGAACAGCGGGTCTGTCCATTCTCGGTTTATCAATATAGATAAATTCACGAACAAGCACACCCTGCGGCCAAAACGAGTTTTCATTGAGAATATCAAACAGATTCAACGGCACAATTATCCTAAAGGAAGAAATATCTCTAGGTTGCGAAAATTTAAACTTAATAACATTTAAATCGGACCGATTTATTCCCGAACAATTTTTTTCTATAAAATTCTTAAGTCATCAACAGTTGTATCCGGAGCGAATCTTGACACAAAAACAAGTCCTACGAGGTGGAACAACAATTAATCCACACATTTCAACAGGGCCATTATCACCGGACATCTCCTTACTCACCAGCGGTGAAACAGATGAACTCGATGATGGCCCTTCCCGAGGACTTTTTCCGTTTCGGTGAAGCATCCAATCCGCTTGAGAGCTCAAAATCAATAAACAGATTCTCAAATTTTCCAAATTTCAATTAGATTATGCAACTCGTTGCCAATCTCAGTAAACCCTACTTTACCATCTTTAAAAAGTTTATAAAAATTTATGTCCAATGACCTACAGTTGACACAAGACCACCGAAAACCTTTAGATGAATCAGTTATTTTATCAAAATCCCTACCATTAAACCCAGCGCACTGGTAGTGAGCAAGGTTATCACAGAGCCAGCATGTTTAAAAACAATGTTCATTTTTTAACCTTACAGTCAGCAAGTAAGCACGACATTTTCTGACAAAAATACAGTTTATATAAAAAATTATCGTTAACCACAGGCACAAACAGAAGAAATAAAAAGCCAAGTTTAAGGTCTACTAAATGAAGGTATAATAGATCCTTCTATAAGTCCATACAATGCTCCACTACTTTTAGTTCCTAAAAAGGGACAATCAGATTTAAAAAAATGGCGACTAGTAGTTGATTTCAGGAAGTTTAATGACAAAATTGTCAATGATAAGTTTTCTTTAACCAGACTAGACGACATTTTGGATAAATTAGGTAGAGCAAAATACTTTTCAACATTGGACATGACGAGTTCTTTCCATCAAATCGAGCTTAAACCCAATGCAAGACCTTGTACAGCTTTTTCAACCCCAGATGGTCATTATCAGTACACTCGATTACCATTTGGTCTAAAAATTTCTTTTAACAGTTATCAGCGTATGTTGACGATAGCCTTATCTGGATTAGAATCAGAAGCATTTTTATATGTAGATGATATAATAGTTTTTGGATGTAGTTTAAAACATCATAATCGGAATTTGATTGATATATTTGATAGACTCTCGAGATACAATTTAAAATTGAATGCGAAAAAATGTTGTTTCCTGAAACCAGAGGTCGTTTATTTAGTTCATTTAATAACCTCAAATGGCATAAAACCCGATGCGAGCAAATTCGAAGCCATTACCAAATATCCCGTTCCGAAGAATGCGGATGAGGTAAGACGATTCGTAACATTCTGTAACTATTACAGGAGATTTATAAAGGATTTCGCGAAAATTGCTAACTGTCTAAACAATCTTTTGAGAAAGATGTGAAGTTTGAATGGACAGAGGAACGCCAAATAGCTTTTGAAACACAGAAAACAAATTTAATCAGTCCACCTATACTGCAATATCATAAATTCGAAAGACCATTTGTACTAACTACCGACGCATAAAATTTTGCCCTTGGAGCAATTTTATCTCAAGGTCCAATAGGCGAAGATTTGCCAATAGCATATGCGAGTAAATCTTTGAATATGTTTGAGAAAACTAAACCAGTTATACAAAAAGAATTGTTAGCCATTCATTGGGGCATACAATTTTTCAGACCATACCTGTTCGGTAGAAGATTTACGGTCATTACTCACCATCGAACGCTAGTATCACTATTTTCACACAAAAATCCTAGTTCAAAGTTAACACGGATACGCCTTGAACTATCGGATTACGATTTTGAAATTGTTTATAAGAAAGGGACTAGTAACACGAATGCAGATGCATTTTATCCAGAATCCATTTGGATTCAGAAGTATAAAAGGAAATGATACCTCATAGTATAGATGAAAAGATAAAGAAAAGACTGGTGATAATGAGAGGGCTGATGAAAAAGACGCAAAAACATGAGGAAAGAAATAAAATAGAACAGAATAAAGAAATAGAGAATAGTAAACAGAATGATGCAACCGAAGAGAACTGCAATTCTCATAATGAGTCTGATCAGCTCATTATGTGGGAATGCACGTCTTTCAACGACATCAAGCGCGCAAAGAGAATAAGATTCATTTTAGAGAAAGGCCATGGCAGGAATATACGAATTGAAGACAATAAAGGTCTCAATGAAATTCACATTATTTCGATAATGTCCTGACGAAACTACTATCTACATTGGAGCGATTGAACTACAAAAATTATGCACTTAACAGAAGTGATAACGTGTTCAATATATACCCCACGAGGTAATGGAAAATAAAATAAATGAAAGGAAAAGCAATGGCGTCACAATACTTTTATATAAAGATCCTCAGAGAATAAGAGACATAAAGAAACAAAACGAACTGATAGAGTTATATCATAATACACCATGTGGAGGTCATTTCGGCGTAAGAAAAATAATGCTAAAAATAAAACATGTCTAAGATGATAAAGAAACATGTATCAACGTGTGATCTTTGCCAAAGAAATAAGCAAATAAGACACTAGGGAACCACTTTGCGTGACAGATACACCGACACAAAGTTTTGAAACGGTTGTAATCGATACGGTTGGACCACTACGTCCTTCAGAAAATTATTGTTACATATTAACAATACAATGCGAACTGACTAAATACGTTATATCCGCACCAATGGAAACGAAAGAAGCCAAGTCTACCGCGAGGACTTTGGTGGAAACTGTCATATTAAAATACAGGATATTTAAGACATTGAAGTCTGACAGGGGCCCTGAATTTACTAATGAGCTAATGAAAGAAATTTGTAGTCTATTAAAGATAGAACAAAAGTTTTCTACACCTTATCATCACGAAATTCTGGGTACTGAAGAGAGAAACCACCGAGTTTTAAATGAGTACTTTTTATCATTAGTAAATAATGGTGAATGGCAATTTTGGATACCATTTTACACCTTTGCGTATAATATAACTCCACATGTCGATACGGAGTATTCTCCATTTCAGCTATTATTTGGGAAACTACTTAGTTTACCAGGTGACCAAATTATGGATTGCGATATGGTGTATAGTCTTGACAATTATGCAAATGAATTAAAGGTCAGATTGAGAAATTCTTTACAAAGTGCTAGGAAACTGATAGAAATAGTTAAGAACAAAAGAAAATTAGATTCACAGAATAACACAAATAGTATAGATTTAGCAATAGGCGAATACTAAGCCAGAGTAGAGAATACAAGAAAAAATGAACCAGCTTTCCATGGTCCATACAAAATAATAGATATAGATGATCTAAACGTTTTAATAAAAATAAAAACAATATTAAAGCTTTTCATAAGAACGTATTGAAAAAATACAAAACATAATAACCAAAATAATTTTTCTCCATATAAATTTTTTTTTAACGAAATTATTATTTAAGTTATGAAATTACCAAAAAAAAAATAATAAATGTAAATGTAAACATTATGATGATTACAAAAAAAAAAAAAACTGTAAACAAGCATACAGTATGCAGACACTTATATTTAGAGTAATCCTCCAATTTCGTACTTTTTGTATGATTCTTCTTAAGGGCGATGGTATAGTAGATGCATACTGTAAGGTATTCACATAGTGCATGAATACTGCGCATAGAGTAACTTTACTTGGGTAATTTAAAACCACATACAAATGACATTGGACTACATATGTTTAACAATATTTCCAAAGCAATTAAAAACAAATATGACTAGACCCAAACATAAACAGACACAAAAAATAAATAGAGGTTTCAAATTTAAGTCGTTTTTCGTAGTAAAAGCAATTCATTTATAATGCACCTCATGGCGGTGTTATGAAGTACAAACGAAAGTATTTTAAATGTTGCTTGACATTTGACCCATAAAACATGTGACAATATTTGAGTGCACTTGACACCCGGAAAAGATACTCAAAATGCTGCTATAGCACTTTAGAATTTTAAGACAAATATTTTATAGTATATAAGATTGTAAATATTCTAATATTGGTTGATCTTAAGAGAACAGCGAGTTGACAAACATCAACCACAAAAGATTTTAAAATAAATAAAATTGTAAATACTAAAACGAAGGAAGTTGTTTTAATTCACTAACCACTCCACTCCACGACTTACATACTTCATGGCGATCCTGCAACCGATTCTGTGACAAAAAAAAGAATAAGTCAACCGAGGGGAAGAGGAGGAGACAGTGAAAGCTAATAGATGGCAGAGAAACTTCTACCCAAACTTTGTTTGCATCCTGATATTACATGCAGCGTATTACAAAGTAGAAAGACACCACTAAGAAAACTGCATCAAAGTGTGGCCACTGCACTTGTTAAACCAGCAGAAAGTATTATATGACACACAAAGGATACATTTATAGTGGAGGACTATACACCAGACTGAACCTAGCTCACTTAGATGCAATTTATGTATACCGGATGTCTGTGTGGCTTACCAACATCCTCTGCGACAGCAGCAATGACAGCAGTTAAATACACCGAGGCAACACCAAAGAAGTGAATCAAATCAGCAAGTAAATAGTAACAAATCAGTAATAAGGTACACTCATAATAATCCATGCATAAAAATACGAAATTATTGTCAAAACTACAAAAACTTTCGTAAAATGTACAAATTTTGGTTTATTTTGCAAAAAATTTGGTTATTTTTACATTTTTTCGTAATTTTACGCATGGATTATTATCAGTGTATGAAATATTAAAAAATATATATTTAGTATAATGCTGAAGGCAATTGCACCACTACTAGTATTAACAATAATTATAACTATAAGCATAATGATAATGATACAAGTGAAAAATTATTTCAAAAATGCGAATAGAGCAAGTGGAGTACACTCTAAAAAATGATTGTAAATTTACTACTATAAAACGAGTAAAGTTTTATGTATTATTACGCAAATTCGGTAAATTTATACATCAAAATGCGTAAAACTATTTTGCGCACACTTTTATATACAATAATACACACTTACAGTATTTTTACCAATTGTTTTTTTACAATTAAACACATTATGCCTAAAAGTAGTACTATTTTGTTAAATAAAATTTTTACGCACAAAGTTTGTAAATATACTAACTTATAATAGTAATAAATATTTTGACATTTTTAAATTTATTGAAAATTTTCGTTAATTAATAATCAAAATTTGTGATAGTGAATTAAAAAACTTCCTAATGTATCAAAAAAAGTATACATCCATAATAAGAAACGGAATTTCCAAGTGTTTGCAGCCTAATTGTGGAAAAATATTTTCAAAATATAATATATGTACAGAGCTTAAAGAATTAAATTCTTCATTCGATTTATTCAGTCGAAAATTGAAAAATGAAAAAATCTTTGAAATAAAAAAAAATTACCATAAATAAAAAACGTTAAAATTAATAAACAAAAATAAAATTACAAAAAATCTCCAAATTGAAAAAAGAAACGCTAAAATTAAAAAAATTTTTGGTTATGCACGGTTTTTATTAAGTCGATTTTTAATAGGCACATATTTCGAAAACTAATGGAGCTGAAGAAAAAATGGTTGCACCATTGTTCAAAACTTACGATTTGATTGGCTGGATTCGTAAATCGCGTTTTTCTCGAAAAGTAAACATCGCAGATGAAAAAGAGTATTTATTTGAAAAATCGCCTATGTTTCAAAAACTAACTGACATAAATAAATGACACGGACAACTTTTTCCAATTTGAGCTATTTTTTTTTATCAATTATGGTGATTTTTTTTTTTAAATTTTCGAGATTTTTTACTTTTGCCGTTTTTAAATTTGGAATTATATTTATTTTGGCGATATTTTTACTTTTAGCAATTTTTCTAATTTTTGAAGATATTTTTTATTTTTTGGCGATTTTTCAATTTTGTCAAATTTTGAATTCCAAAGCATGAATTATCTGCGATTGATTAAGAAAAAAATCAGTTCGATTTAAAAAAATCCGATTTGATTTTTTTTAAAATAGAATTCAATCTTTGAAGCTCTGTATATGTACAAGCACTTATATACAAATATTTGTTATAAAATTTATTATTATACAACACATTAATAAAACTCTTTCTAAAAATTATTTTTTTGTTTTATTTGAAACATTTTTTGGGATATTTTTCTTTCTTACCGCAAGGTAAATGTACGCATTTTTAGGGGGTTTTTACGCATAAAAAGCATGTCTTTTTACTCAAAAATTTAGTAAAATTATCCATTTATTTCAAAATTGTATTACATTTTTACGCACTTGCATAGTACATTTACAAACTTTTTGTTGACCAACTTACACGTAATGTGTGTATTTTTTTTTTCATTTACACGCATAGAGTAAATTTACCCAACTTATAGTAGGAGTATAGTTTCCTACTATAAGTTGGGTAAATTTCAACAGAAATTAATTAGAGTGTATGCAAAAGATTATATCTTAGAAAAAATATATGAAATTAAAGTTGTATACAAAGTCAACTCTGTAGTAAAGAATATAGACGTAGTGGAAAAATTAAAGTCAATCAAGGATTATTTAAATGAATTGACTGAATCCAGCTTCAACAGAATGCGGGGAGAATACTGTAGGGCTCATATTATGATAATTCATACAAATTTCCAGAACCATAATATGATAATATTGGGATATATTTGGAACCATAATATGACAATCTAATCATCATATTATGATACAGAAGCAGATAAGAGTATGGTTGTAGCAATCATAAATCCAAAAACGTATGACGCTCTTGGAATATGGTACCTTCAATGAGCCGAATTTGTGAAAAGGTAGCCACGTCGTTAGCTAAAAAAGCCACGACATATATTAAAATGCCAAATGTGTTCGTTGCAATTAAATGCACAATGCACAAATATTGGTATTATGTCCCATGTCTGGTAATGACAAAATTGAACATTTTCCAAAGAAGCGCTTAAGCCAACAAGTGTGAGCGTGGGTCTGAAATTATTAATTATATGACAAATTTCATAAGTAAATGATTGTGAAATGTAATTGAGGCAACCCATGTCTGGTTGATATATATAGCTGATCAAACCATTAACTCTTGGGGGTGGTGGATGAAAATGAGGCTGATTGGACTCTTAGGTCACAAGTGCGGCACTGTATTTATTGCTGATCCTCACAAGATGTTTCCCCATCTTTTTCTTACATTTATTAACAATTAGTGTTTTATATTTATAATTGTAATTATGATATCAACCTTGACAACACAAAATGAAAATGAAACTTATTGTTTTTTAAATAAAAATATTAAAATAACATTTATTTTTGATAAAAAAAAAATAATTTTATTTTGCTAGAAGAAAAAAATCAGAAAAATAATTTATTTATTTATTTATTTACATTCACATATCCTGTACAACAAGATTAAATCTTATAGTTAAAGTACAGGAAAGCAGTTAGGGTAAGAAATAATATTGCAAGTTATATATAAAAAAAGAAAAAATACACGTAAATAACAATAAAAAAAGAACAAAAATAAAATTAAAACTACTTTCTAATATATTGTTCTATCATCACAAATGCTTTAACAAAAAAAATGTAAAAATAAAGTTATATAAATATAAATCAAATTATGCAAAAAAAAAAATTAGAAGAAATTGTTTAAAACTGTTTGCGTTGCTGTTGAGCTGTTGGTTTTCTGGAAGATGTCTCCAAAGACGTGAGGCATTTATGTAAAAATGCCATTCAGATACATGGTATCGATGCCTTGGTATAATTGTCTTTTTACCTCTAGGTGATATGGCAAATTGTATAAATTCATAAAGGTATAGTGGATTTTTGGTATAAATAATTGTATGGTAAAATAAAAGTACTCTTATTTTTAAAAGGTTCTCAAAAGATATGCCATAAAGTTTAATGGCAAAAGATGAGACACGATCAAACCTTCTCAATCCATAGACATATCTGATGATATTATATACAAAATATTTGTATATTATTATACAAAACTATTAGCTTGCGTTTGCTAGTAGTATCACAATTTTCGAAGAGTTCACAGCCGTAAATTAAACCGGCGATGAGGTACGACTTTGCAATTAATATTCTGACTTTTCAAGGCGTAAAAAACTGTGTTGACCATAGCGCTCTTAACTTGGCATAGGTTTGACCAACAAGTGAGTTTATATCTGTTGAAGATAATGCCAAGGTTTTTAGCCGACTCTACGATTTCAATTCTTCCTCCGTTAATAAGAATTTCGTTTTCGATAACTGGCACAGTTCTTTGCCGGTGAATTATCAGACATTTTGATTTCAGCGGATTGAGACAAAGTCCATTTGCTGTCGCCCATATATATACTCTATCAAGATCATAATTAATTTTCGTAATAGCATCTGCGATTAATTGCACTGGACTGCTCAAAAACAATTGGACATCATCCGCGATATGTAATTTGCAGTATGAAAGCTGATCGGGCAAATCATTTGCATATATAGAAAAAAGTAAGAGTCAGCGAGTTAGACCAAGTGTTATCTGCGTAAACGGATTGTGTGCGATTAGTTAGAGCCGTGTTGATGACGAAGCAAAATTAAAGAAATTTCTAAGTTTCAAACATAACGTATGGTGGTCAACCGTATTTCGAATGATCAAGAAGCACCAAGAAATTAATTTTACCATCGTCGAGTTCTCGTCGTATGCTCTCCGAAACATCAATCAAAGCTGTTATACAGCTATGATTCGAACGAAAGCCAGATTTTTTATCATGCAGCAGGCATTTATCTTTTATATACTCACTCATTTGCAGCTGTAGACTCTTTTCCAACACTTTAGAAAGGTAACACAAAATAGCAATTGGGCGGAACTCAGTATTTGTCTTCGGAAGTGGTATAATTTTGGCATGCTTCCATTTCTGCGGAAAAGTGCTGGATGTAATGATTGTATTGAAATGGTGAGTTATATAAGGCAGAAGTAATGGCAGAAGTATCTTTAAAAATCTCGGATGCATATTATCGTATCCTACTGCTTCTGATTTTATTAGTGCAAAAGTTGACACGATATCAGACTGTGTAATGCAATAAAACTTAAACGTATTATTATCATCAGGAGTAGAGTTGTCCATATCTGACGAAAAGTTGCCGTTGATTGGAACTTTCGGTGATGTTGTAAATATTGCATTTAACTGATTAGCATCGGCATAGCAGTTGTTCGTTCTATCAGTACTTCCGATTCCGATTTCACGAATGGTTTTCCAGGTTTTCTTCGATTCAAGAGCAGAACCGAAGCATTTGGAATAATATTCCCTTTTAGAAATTCTAATTTTATTGTTAACCTCGCTTCTAGCAGTGCGATATTCGACTTTTAATTCAGGAGTTTTAAATCTATTCCATCTGGAATAAGCTAAATCTCTTTTATGAATTAATTGTTTAATATCAGCTGAAAACCATGGTCTTGATCTTTCCGAGATTTTTTTTAGATTTTAAAGGGACGGTGTCATCATAGAGCCGCTGGATATTATACTCAAGAAAAGGCAACTGTTCATCTGCAGAACACATATAGTACATACTTTCCCACTTAATATAAAAAAACTCTCCTGTAGCAGATTAAAATTCAAACGCTTGAAGTCTCTATAGTAACAAATTTGGTCCATTCCGAAAATTATACGTTAGAAATATCAAATCAAGTCCTGAGAAACATGATGCTGAAACCTGCTCATACAATAATACATTTGAAATGTTTGCAACAAAGAAAAGATCAAGCAGTGAGTTACTCGAAGTTGTAAAGTGTGTTGGAACTGTTTGATTAACTGGCAAAAGTCCAAGTGACAACATTTCATCAGATAAAATTGATTCCTTTAAAATATTTGAGTTGAAATCACCAGAGATCACAATATCATTATAGGCAACGAAATATATATTATTCTTGCTCAAAAGTAAGCAAATTAATTTTTTTCTGACTTTCGTCATAAAACGCGTAAATATTAATGCTATAAACACATAGACGACTGCAGCTACACGACTACAGCCTGTCAAAAATAAAATACACAGGTTTATATGAAAACGATTATTTTAGCACCAACACAACTACACGGCTACCCGACTACTTTTGCCGCTGTAGTCAACTTAGGATAATTTCTATTTTTGTTGGCTGCAAAACAAAAATAGTGTTGACAATGAAACAAAATATGTAACAAATTAGTGCTTAAAAATATTTTATTTTGTTAAACACAAAAAACGTCGCAACATTAAATGGTATAATTGCATTAATATTCAAGAGGGGTTAAATAAATTTATTTACTCGTTATAATAATGTATTATAAATAAGTAATTGTATTTTAAGTGAACTTTATATACGTGTCTACAGTCATGCATGCTGTTCTATTTTAATAAAGCAAAAAAAAATGTAATTGGCACAACTGAAATAAAAATTCATTTGTATAAAAACAGCTTTTTTTATGTTGCTGTCGTTTCCAAAATAATAAGTAGCTGACCACACGGCGACGATTGCAGTGAACGGCATTTGTAGTCGTGTAGCTCTGCAGTCTGCTGTGGTCTATGTGTTTATAGCATAAAGGTTATTTTTGAAATGGATATTAAACTTTTGCGGCCCGAGTAAAAAAATTGTATAATATAGTCTCTTTAATCTTAAAATATTATAATGCAGAGCCATATATTTTTATATGTTTATATGAATTAGATATTAAGCATTTCCCAGCAAAATATGAAAGTTCTTTACTTGTATGTAGTTAAAAAAGTTATCCATTTACAAGTATTTCAGTTTTTTTTTTTTTTGCTGGGCTATGTTATAAATGATAAGATATGATAGATATATTGTAATATATAATAATACACTTACATAACATAATATTTAATCATTTGTGGTGACATATAACCTACACAATTAGAGATATAATGGTACATCCTGTCTTATAAAAAACATTTGTGATCTAAGATATGCTTATACATATATGGTGCCATCCAAGCAAAAACTGTAATTTTAGTAATTTTAATTTATTTATTTAATTTATTTTAACGAGGATGGATTTAGTATGCTTATATATCGACTAACGCATACACAAGTGGTTATTCATACCATACAAACAAATTTTTTTGAAATGCCTGATATCTCTTTTAACCCTTTGACGATTAATGGTTGATATATGTCCCATTTTTCCCTTTTGTTATTTTAGGAAAACCCATGGACGATTTTCACGAAACTTGCTGTAATCGATACAAGAGAGATTTAGCTTTTTAGTCATACCTATAAATTGTAGCCTGAGATTCTCAAAAAAAAAATCAAAACTTTTTTTTTTCTAGTTTTCCTAATGTTAAAAACTCAGTTAGAAGTTTATACTAAAACCGCTAATGTTTTTGGATTAGGCATTCTTTAACATAAAATTAAAATTTAGACAAAATCCTAACTCATTCAGTAGCGATAGTCCGTTAATGTTATAGCTTTAGTATTATATTTCTCCGATAGGGGAGCAGTAAAACTCCAAAAGCAGCACAATTTTTTTTAACCATAGACCTGCATGACGTTACATCAAAAAAGCGGTAGAAGTTCAGTTGCCAAAGGGTAAATTGAAAAATATCGTTACGGTACAAACAATTTAAAATATCTGTTTAACAATTTTTCATATATTCAAAATTTTGGAAAATTGCGGTTTAATTTGCTGAAAATTGTTAACATGTTTTGTTTTTTGCTCAATTTACGCGACAATAGTGGATTAAATAGAAAATAAATCTAGTGAACCAACGACAATAAAAAACTTAGATTTATGGTCAAATTTAAAATTTTCAAACTTAAAAGTATATACCAAGAATTGTAAATTATAATTTTTTTATTATATCAAAATTGCCTAACTTTAACAACGATTTCAATATTATATAAATTACACTGTGTGTAATTTTTTAAGTCATGGCAAAATAACCATATACGGACACCACTACGTGATAAAAGACTAAAAAAAAAGACCTGTGTCTCCCAATTTTTCCCAAAGTCATCTCCTTTTTTGTTTATGGGCCGCCAAAGATTTAGGGCCTCGGTATCATTTTCGCAAAAAAGTGATCATTTTCTCAGGCTCATATCTTGCAAACCGTTCAGAACTTCGAATTTCTTTCTATGGCAAAGTTGTAGCTCTTGTCATAAAGAACAAAAATTGCGAACATATAAAATCAAAAGAACTTCACCTTCCAGATCAAAATCGCAAAAAACTTAAAAAAAATCGATTTTTTTTTTACCTTTTTTCCCATGTTCAGGTCCATAGGTAGCAAACCGTTCAAAATTCAAGGAAACAATCAACTACAAAAATTTACCTAAGATCTCAATAAACAAATTTCTAGAACATATAAACTTCCTGGGAATTGGGTTTGCTACCTATGTACCTGAACAGGAGAAAAAAGGAAAAAAAAAATTAAATTAAAAAAATTTTTCACTTTTGCGCGCTACCTAAACAGTGTTAAGAATCATCTCTAGGAAGTTTATATGTTCTAGAAATTTGTTTATTGAGATCTTAGGTAAATTTTTGTAGTCGAATTTTTTTAAGTTTTTTGCGATTTTGATCTGGAAGGTGAAGTTTTTTTGATTTTATATGTTTGCAATTTTCATACGGTTTGCAAGATATGAGCCTGAGAAAATGATCACTTTTTTGCGAAAATTATACCGAGGCCCCAAATCTTTGGCGGCCCATAAACAGAAAAGGAGATGACTTTGGGAAAAATTGGGAGACACGGGTATTTTTTTAGTCTTTTATCACGTAGTAGTGTCCGTATATGGTTATTTTTTTTCGTGTTGCACTGTGGTATCAATCAGAAATCTAACCGCACTGAAAAAAAATGTTCACCATAAAATTTCAGTTAAATTGTTTTCTGATTTCAATTAAAAGTTTAATAATTACTATTAAAAGTACACAAATTTGAAGTTTTTTTAACCCTCAATGAAAAAACAAATTCAAAAAAATGCCAAAATTAACAAAAAAAAAATATCTCCAAAATTCAGATTGCTTTTCACAATTTGTTAAATAAGTTTTGGGACTTTAGCACATTTAATTACTATAAATGCAAAAATCTTTAAAATCGCAAAAATTGCAAAAATTGAAAAAAAGAAATGCTACTAAAATTAGGAAAATTTGTCAAAATTAAAAAAAAAATTTTAATATTTGAAAAGAACGCCTAAATTTGAAAAAATTAACACAAAAAATAAAAACGCCAATGCTAAAATAAAACCCCTAAAGAAATCGCTAAGATCGAAAAAAAAAAATTATCAGAAAGAAAAAGAAAATCAGCAAAATTTAATAAAATCGCAGACATTAAAAAAAAAACTGTGAAATTAATAAAAAAAAAAAAATATGGCAAGAATTAAAATATTTTCGTTTTTAATATTATTATGGCGATTTTTTTAAACTTTGAGAGTTTTTTAAATTTTGGGGATTTGTTAAATTTAACGGTTTTTTTTTTCAAATTTTGGGGAGTTTTTCAAATATTTGTCATTTTAATTTTTTGTAAATTATTTACAATTTTAGCAATTTTTTAATTTTGGCGATTATTTAGTTTTAACGATATTTTTTTAAAATTTTGCTAATATTTTAATTTATTTTGTTTAATATGTGTGATATTTTCTAGTTCTGGCTCTTTTTCAAGTTTAGCGATTTTTTTCTCAATTTTTGCGATTTCAATTAAATGTTTAATAGTATTAAATTAAATGTTTAAATATTTAATAGATATGATTAAAATGTGCATCACATCATATTGATTAAAATATTTATTGAAAATTAAATCAATTAACTAATTATAAACCATTCTAATTGAAACTACATTTTCTTTAATAGAACTGAATTCAATCAAACTTTTTTTTTTTATTTATTTTTTTTATTTATTTATTTGATTTTTCAGTGCAACACGATTGAATCTTATAATTATAGTACATGATTAGTTTTAGTTTAGTTTAGTTTATTTATCTCTATTCCAGTACAACAAGAATCAATCTTATAGTTATAGTACAGGAATTTATATCGCTTAAATTAGTACAAATTTTGATAAAGACGAAAGTTACATGTATTACATAATTAATAAAAATAGTTGAAAAATCACTCATAATTAAATATAAGTAAACAAAAAAACAAATATAAATAAATAAATTATAAAATAAAAGTTTAAGCATATTGCAGAAAATTTTAAAGAACTAAAAATTGTTAAACAATATTAAAATCGTGCATAGTGTTCAAAAAGAAATTTTTTAAAACTAGAGGCGTTGCTGTTGAGTTGTTGTGTTTGAGGGAGCATATTCCAAAGACTTACGGAATTTAGGAGGAATTGCCACTCAGATACGAGATAGCGATGACTTGGTGGAACTAATTTATTTCCCCTGTTCGTTCCGATGCCAAAACGAAGTTTTGCGTAGAGATAAGCGGGCTTTTTTGTAAATATGGTTTTATGTAAAAGTAAAAGAACTCTTATCTTCATAAGACTTTCAAGTGACACACCAAATATTTTTTTAGAATAGAACGCAGTTCCACACGATCTTCTCAACCCAAATACGTATCGTACTATACTGTTAAATACAACTTTTAACTTCCCCATGCTGATGGTGTCGCATTTACAGAAAAGTTCACAACCGTATAAAAGGCCAGGGATTAAGTAAGCTTTGGCTAACAGCAATCTAACTTTTAAAGGAGTGAAAGATTGAGTTAACCAAAGGGATCTCAGTTTTGAATACGTTTGTCCAACCATGGCAGTGATGTGGTTTGACCATGTTAACGTGTCATTAAATATTATTCCAAGGTTTTTAGCCACTGAAACAACTTTAATTTTTTCATCATTTATAATAACATCTTTATCAAACACAGGATTCCTAGTTCTTTGATGTATTAAAAGGCATTTGGATTTTTTAGGATTTATACATAGACCATTAGCAGTAGCCCACAGGTGTAATTTTTGTAGATCGTGGTTTATCCTATCTATGTTATCCTTAATTGACTGTAGTGGACTGCTCAGGTAAAGTTGAACATCGTCTGCGTACATGTGTATGCTACAGTAATTAAGATGTTCAGGTAAGTCGTTAACATATATCGAGAAAAGAAGTGGCCCCAGAATAGACCCTTGGGGTACACCTCTTGTTAGACTTAGTGGTAGTGATGATTTGTTGTTGACATATACAGATTGTGTACGATTTAGTAGATAGGATGACAACAGTTGTGTAGAAGAAGATGAAAAATTTAAAAAGCTTCGAAGCTTCATACTAAGGGTAGTGTGGTCGACAGTATCGAAAGCCTTAGAATGATCGAGAAGTACTAGGATATTAATGTTTCCATTGTCAATATTACGCCTAATGTCCTCTGAAACGTCAGCCAAAGCAGTCACGCAGCTGTGATTAGGGCGAAACCCTGACTGTTTGTGAGATATTAAACCATTTCCAAAAACGTGGGCACTCATTTGGGCATGCACAATCTTTTCAAAAACCTTGGAAAGATAACACAATATTGCTATTGGCCGGTATTCAGAGCCTGATTTAGGAATTGGAATTATCCTGGCATGCTTCCATCCTGAGGGGAAAGTGCTTGTAGTAATGATGTGGTTAAAAAAGTAAGTTATGTAAGGTAGAAGAAGTGGTAGCAATATTTTTATAAATTTAGGATGTAGATTATCATATCCAACAGCATTCGATTTTACTTGTGTAAAACTGTAGGCAACGTCATATTCGCTTACGCAAGTAAACTCAAAGGTATTTTCTTCAGTTGAAGCGTTAATTTGAGCATATTGATCGTCATAAAAATCGGTTCTTATCTGAATCATGGGTAGGTCAGTGAATTTATTATTCAGCTCATCAACATTAATCGAACAGTTATTGTTTCGATCAGACTTTCCAATACCAATATCACGGATAGTTTTCCAGGTATGTTTAGTATCAAGCGCAGAACTAAATTGTCTTGAGTAGTATTCAGTTTTTGCGACTCTGATTTTTCGGTTTACTTCTTTTCTTGCTGTTTGATAATCGATTTTAAGCTCAGGGGTTTTAAAACGTTTCCATCTAGTGTAGGCAATATCCCTTTGACAAATTAACTGTTTGATGGCAGAAGTAAACCAAGGTTTTTTCTTCACGCTGGTAATTTTAGTTTTCATAGGAACATTTTCATCAAATAGACGTAGTAGATTGTTTTGTAGGAAACACATTTGGTCATCAACGGAAGTCATATAGTGTATATTGTTCCAATCAAAAAGAGAAAAATTAGCATAGAGCAAGTCGTAGTTAATATTATTGAAATCACGATAAGTGTACGTGGTATTTACGTGTTGAATATGAAAATGAAAATCGTAAGCCAAGAAAATCAAGTCATGTTTAGAGAAACATGAAGCAGAGATTTGATCGTAGAGTAGTACATTTGAAATATCACTCACAAAAAAAAGGTCGAGTAGAGTGTTTGTAGTGGAAGAAAAGTGCGTAGGGCTATTTTTATTAGTAGGCTCAAGACCAAGCGATGACATCCTGTCAGTTAGAATTGATTCAATAATTATATTAGAGTTAAAATCTCCAGAAATGATCACGTCACTATATCCATCAGTTAAATTTTCCAGATTTTCAAAGAATTTTGAAAGACATGTGTTCTTATTAGGTCGGTACACGCAGCCAATTAAAAGTTTCCTTTGATTGGAAATGATTTCAACAAAAATATGTTCTACCTTGTCTTCTTCATCAGATTTACAGCAAAACTTGCACACTAGATGATTGCGCACAAAAATCGCCACTCCACCACCCTTACGAACTCTGTCATTTTCATCTCTTATTGATCTGTCAGCTCTAAAAACTGTATAACCACCTAGGTTAATTAAGCTATCCGTAGTTGATGTAGTTAGCCAGGTCTCAGAAACACAAACTATATCAACGTTAGAATTTTCGAAAATTATTCTAAATTCGTCAATTTTACAATTTAAACTCTGTGCATTCAAGTGACAAATAGTCAGACCCTTCTTCTGTTTAGCTAGAACTCTCACCATGTTCATCGTAACGTCTTTAGATCTCCCTCTAATGTCAGTAGAATTGTTCATAATCAAATATTTTTAACACAAATACATCCCTAACAGCAACGGTAAACTTTTAATTGAATAAAAAAATATTTTATATTAATATATTAATTAAAACTCGAGTTTAGTATATTCTGCGCACAAAACACTTGTTGTTTACTTCGAATCTTGTTCGGCTCGGTTATAGCTTATGGCGAAAATTGTTGTAACTTTGACTCTCGATATTGTGTAATATATTTCCCCAAAATCGACACAAATACTTCAACCATAAAAATTCCGAAACTACATAACAGAGAAATATAAAATGCAATGAAAAATATTCTTAAATCTGAAACAGTAATAGGTTTGACCTCATGAGGTGTAGATAAGTCCGCAAATGACATACGACCCAAAGAAACTAATTCATAAAATCCCAAATCAAGCCAATAATAAAATAAACCCGAAGCGTAGGCATTTAACGAGGCAGTATGTAAAGGTTCACGAAATACAGAATGTAAAGGTAAAACTAGACTAAAATGCAAATAACGTGTATAACAAATATCACTAGAGTAACGAAATAAGGGACGTGAGAAACGTTTCTGTTGGGTCGCCAAAGTCTGCCAAAAAATAAAGACACGAGATAGGCATAAGAAGTATTAAGACGTTCGCGCTGTGCATAGAAATTACTACTTGAAACAACCTCAAATAGATTATGATATTGAGAATAATGGGTTTTTTTCTTAAACGCAAATTCGTCGTGGCTTATTAGTAATTTAATACTAGATTGATCCAAATCGTCAAAACTGTTTATAGAAGGTTTCTTAGGAGGACTAGTCATATAGGAATCTAAAAACACCCCATACAATGTAACGACCATGAGACCCGTAAGAAATAGCAAAAAGAAAACATACGCTACAAAATAATCTAATGTACGACTATTAAAGGGAAAACCTTGACCCAAAACTGCTCTAAATGCTTTATCATTGAGCAGTAAATCGACCCAATTAAAGCGATAAAAAGGACCCGAAACTCTTCTCAATCCTACAAGTAATAAAAAGGTAAAACATAGACAAAGTAAAATTAGAATTGTGACAAAAGTTGGATTCATAACAGCCAAATAAATTTCAGCTAGAGACAGTTCAGCCTCTACTGGCAACATAATACATACACTGGCAATAAAATGGGGATACGAAAATTCGGACCAATCTGCACCATCTATTGGACCCGTTAAAGATGTGGGTACATCTATAGTATGATTACGTGTCAAATTTAAAATATGTGAGTAGAAGATAGGTTCACCTTCTTTAACTTTAAAAGCAAATGTCAAGGAAGCATTTATGCTTTTAGCAAAATATTTAACAAAATGTGCCACATAACCAGACATTTGTTGTTGACCATTTTTATCATTATAAACCATAGATCTGGGTTCAATTTGATCGGGTATGGTTCGTAAATTATAACCTTTAACATCACGCAATTGATTGGGAAATAACTGATTTTCACTCACAATCCATTTTTGTTTTGTCATTTGAAATTTGGGAAATTTTGAATATGTATAATAGTCTAAATCATTATGAGGAAATTCATAAGATATGACTATAACATTTAAAATTTGTTCCATATCACAATATTTCAATATATCGGCCACAATTTTTAAATTTTCTCGTTTAAGGTTGCCAGAAAAATCCACTCGAAATATAACACGATTTTTACGCAAATACCAAAGATTTTTGCCAAGAGCTGATAATAATTGATTTTGTATATACTTCGTATTGACCTGCCGCTGGTATGATGATGCGTATGGTAGTGAGTCCAATGGTGGTACACAAACTACTGTTAAAAACTCACTGTGGAATTTGTTATGGAGTATATATTCCTGTTGCTGGGATTGTAATAATAATACGGGTATTTGAACATTCTCACGTTGCTGCAGCGGCTGCTTTTCATATTCCATATAATATTTAAGATTTATGCAATAGTCTCTTTGATTTTTGTTTTTATTTGACCAATTTGTCAATATAACAATTGTTGTAATATGTTGCTCTTGACTTATGTTTTTCAAAAATTCTACAAACGCTTCATCCTCAGTTTTATTGTTGTTATTGTAAGTTGCTGTCGGCGATGGTAATAATTTTAAATTTATACTTGTTGCAGTTGCCCCAAACAATTTTGTTGCTACAACAATTACTCCAATTATTAAAAATATTTGAAAATTTAACATGTTGCTCTGTAGATAGACGCTCATAGAAATAAACCTGTAAAAATAAGAGAAAATTGGCAGAAATAACTGATCAAAATAATTACACAAATAAAAAACGTTTTGAAGTTGCAACTAGAGTTATCAAATATTCGATCTATTTGAAAACCCAGTTTTCGAATACTTGAAACACCCTCATTTATTAAAAACCGGTTTTCGGATTTTTAAATTATAGCCCTGTTTGGTTTTTTTTAATCGCTTTGTATAGCACAAATATGAAGTTTTTTGTACAAATTAACAAATAAATACTAAAAGCTTAAATGTTGAAATTGGATTTTTTTAAAAATGGAAAAAAGTGAATTTTTTGCCAAAAAAAACGTCAATCAAACCAAGGCAAAGCTTTATAAATACTATAGGGTCTCTGCACAATCGAAATTATCCTTTTTACCAAAAAAACATACCAAAACTATTGGCAAAAAAATACCAATAAAATTAAATTTTCTAAAAAAAGTATCAATTTCATAAATGTCATTTTCCGAAAAAATTCCGAAAATTTCAAAAAAAAATTATTTCCGGAAAAAATCCCTATTGCAAAAAAGTACAAAAAAATGTACTCTCAAAAAAAAGTACCAAAAACTATTGTAAAAAATACCAAAAAAATTCTTTTTCTGAAAAAGTACAAATTTCAAAAAAATACTTGGCAGGGCAGGAAATTAAGAGGAAATCTTTTCACTTTTTGCTAAATTGCGTAAGCATTTACTATAATCCCATCTTTGGGGGTGTCCATGCCAGAAGAGGAACCTACATGCCGAATTTCAAGGTCAAGAGTTTGGTCTGAGTGATTAAGGGAATATATTTGCCTTTGTACCACATTTTATCAATTTTTATTGCTCTTAAAGGCGTATTTTAAGTACTGTAGCCCATAGATAACGGGCTAATGAGATTGAAATTTCAGATTTTTAGCCGAAGGGGTTTAAGCAGGTCGATAAGGGGAACCCTTTTTATCTTTTTGTGCCACATACTAACACAAATGACAAATTTCCAGTTCCACGCTCACTTTTGAATACCAATTCCCTTTTGAATATCATTTTTAATATGTTTTTATTGCATATTTTAAAAGTTATCTTTTCAGTAAATTAGACCGTTACACAATGTTCTTTTGAAAAACGGTCTTGTAACTATGTAAGACATAGCTTTCATTTTGATTTGGGGGATAAGACAAAAATATGTCCATTCGTAATCCCCAAATTGTAAATGGTTGATAAGGCCAGGCCATACCTGCCTAAATGTTTGGATACCATCTTTACTACATTGTGTTTTATTTTCCCTAAAAGATTAAGTTCTTATCCAAAATCAATTACATTTTGAACTTGACGGCAAACCAATGTCATCCCCACGCTAACAATACAATACATCTTAAGCTGTTCGGATCATAGTGTGTACGTATTCCTACGTCATGGAGATGAGCCCTATCGGTCGGTTAGGTTGGTTACCCGTAAAAAAATGTTTAGAAATTTTTTAATTCGAAAATCTTAACTTTTATTTGAATATTCGAACTATCGTTTAAAATTTTCAATAAAAATCTTTAATTAATTTATACACTCCAACAAAAAAGTTAGTAGAAAAATCTGTGAAAGGTTTTGAATTTCACATTAATATTTTTTGTTTCAAATTTTAGTACAATATATTTTTTTAGTAAATATTCTTGCTATTTACATATTACTAATTACTGAATTTTTTTACTAATTTTTGTGACCGATTTCAGCAAAACAAATTTATTAAATTTTCAAAACCGATACCTAAATTCGGCAAAAAGTTTTGCTATTTTAAACAATGTTATATTTAAAAAAATATTATCCGAAATAATTAAAACCTATACTTACAAAATAAATTGGTTATATATTGATTATACTTGCATAACAATAAAATCTTTCAGTGAAAAGTTTTTACTCTCACAAAATATGTAAATTGTCTAATTGTCTTATTTTAAAGATAGAAACATAAAAAATCAACCACTTTATTTCCACCACCCCTTCTGATTGCAACTAAAATTGGTATAGAAGATGTTCATCATATAAGTATAACTTCGTCCAAATGTAGATATAAAATTTGACTTTCAAAGGAACAACATGGAGGAATTTACAGATAAAGTGCTATCGTTGAAATACATCATGATTTTTAAAGTTTAAACTTTACAAAACTACCAAAAATATTGTTATTTTACGAGTGCACCGTTAGCTTGAATTCTGTTTAAGTGATTTCTACGGAAACTAAAATAAGATCTTACGGTTTAAATATACTAAAACATTAGCCGATGTACATTTCACATTTTCGAAGCTTGAATTTGATTGCATTTGCGAATTGGTATTGCTTTAGTATTCTATTTGATGCCAAAATTCTTTAAATTTTGAGCTGATTGGGTAAAATACTTTAATTATTTATGTAATTTAAAAATCATTTTTATTCGTTATTCGTTCGATTGCTTGATAGTTCGAAGAAAAATCGTTTGATCGTTTATTCGAACAAAATAAAAACTCGAATAAATTACAACCCTAATACTCATTCTCTAGTTACTACATTATATATCTTTTCAAAAGGACATTAAAAGTAAAATGTTTAAACAAATTATTTCAGTACTTGTACTCATTAAATGATGCCAATGTGGGTATTAGATGAAAGATCATAATCTCAGTTTTCCTACAAAATAATTTGTAATAATAGTAAAATTTCAGTAACAAAAATGTAAAAATCTCCTTTTAAAAATTTGATCATTACTTGAATTTGGAATATTTCACTTAGTTTTTTTTTTTTTTTTAATAGAACACAAACCAGATGTGGGTCCACTTTAGGGAAAATTCACTTACAATTGTTCACCAAAAAAAATATGTGTTGATGCTTTTTCTTGAGTTTTCTTTTCTGGTTAGTTTTTCTATTTTTATTTTACTTTTTTCACTAAATTTCTTAATTTTTTGTTCGTTTGATATTGTAATAAACTCTTTTTGGAACAAACTTATTTATAAGCAACACTTTTATTTCGCGTTGCTTATAAACAAATGTAATATTTCATATTTTATAATAAATCAATCAATTACCTGTAATGTTCCATTTGATTAAACATTTAATAAGGTACGAGTAATTTGATTTAAACTAATTTATTATGTTGGTATGGAATTATTTTTAATTTATAATACATTTTATGCATTAGGGCCTTCAAAATGCATGACATAAGATAGATAGTTACACCAGAGCAGTAGCCCGAAAGTAATGGTGGCATAGGGTGGTGTTTGTTTTTGCTTCCGATTTTTTTTTGTTTTTGCTACAATTGTGTCATAAACAATATTTTATATGAAAATTTTCAAAATTTTCAAAATTTTGAAAAGAAACAATTTCAGCCAAGTTTTTATAGAAACAACACTGCAGAGGTTTCATGCAACAACAAAGGAATGTTTTTCTTCTATTACTAGGTTTACACTACTACACTTTTTTTTGTTACACAGGAGGATAAAATCATCTGACCCGTTTTATGTAAAGACAGCCCCTGCATTCTATTTTATGTATGTATTTGATTACCAAATCTGTAGACTAAGCCCGCTATTTAACGGTTTTTTTATTTTTACCAAGTTTTACGGGTTAAGCGTTTTTTATCGCTAAACTAGTAATTGACCTTAACAAATGGTCATGCAGTAGAAAGAGGCTATTAGCCAGAGGTGTTTCAGCAAGAACACAACATACATCTCCTTTAAAGGAACCCGGAGTCCAAAAAAAAGTATACGTGCAAAACTCAAAAGGCTCTGCCTATTCTGGAGGCTCTAGCTTTTCTAAAGCTTCGGGTTCTGATGAGATATTTTTTATACAGAGGTTGAAAGCTCGTTATAAATTAAAAATAACTAAAATATTTATAGTTGAAAAAGTTTTTCTAACAAAAAACTTACTTACTTTTATGACAAATACCCGGTTAGAAAAAGACAAACGTACCAAAAATTTGTTTTCCAAAGTAAAACTTAAAAAAAAGTTCATGTATAGTCTCGCCGGGATTCGAACAATGGCCGCCTGATTGACAGCCGACAGCTCTAAACACTGAGCTAGTGAGACACTTAATACTTAATAGACTAAATCGTAAGTAACTGTAGAAATATGTAATCACTGACACATGGAAACAACTTGCCAATGTGGAAAAAACAAAAAACAGAAAATTTGGTCTTTTCCAGAAACAAAAAAGTAAATTTTATATAAAAAAAATATTAAAAAGTATAAAAAACACGAAAATATGCTTGCTTAAGCCGGGCTCGAACTCGGAACGTTCCTGCTACAAAAATATATAAACAAAGCATCATCATTTTTATAAAATAAATGCTTTACTACTGGTTAGAATTCTGAACGGCTTGTAATTTCTGACTGGTCTCACCTGTAGACGACTGAAATTATTGTAAAACTAATACTGGCAAAACGAAAAAAGAGAGAGTAAAGTGACAGTTTGATGTCAGAAAATTTACAAGTTTTTACATTTTTGCCAGTGAACATGTGTAAGCAGAAAAAAACATAAAAACATATTAATTAAATTATATTTTTTTATGAATTTCAACTAAAAAATTTGAAAAAATTAAATACGGAAGAAATTAAAAAACATTTTAAAACGTTACTGGTCTTCATTTTCAATTTAATTTTATCCTTTGCATAATGAACACTTTATTCTGTGGGATTTACAATCGGCTGTTCTTACAAATTTTCCGTTCGGTTACTTTTTTTGTATATTATTGTAGTTTTTACTGGACTTTACATTTAAGATTTGTTTCATATATCACAATATTTTGAAAAATTGGCAACATTTTTAAAATTGTCTCGATTATTTTATTAGAAAAATACATACTAAATATAACACTATTTTGACGTAAGTACCAAAGATTTTTACTAATAGCTAATAATAAATGATTTTGTATAATCTGTAGCTGGTATGATGACGGTAATGCTGTTGGGTCCAATGTTGATATACAAATTACAGTTAGAAATCCACTATTAAAATTGTTATACAGTATATAGTACTGGTGTTGGGATTGTAATATTATAATTGGTATTCAAGTATTCGGTTGCCGATTTCGTTGCAGTTGATACTGCTAAGGCTGCTTTTATTGTTCACATACCATATAACATTTAAGACTTACGAAATAGTCTTTTTGGTTACTTTTATTATTTGGGCAATTTGTTAATAAAATAATTTTTATAAAATTTTGCTCTTGTTTGACATTTTTAATAAATAATGCAAATGCTTCACATTCAATTTTGTTATTTCTATATGATGTTGTTAGGGTTGCCGGATTCACATTTGAAAAATAATTGACATTCGCCAAATAAATTTTGATTTGGAAAAAAATCTTTACAACTAAACACACGTTAGCACACTCAAAAGAATAAGTAGAAAATTAGTAAACGGCGTGTAAATCATTTATACTATTTTTCAGCTAAAATTTAAGTTAAACTTATTCAGCACTTAACTGTTTTTAACTAATGTTCTACTAATATTATACTAATGTTTTACTAACTTATTTTGCTAAAAAAAAATGTTGCTGATAAACACATTAATAGTGTGGCAGACATATAGATTGATAGACATACGCAGATGTCGCGGCATGTTAAGCTGTAGTAGTGACGAGGAAAATGACTAAAAAGTACAACGTACAAAAGTACATAAAACAAAATCAACCATGGAAGATTTTTGTAGCTGTTGTTCATACATAAAACAAAATTGTGAATTAAAACAACTTTAATTTTGCGTTGTCATCGGCTTGTGCAAATAATTGTATATTAATTAAATAAAAGACCAAATAAAATATTTATTATAAAAATTAAAATTATTCAAGCCATACTTTGATACTGTCCTAACAAATAATCTACAGAGTTTTTGTTTTCAATTTTATTATTTGACCCTTTCAGGAATGTGTTGATAGATCTATTTTGGGAATTTTCTAGGTTCCCATCGTCAGAACCCGTTTTTAAAGAGGTAACAATCCCATGCCAAACATCAAACATTCATATAAACTAGTTTACTCACTACATGAGAACTAATATAATATAATATATATGAGCTCGAAGTTAAAGATTATCACCATTGATCAAAAATAAATTGCAAACTTGTTTTTTATATGTATGTCTACTTTTGGTAAATATTCAATACACGTCTTATATTTAATAAAGATTAAATGTGTATTTCTAAACTAAATGTTTATAGAGGTTAATAATCCAGTGTGGTCAAATAGCAAATAAATATACAGACAGGTAGACAGGCTAAAGCAAAAGACAAAGACACACTTTTACGTAGATTTTTATTTTTCCTATTTCTTATTGTCATATTCGGCATTTGCGTTTATTTAAAAGATAACGTCATTTAGATAATCGTTGATGTAAGTAGTGGAAAGATAATTTTGTTTATGTTATATATAATTATTTATATTCTTTTAGAAATTACATTAATTCATGTCGTCAATGTAATTTTTATATTTTGTAACGTATTGTAAATTATTTTTAAAAAAAGAATAACAAAAATATGTTTTATAATTTTCAGCAAATAAACTAACTAAAGTATAATTTTTCTACAAATTTTTTGAGTTTTTACGGTCCCTCAGTTGTTGCTAAAAATCAGCTCGCTTATTTTGAGCAAAATATATTGCTAACATTAGCAATTTTTTGCAAGCACCCTCCTGACTAAAATTCTGCTGACTCGGCAAAATGTTTTTCGGAATTTACTAACTTCTTTTGTAAGAGTATATATATTTTATTTTTTGAAGCAGCATAATATACACTGATAGAGTTTTCCTTCGCACTATTACTGAATGCATATGATTAAGTTAGATTCATTAATTTAATGAACAATTTTCATTAAATTAATGAAAAATTCATTAATCAAATGATTATGATAACATATTTTTGTTTTATCCTTAAAATAAGCAATACTCTATACTTTTTTTTAGCTTACCAAGCATTTAGTTTCATCAGATTTTCTAACTATTTGAGAAAGTTATTATAATACAAAAGTCTAAATAAGAGCATACTTTTGTTTTGGTTATTTATGTCAAATGGTAATGCGGTACTGTTTACATGTTAGTGGTTCGCTTTTACGTCCAGTTCTGGGGGATGTAAAAAAAAAACAGAAAAGTTAAAAAAATTTAAATAAATTAAAATAAATTTAAATAAATATGAAACAGAACAAAATGTTTTTATTTAATTATAAATTATTTAATGACCATATTTCATTAAATCAATGAAGTTCCTTAAACCATTTATTTTAATGAGGGCAGCAAAAGTTATAGTGACATTTAATTTTTTAGGCGTAGTTTTCAAACGAGAATTTTAATCGTTTCCTGACAAATGGTACTGGATTTGAGTTCGTTGATACTTTAAGTCATGCTCAACAAATACTTAATATACCAATGTAGTCAACTTTGCTTCATATATATCAATAAAAACAGTTCTTGTATTTTAATTGAAAAGAAAAATCCAAAGAAATACATTTTTTTGCATTAAACGATTCAACGAGTAATCGCCAATTTTGACGATTAGCCGACTCGAATAACCGGTTAATCAATTTAAGCGATTTTTCGCATAATGCCTATAGCGTTTAATAGCCTCTATCGAATAATTGGAAACACAAAATATTTTCTTTTGATTTTTAGTTGTTGGCACACCATGTCGTATGATTAACATTTATCAATGCATGTATCGTAATATAACTAATACGTATTAGTGGACATTTTATGCAGTTAAAATGGTTTCTATTATAAGTTGAATCTTCAAATTAGATTTTTTTGAACAATATTAACATGCTTATTTTATACTACATAAACATGTTCATTAAAGTTATATTAATAAAAAACTTTTATTAAAGAGAAACATTTTAGGTCAGCTTACAATGATGCGTTTTTTTTCCATTATTTACGTACTATCTTTTTAAGCATAACCACACAGAGAAAAAATGTTTTCTATTTGCCAACTGAAATCCGTTAATACGACTCAATTTCGTTAATTACGAATTTCAGTCGGTTATCAATATTTAACATTAGCGTTCACAACAAAGTTCGGTTAATGAAACTGAATTTTAGTTGCAACAAACAAAATATTCATATATAATGTAAATATCGTTGTACTAATAGAATGTATAAGATGTTACCATTGAAATACACTTTTCAATTTGGTTGGCACTTTATTTCTCTGTGTGCATGTCATAGAAAGGCTGATTAAAATAAACTAAAAAATATTTTGAATTTAATGCGTTTACAGAAATTATTAATCTAAGAAAAGTGAGAAATTATATCCGGTTTAGGATTTCAGAAGTAGGGGAAAATTATCCCATTATTTGTGTTTTTCGATCAAACACTATAGAAAAATTGTAAACCAAGTATAAGGTATTTTAAGCATCCAAATAATATAAAAGGCATTAAAAAATTCTTAAATCAAAGAGTTTCGTACAATTTTCTAACCCATTTCGCCTTTTAATATGAACTTGGGACGTTCCCTAATACCCTTAACCCTTATGTTTACACCAGGGTCTGGACAGGTGCTTTTTGTTTTTTGTCGTGTATTTTTTATACATCCTTAGAAGCTATAGTAACGATATACCATGATATCCTCAAGGATACATATCAGAACAGCTTACTGCACACTTAATTCTTTTTCTTTTGCTGGGCGTGTAAAGTTTAGGGGTTTTAAGACTCTAGTCACATCCGCACTACCTGGGTCTGGCCAGACCCGCAACATTTTCTTAATAAGTAGGCTGTGAATTGCAAGAAAAATTTATTTGAACTAACAATGTGTATGAGCTACAAATAAAATAATCAGTTTATTTGAAATTGTTATTCGAAATAGTGGTTGTGGTAAGTTTGTGTTTTGTTGATATTTTTTAACAATGGAAAGAAATGATGAAGAAATATATTGGAAAATAATTTAATTATATCGCTCGTTTAATGCAAGACTGATATAACGCAAAAAACTCGATTTTGCAGAAAACGAGTTTAAAGTTTTCTATCCATATCTGTCCCTTTCTCTATTTATTTGGTCACGTTTTTTATAAATAGGGGGATTTGTCGTATATTTTTCTTAGTGAGAGCTGTGTGCGAATTATCGAGAGACCAGAGAGTAGCACAGTTTTCTTATGGAGTATATACTCTTTGCACCCACTTAAAAAATATAAAATATATAATCATCTATCTCGAAATATTTACATGATATTAATATATAAAGCATGATATAACTTATAAATCAGTATCATTAACTCGCAGTTTTTGACTTATGACAGTCTTGTAGTAAATGAGCGATATGTTCTTCTAAAATCTAAATTTTTTTAAAATTCAACTATCACAAAAACCTTGCGGGATTATATATGATTCTAACAATGGCAGTTTAAACCTAAAGGAGTACTTTCTGAGGATGGAATAAAAAGTTAAAATTATGTGTATTAACCAATTAAAAGTGATTGCAAACCCCTTTAAAGTTAAGTAGTTTTAAATTATAAAATGCTTTTGTACTTGATGATGTATGTTATGTATTATAATAAAGGTCTTTCAAATACGATTCATTTGATTCTCTATTTACCGTCGATATGACAATAAGCCTAGAAAGACTTAGTGGATCAATTCATTTCGTGATCTCTTTCGTATTTTCAAATTTTAGTCGCAGTCGACTTTTCTTGTAAACTCGTTATCCATTTTGAGAATGGTATTTTATTTTGATTATTCCTAGCATCCCGTGAGCTAAATTTTTTTAACCCTTTCACTAACCTTGTATACCACAGTGTGCACATTTTTAAAAAAGTATTAATAATTTGGAAACGCAATAAGAATTTACATTTTTGTTTTAAAATCTTTATTACGATATTGGTCATAGAGAAAACATTATCATTATATGCATAAAATTTTCATCCAGAAAATAAAGTCGCGATATATGTTAACAAAATCAAATTTCTTAATCAGCCTTTATCTCCAAAAAAAACGATCGTTTAGTGTAGCTCGAGAACTACGAAATTTGGCATGTAGCTTCCTTTTTATGACCAGAACAAAATTCAAAAAGCATTTTTGTATATTAGAATGCTTATGGGGTAAAAATGGGCGGAGAAGTTTCACAAATTCGATTTTCATACCCATTTTTTGTGAGGGTAGTAGGGGCAGGGGATATAATGTAAACCATTTGCTTTCTAATTAGGGATCCCTAACAATAATCTGAAGTCCAAATAGAACAAAAAGTCGGTGGTGAAAAGATTAAAAAAAACTCCAAAAACACAATTCTTTTATTAATTAAAAATTTGTTACTGCAACTCTTGTCAAGAATTTGGTCAAATATAGAAGAGATTAAAAAAGTCTATTGTTCTGCATTAAAAATCACGAAATGTTGCCTCTTGGCTCGAGATAATAAGATTTTGATGCCATTTTTTTGATGTTTTTCAATGCGATTTTTTCAAAAAAATTAAACAACTCTTCCATTTTTCATCCGTTTTTAATTCTTAATATATCGTCAAAATGTTTTCGAAGTAATCTAATAATTTTGTTAACTGCATACACTTTATATGCATCAAATTCAGTTTTTATACAAACATTACTATATTTTTTTTTAATAAAACCTAATGTTTCATATTATAAAAAAAAAATATTATATTTTTCCCAAAACTTTACTTTGTTTTACAAATATTCTAGGAAATATTCTACAAGATATTATTCATCAAAGTCTCTAGATTACGCGTTGCGTAGAAAACATCTATTCCATTAGCTGCGATAACAACTAAGGGCATTCATTTTAAAAATGAGAATTTTCTGGAAAACATCCATAAGAAACATTATTAGCGGATGTCAATATGTATTTATTTCCAAATATGTATTTAAAATAGGAAAACGAAAGAAAAGTAAGAGACTATTTTAAATTTTTATAAAAAAATTTCATTAAAAAACTTAAAAAAAATACATACGAACAAACCTTGTTTTCTCGAGTCGAGAAGCTGTTATTAACAATTTTTAAATGTGAAATCATAGAATTTTTAAATATTTTCTTATATTTCACCAAATTTTTCACAAAAAGTGCCGCAACTAATTTTTAGTTCACATGAAATAGTGTTTCAGAGGGCTTTTTTAAAATGGTTTAGCTCATGGGATATTGTAGCTAGAGCCGAAATATAATAGGAGTAATCATAAAACATGTTAATATTTGTTTTCAGCAGGTGCATCTGGCCTTTTTTAAAAATCTTGTAAATGAGGCATTCTAATGTACAATGTTATGTGAATGTCTTTAAATATGTTGTTTTCTTCTAAAATTAATATTTTCGTGCTAATTATGCTTATTACATTTTAATTTAAAATGAGCAGAAATTTATAATTTTTTTCTTCTTTGAAATATGAAAATGACAAATTTATTATTTTTGAATGTTGCTACATTTACACACTTTGCGACCAATCTTTATTTTTAGGCACAATATAATATTTATACACACAAAGAGTGTAATTGTAAATATAAAAATTTAATAAAGTAAAAGTAGTAAAAATAAATAGTAAAATGTTAGTAAACTCCTAATGGAAAACGATTAGCTAAAAACAAACAAATTTTGTACTAAATATTAGTTAAACACTTAAATAAAATAATAATTAAATTAATTTACCATTATTAAAATAATTTTCACAAAGTTTATGCAACCTTTTTATGAAATGATGAAGATCTATTGAACATTTGTCTTCAATTTTTATAAAATCTTTGTCGTATTAATGACAACTTCGTAAATATGATGAGAAATTTTTGACAAACGATTTATTTTCAATAATATGATACAACTTCTTTCCCTCAGTGCAGTAAATATTTCAGTGAATACATAAAGTTCAAGATTTTTCACTATCTTGTGTATAGATCAAATCATGTTTGCTTTAAAAAATATAATGTTAGTAAATTTTTGTGCTAATTTTAGCAAATCGTGTTTCAAAAGTTAGTAAAATTAATTAAAAACCTTTACTAAAAAATTACTTTATACTAAAAATTAGTATAATAATAGAAAAGCGAGAATGAAAACTGCTATTTACAAACTTTTTTTTGCCTCAACGTGTCGAAAATTTTTGAAACTCCTCATATAAATTAACTGAAATGTTCAATTTAATTATCAATTTATTATAATAATATTAAGCTGTTTATTCTATTGGGATGGAATTATTTTTATTTACAACGATGCTAATAACTTAACTGCATTGATTTAAAAATTCTCAGTGGTATAAAATTTTAATTTGCAACATTTTATGAAATTATGTGATGACCTTTCATTGAAATAGTGCTCACATCAACAACAGCTTTTATTACAAGTGCAGTAGTTACAATTGAGGCAATCGATATTAAGTTGTCAGAATCAATTAAGTTCTGTCCCTAATTTTATTTGTCACAACGGAAAAACCACAACCGAACAATTAGAATGGCAATAAATTCGGTTGCTAGCACAAATCTGTTTCCTATTTTTATTTATATTTATTATGTAGTTAACACAGTTTTATAGTTTGCATTGCAAGTGTAGTGGTTTTAAAATTGAAGTAATCAATATTAAGTTGTCAGAATCAATTTATTTCAGTCCCTATTTTTAATTGTCACAACGGAAAGTTCTATTAATGTAAACAAACAATTAGAACGGCAATAAATTCGGTTGTTAGCTCAAATCTGTGTTACATGTGTCGGTGCACTAATGCCCCGGTTTGCGGAGGGGAGAAATAAAACGGAAAATTCGAAATGACGCAAACCGAAACACGCACTTACATCAAAAATATTTCGTAGGGTTGTGTCATCCGATTTTTTGCCTACCGAAAAATCGACTAAAATTTTTTTATGAAAGTGCGATTTTCCAAACATTTGAACTAATTTTTATTTTATTGCACCATTCGACTAATTGAGATGTTTTGGAGGACCTCCTCTTGCAATATGTCATTTTCGTATGATCTTATATAGCCCTGCGCCAAAACAACAAAAGAAAAACACTCAAAATCTTATTGATCGAGATAACCCAACTCAAGTTAATGATGATAATAAAACCCCAAAAATATCTCCGGCTTATGCAGCAAAAGAAATTAAAAAACTTGCAAGTTCTTTATTTTTTTAAATTTTATTCAAGTGTGAATTTCATTTAAATTTGTGATGTTTTTTTTTTTTTTTTGATTATAACAAAAATATTTATACACTCATAATCAGCGACAGGTTGTGTCAGCCGATTTTTTTTCCTAACGAATTGAATCAGTTGGATAAATTGTTCGAATTTTTCTGAGAGTGCGATTTTCCAAACATTTGACCCAATTTTTATTTTATTAATTCCATAACCCATTGCACCCATCATAACTCATTCGACAAATTGAAATTTTTGGGAGGACTTCATCTTACAATACGTCGTTTTCGTATGATCTGATACAGCCCTGCGCTAAAACAAAACAAAAATATATCAAAAATATTTATACACTCGCCAAACAGGAGCTTCATGCACTAAAAAATGGTATTTTGGGTGCCTATAATATGCATGAAAAATATTAAAATATGCACTAAAAATTAAAATAATATGCACTTAATTTTTTTATTTTAATAAAAACAAAAACTTGCAAATGAAGAATAAAATTTTAATTAGTCTCTTCTAAAGGTATAGAGATTCAATAAGTACAATTTCATTTAATAAAATTCAAACGTAAAATTTAATCTACACTCTAAAAAATGCCTGTAAATTTACTTTTATAATATTAAACAAAATACTTAAATTTAGTCATAAAATGTCTATAACTCTAGAATACGCATTTTTGAAGGCGAAATAACACACAAAATGTATTAAAACGCACTTCTTATATAAAACTACACATCTTTGGGCTAATATTAGAATAAAAAAATTCATTACAAATAATGTGTGTAAATTTTCGAACATTAATAAGCAATATTGAATACGTCAATTAAATATTTTCAAATAACAAAAAGACTTAAAATTTGGAAAATAAATTAAAAAATAAAAGAAAATATAAATAATTAGTGAATACAATTTGTGAGCTTCTGTTTGCATCAAAATGCAAACTTCAATTCAATATCTGCTACAGTTGGTAATACAAGTGAAAAGTCAAATGACGGTTATTCATATTCCGTTTCTAAATTAGCATTTTATCAAAATATATGTCCTTTTTGAATTAAACAATGCATTTATTAGTGAAAGTCGGGTTGGGTTTAACTGCAACTAGAATGCATGAAGCCGAATCAGTGAATAATAAGGAATTTAAATTCCACAAACTCAAGTATTTAATCTTGGTGTCGCATTAGCAATTGATAGCGGTAATAATAGAAAAAAAATAAATGGCCATCTTTTGGAAAAAAAGAACAGCCAAAATTAAAACCGTTGGGTTTTATAAAGTTTAATCGATTTTTTAAATTTATGGAATTTTTCCAAAAAGAAAATTACTCTCAAAACGAGCTTTTTTACTCAAGAAATTAGTGAATTTAACAAAAAGTATAAACATTTTTTTTTACTTTTACGCACAGTCAGTGTAAATTTACACATTATGTGTGCAAAAATTTACTCTTTGTGTGTGTATTTTTTTTTTTTTTTTTCGTTTAAACGTATGGAGTAATGAAAAAAAAACATAATTTTTATTTTTAATAAAAATTATAACAAACTTGTATGGAGTAAAATTACCCAATTTATAGTAGTAGGAAGGTTGTGATCAGTGGAAGTTCAAACGATGATATTACTTTTCTTGCGTATTGCTTTTCTGAGTTTGTATCACAATGTGTTTTTTTATTTTTCCAGTTTTTTTAAAAGGACGGGCTTCGAGTTATTCGTGAAACCGGCTTTTTCGTCCCAAATAATTCGGCATTTACAAATATTTTTCAAGCAAAAATTTCAAAGAATATAAAATACTGAGAAGATAAATTAGCTTTGTTCCTTTTTTGTGCTTTCTTTACTCATATTTATATTCATTTTTGGATTTTGCGATTTTGAGCTTAAACGAGAGCTTTGAGTGCACGTTTTTCACATTATCTTAAAATTTTTATTTTAAGTGGGTACAAATAAGGGTACAAATAAGCAAAACCAAAACCTAACATAAAAATTATTTAAAAAAAAATCACATTTAGAAAACTTTGACACTAAAGCTGATTGCATTTACCTTTTTTGCCTCCTCTGATAATGGCTAGAAAACCATGCAACAGTTTAAAGGAATAAATAATTACTCCGAATTTTTTTTTGTTATTTTTTATGTACAAATTAATTTTTAATTTCCCCATTAAATTCCAATTGGGGGTCACGGTAGAAGTCCC
Organism: Delia radicum; assembly: GCA_021234595.1. Taxonomy (NCBI): domain Eukaryota; kingdom Metazoa; phylum Arthropoda; class Insecta; order Diptera; family Anthomyiidae; genus Delia; species Delia radicum. The sequence continues at coordinate 78,439,910 of CM037851.1, forward strand.
TCCATATAAGGAAAATATACTAATACACTGATTTTATGAGCAACTTCGGTGAAGCGAACAGAAACTGTTTAATAAATATGCATTGGAATAACAGAAGAAGACATTTTATATTATAACATTGTACTGTTTCTTGTTATAATTTATTATTATCTTGAACTCGAATAATCTGGCGTCATGATTTTTGATAAAAGATCGACAGCTTTTTCAGCCTTAACATCTTTTTTTTCAAATTTATATTTTTGTTGAAATCGTTGTTGTTTATATAATTCGTTGTTGTTTATATAATTCAATCGTTGTTGTTTATATAATTCATTTAATTACAATCTGGTTTTACAACAATAAGCAAATTTTATAATCTTATTTTAACTTAACCTAGTCTACATATTTATTGTACACTCACAATATTTTTTCCGTAAAGACTACTGAATATACACCATAAATTAATTGAAAATCAGTTAAAAACAGGACTACTTACTTTTCGTTTAAAACAATTGTATTTTTTAGTTTATTTTCAACTGTTGAAAAATTAATTGACAAAATCCTTAAAAACAATAGATTTTCGGTTATTTCAATACTCAATATAATATAACAACTTTTTGTTTTAAATAGAACATTTTAACTGAATATTTTAACTACTACGGAAATTCGTTTTTTCTTTGTTTAATTTCTTTATTGAATAACAGACAGAAAGTTAAAAATATATTTCTTTGTTAATTTAACTGTATATTCCATTGAAACAATTTTACCGATTAAACTTTAAAATAAATGTTGTTTTTTCATGGAAAAGTTCTTGTGCGTGTAGGAGATCATTTTCTGTAAGGTAAATCTAATATATGAAACCTTTTAAGTCTATTGACTTCTTCGGTTTCATCTAATAAGCATATTGGTAAAGGATTACTATGAGTACTGAGTCTGTCTAAGTATCTAGTGGTATGTTTGTTTATCTCATCTTTAACTGTTGGAATCTGTAAGTCTTTGTGAATATTGTTATTTGTTATGAACCAAAGAGCGTTTGCTATTAATCTTAGTGTTTTGGATTGGTATCTTTGAAGAATTTCAATATTTGAATTACTAGCGGTGCCCCAAAACTGTATTCTGTAAGTCCAAACAGGTTTCAATATCGTTTTGTAAAGTAAAAGATTATTTTGTAGTGATAGTTTAGCCAATACATTTTCTCGTTTTTATCTTTAATTGTTCTCTTTTTGACTGTATATGTTTTTTCCATGTGTTTCGTCGGTCGAGATGGAGACCAAGATATTTGACAGTTGTTTGTTTAGGAATAAGTCTACAATTTAAAACAACAGCTTGACAATCTTCTCTTCTTAGAGTACAAATAATATGTGCGGATTTGTCGGTATTTACTTTAATATTCCATTTTCTCAACCACCCTTCGATATCAATTAGTTGTTGTTGAATCATTTCTGATGCAATGACAAATGAAACATTCACTGCTACTAATGCAGTGTCATCAGCATATGTTGCGATGGTTACACTTTCATTTGTAGGCATATCATATGTAAATATGGTGTAAAAAACAGGTCCTAGAACACTGCCTTGAGGAATATCCGCTTTTACAGAACATATATCTGACATTTCGCTGTTAACTTTCACATAAAAGAATCTTTTTTCTAAATAGGATTTAAAAAACATATAATATGGAGCTGGAAGCAACTTTTTTAGTTTAAATATAATTCCCTGGTGCCATAATCTATCAAAGGCCTGCTGGATGTCGAGGAATACAGCAGAACAGTATTGTTTACGTTCTAAAGAGTCTCTTATCACTTTGCGTATACGATGACATTGCTCGGGAATACCATGATTTTGTCGAAATCCGAACTGATGTCCTGGAATTATGCTTTTTCTTTGTAGTATTGGAATTAACCTCCGTAAGAATATTCTTTCAAACAGTTTTGAGAAAATGGTTAAAAGACTAATGGCTCGGTAAGATGAAACAATATTTTGTGGTTTGCTTGGTTTTGGAACCATAATAACTGCAGCGAATGAAACATTTTCATTAAATGAATGAAAAATTCATTGACTGAATGAAATTTTCATTAACTGTATTTGTTTGATCCTTAAAATATGCAATCATTTTTACATAAATATTTTTTGTACAGCAAACAATAAGTTCCATAAAATTTCCACTGGAGGCGCTTCAACTATGGAAAAAAATATTTTCCTACAAAAGTCTAAATAATCACATTCTATTGGTTTTGTAATTTAGGTCAATTGGTAAGGCGGTGCTGTTTGTATGGTGATGGTTGCGGGTTCAAGTCGTGTTTAGGGAGATAAAAAAAACGGAAAAATAAATATAAGAAAAAATTAACACAAAATAAATATGAAACAAGAAAAAAAATATTTTTTTTCATTATTATTTGATTAATGAAAAATATTTCATTGAGCCAATGAAACTTTCTTTTGGGGACTTTTTAATGAAAAATGCATTGTATTAATGAAGGATTTCATTAATACAATGAACAAAATTCTATCAGTGTAGCTGTTATTTGGTCGTATCCAGGTGTTTTTTTGTTATTAAGCATTACAATTTCTTTTTGCACTTCTTGTGGAGGAATATGAGGTATAGGGAAATCCATTTCACAAGGACAACTTAAAAACTCTTCTATTTCTTTAACATCGTCATCACTATTGAAATTGAATGGCTGAAAAATATTTTCAAAAAAATTAGAGTACGCATCTGCCTTGTTTTTATCTGATCTACACCAGCTACCGTTTATATCTTTAATAGGTATGCTTCTTTTAATTGGTCGCTTTATATATTTTGTGGCATTCCAAAGGCAGTGCTCATCATTTTTAGAAACATTAATATTAAGGCTTTTTATAAAGTTAGCAGTTTCTTCGTTTTAAATTATCGGATACGAGTTTTTACCTAAATTAAGGCTCGGTTAAAAATTTGTTTATCAATTGGACTCTTGGAAGACTGCCAAATTCTTCGCAATCTCCTTTTGTTTCTTATTAATGCTTGAATTTCAGCAGATATCACAACTCTATTACGATCATTTCCAGCAGCTTCAACCACAGGGGTTGACAATGCTCCCGCTTCGTGGATTAAATTTGTAAAATGTTCAACAGCCGAATTAAGTTCTGTACCATTGTTTATTGGATAATTTAAATTAACATTTTTATCTATCCAGTATTTAAAAGCTTCCAAGTCTGTTGTTGTGGATAAAACATTTTTTATTTTTAGCATTGTTTGTAATACAGTACAATAATTTAAAATTATGGAAGAATGATCTGAGCTCAATTCATCACTATCCCTTATATCCAAACATCTTGTTGATATCAAGTAGATCCGAAATTTTAATAATAACCCTTGGCCAATAAGTTGGTCTTCCTGTTGACAAAACTGAATAATGATATTTTTGAACACATTTGTATAATTCTCTTCCTTTAGGATTTAGAATCCGATAACCCCACCATGTATGTTTGGCATTATAATCGCCACTTAAATTTTTGAAAAAGTTAAAATAATCCTGACATTCGATGGAGTAACTTATAACAATGTACCGACTCCAGCTGCCAATATGTACGTGCATATGATGCCATCCACATCTGATGGCTTAGATTCATATGACGTGCGAATTGCGTGTATTTTTCGTTCGATCAGCCCAGAGGATCGCATAGCGCTGAAAAAAACAATTGATAATATTGTAAATGAAATGAAATGGAAAATTGTAACGCATCACAATTTAAATATAATTAATAAAAGTTATTTAGTTGAATAGACAATAAGACTTTTTAAAAAGTAAAAGCTTTTTTATTATTAGAATATATTTTTATAAATCAACAACAACAATGAATAATTAAATATTTTAAATATTCAAAACAAAATTAGTTTTTATTAAATAAGAGTCAGGTTTCTTAACTTACATACTGTCCAAGCATATAATACTTTCTGAAATAAAGGTTTATAATTCTATTAGAAATATGTTGAAAATATATTATAGAATTGATTATTAACAGCGTCTGAAATACATTTCATAGTTTCTGATATACTTTTCCTAATTAGGATAAAATTTTACAATAATGATTAAATTTTAAATAAAAATTTCGAACATATTATCCATTAATATAGGTTTTTTTATCTCTATTTTTTGTATTTCTGTTTTTTGCTCAATAACACAAATTTACATATTTTTTCTGTTCTATATATTTTTTTGTTTCAACTGAATCTTGGCAACAACGCAAATTCTAAAATTATCTAAAGTTGAAGAAAACATCATATTTAGAAATTTTATTTTCTTCATTTTTTATTATTTCTGTTTAAAACGTAATAAAAAGCTTTTCCATTAAACCTTAGTGGGAATCGATCGCTGAACCTTTAGCAATCGACAACTTTTAAAGGCAGCCCTTTAACCACTCGGCTATTTATTAGTTGTACCAACACTCAGCAAAAACGTGAATATATTGCAACACCCTTGCATGAATTTGTGTTGGAGTATTAAACTTTAAATATTTCCAACTCCTACCAAAAATCCAACATTTTCCTACAATCATCACCTACTTCTATGAATGTTGTGTTGGTGTGTTAATGTACTTACACAGAATAACTCTAGGATCCCAGGTTCAAATCCTGGATTTGTTTTCATGTTTTTAATTTTTTTTTTATTTTTAACACAATTTTCTTATATATCGACGGTTCTATTCTAAAACATGCTAAGTCGACATAGCATGTTTTTCTGGGAATAGCATATCTGAATTCATCGTCAACTTAGATTCTGTAAAATTTTGTTACTGATCGGACTATCCTTTCAAAAGTTATAAGCAAAAATGTACTTAGCATTATTTATCAAGTTTTAAAAACCTCCCTTTCATAATATTTTAAGTACACTTAGCATGATTTGGCTTGGAACTATTTTTTTTTTATGCTAAAAGTACTTAGCATGCTATGAAATGGACATTTATTTATTCGTGTTTGCTATGTATACTTAGCATGTACGTAATACAGTTTTGAACATAGCTTTTACTCTCTGAATGCACTTAAAAGGGTTTTCCCCTAATTCAAAATAAAACTTTCGTAGTGTAAGTGTACATAACACTATTTAGTTTAGAGAAAGTTGTCAACATAACCGTTGCGCATAATTGTTTTTTTTTTCTAAAAATAATGAGTTCTCGAGCAAGAAAAATGCTGGAATTGGCCATAAACAAATTAAACGGTATTATTTATTTATATTTAACATTATAAGGTTAAATTAACCGGTTTTCTCTTAGAAAAAGAAGAATCGGAACCAAAAATAAGTCCGTAACACAATAACATGAGAAACATTATTTTAGAAATATATTTAGATTGTAATGAAAGTGATATGGATTGTAATGACTTGGATTTATAGTAATTAAATGTGCTAAAGTCCCAAAACTTATTTAACAAATTGTGAAAAGCAATCTGATGTAGGCGTGTCCCTATCCGGATTTCATTCCTGCCTAAGGAAATCTTCAGGGGACTTTGTTATTAGAATTTCTAGAGATATTTGTTATGTTAAATCACAAACTCAATGAGAATTTCTTGTCCTCGTCTAGGAGCGAGATTCAAAATTTAAAATATCAAAGAAAAACCAAAACAACAACAAAAAATTGTCACAATTGGCTTTGTCATCTTCCAAATACTACTCTGTTTTTTTGACAGACCTAGCAATGTAGTGACGTTTATTCAAGTAAATCAACAATAGAAAATCATATGTTTTCTATTAGTGTCAGTTACATTTAAATTTGCACAAGCACCTGCATATTTGTTATTTAAATTTGAACTTGGATTAATTAATTTACAAAAGTCGTTTTTTAAGGTCTCTAAATATCAATTATAAAATACCTTATTTTCATGTAAATTTAGGAACCATTGATTGAAAAATTGATTTTCCATTTGAAATAATTCAATTTGAAATTTTGTTTCTGTTGATTTTACATTTGAAATTCTGTTTCTGTTGGAAACTCAAAAACTATCAGAAATAATTTTAAATATGTCATTATTTTTGCATACAATGTATTATTTTCAGTGAAAAGTTTCTACTTTCACAAAATATGTAAATTGTCTAACAAAATATGTATAGTTATTTTAAAGATACAAACATAAAAAATCCACCACTTGATTTCCACCACACCTTCTGATTGCAACTAAAATTGGTATAGAAGACGTTCATCATATAAGTATAACTTCGTCCAAATGTAGCGTAAAGATATAAGATTTGACTTTCAAGGGAACAACATGAAGGAATTTACAGATAAAGTGCTATCGTTGAAATACATCATGATTTTTAAAGTTTAAACTTTACAAAACTACCAAAAATATTGTTATTTTACAACGAGTGCTACGTTAGCATGAATTCTGTTTAAGTAATTTGTACGGTACCTAAAATAAGATCTTACGGTTTAAATATACTAAAACATTAGCCGATATATATTTCACATTTTCGAAGCTTGAATTTTTTTAAGCGTTACTATGTTCCAAAATGATTGCATTTGGTTTAACTGGTTTTGCTTTAGTATTCAATTTGATGCCAAAATTCTTAAAATTTTGAGCTGATTGGGCAAAATACTTTAATTATTGATATGTTTTAAAAATCATTTTTAATCGTTATTCGCTCGATCGTTTGTCAGTTTGAACAAAAATCGTTTGATCGTTTATTCGAACAAAATAAAAACTCGAATAAACTACAACCCTAATTCTCATTCTCTAGTTACAACATTATATGTCCTTTCAAAAGGACACTAAAAGTAAAATTTTAAACAAATTATTTCAGTACTTTAACTCATTAAATGATGCCAATGTGGGTATTAGAAGAAAGATCATAACCTCAGTTTTCCTACAAAATAATTTGTAATAATAGTAAAATTTCAGTACCAAAAAAAATCTCCTTTTAAAAATTTGATCCTTATTTGAATTTGGAATATTCCACTTAGTTTTTTTTTTTTTTAAATAGAACAGAAACCAGATGTAGGTCCACTTTAGCGAAAATTTGATTGATCTTAACAAATGGCCCTGCAGTAGAAAGAGGCTATTAGGCAGAGGTGTTTCAGCAAAAAAACAACATACATCTCCCCTAAAGGAACCAGGAGTCCAAAAAAAGTATACGTGCAATACTCAAAAGGTTCTGCCTGTTCTGGAGGCTCTAGGTTGAAAGCTCGTTATAAATTAAAAATGGCAAATACCCAGTCCGAAAAATACCCATTCAGAAAAAGACAAACGGACCACCACTGGCAAGACACTTTAGCAAGAGGTCCAACTACTGGCAACAAGTGCATTTCCAAGCCCAAAAGAATAAGATCATTAGACAAAAGGTGCGTCTGTTTAAAAAGTATCGGACAAGTACTGGGGAAACCAGCATTTCATCGATGGCAAAATGTTGGAGAACCATGAACATTATGGTCTAAAAATTTGTTTTCCAAAATAAAACTTAAAAAAAAGTTCATGTATAGTCTCGCCAGGATTTGAACAATGGCCGCCTGATTGTCAACCGACAGCTCTAAACACTGAGCTAGTGAGACACTTAATACTTACAAATACTGGCAAAACGAAAAAAGAGAGAGTAAAGTGACATTTTGATGTCAGAATATTCACAAGTTTTCACATTTTTGCCAGTAAAAATGTGTAAGCAGAAAAAGACATACACTCTAAAAAAAAGTTTGTAGAAATGTTAGTAAAACATCTTGTAAATCAGGTATACTATTTTTCAGCAAATTTTTTGCTTAAATTATGTTTTAAAGTTATACTTATTCAGCACTTAACTGTTTTGAACTAATGTCTTACTAATATTTTACTTATGTTTTACTAATTTATTTTTTTTGCTAAAAAATTGTGTTGATTAGCACATCAACCAGGCTGAAAGATTTACGCAGAATAAATTAGATATCGCGGCATGCCACGATGCAGTAGTGACAAGGAAAATGATACTAAAAAGTACAACTCTAATAAGACATATAAAAAAATCAACCATGAAAGATTGTTGTAGCTGTTGATCATACATAAAACAAAATTGTGAATTTAAACAACTTTAATTTTGCGTTGTCACTGGCTTGTGCAAGTAATTGTATATTAATTAAATAAAAGACCAAATAAAATATTTAAACTTAATAAAAATTAAATGTTTATTTCTAAGCTGAATGTTTATAGATTAATAATCTAGTGTTTTCGAATAGCAAACAAATATACAGACAGGTAGACAGACTAAAGCAAAAGACAAAGACACACATTTAACGCAGGTTTTATTTTTCCTGTTGCGTATTGCAAAGAAAGTGTTGTATATGACATATTTTGTTTTTTTTTCTTTTTTTTTCGTTTGTATAATTCACTAGTTTACAAAATGACATTTTTTTCATGAGAGATTGATTTCCTTATATATATTCTCCCGCTGAATTCGAAAAGCAAGGTTAAATTTTTTTATGGAACAGTTTTTGAGATATTGTAATTTTTTTCGACCTTTTTTCACTTGACAAATCATATTTCGAGCTAGCAATGTCCGATTGGGTCATGTTACCCAAATGCAAAGTATTGAGATGACGAACAAATATGTGTAATCGGATCTTTGATTGGTAAAGCGGTTCAAAATATATCGATGAAAAAAAAATTTAAAAAAATACAGTAGTGGTCAAAACATTTGGAACTGAGATCGCATTTGTTGTTTTCATTGGTTTATTTTCTTCAAATCACACTCAGTTACTAAAAATATTTTTTTTTACATTCTTCATACATTGTTTTATGTTAAACAAATAAAAAAATTAAATCCGTTAAATTAAAACAACAAAAAATTTAATAATAATTGATGTATTCAAAATGCAGTTGTTCAAAACATTTGCAACTCTCATTAAGTATGAATTGTTTCGTTAAGAGTAAGAATCTCTTAACGAAACAATTTATACTAGCAAATGCTAGGATATAACGGTAATCGCATTCCTTTTTAATATGAGATTCAGGCCGTTACATTTTTTAAACAAATTTATTATAGTTATTGTTCTTTAATAGTTGTAATAAGATGTTGGAAGCATAAACATCGTAAGAATAATTTTTGTAAAAAATGGTAGGAAATAAATACAATTCTGATTTTAAATCAAAAGTTTTAAATGATTTTTCAAAATGGACTTTCCCAAAAAGAAATTTCTATAAAGTACTTCGTTCCAAAATTAACGATTTGCCACATTGTTAATAGTGGTAACATCCACACAACTCATAAAGGGGGAAGCCCCCGTATTACAACTGTAAGAGAAGATCGGAAAATCGAGAATTTTTTACGAACTATCCCAAAGCAGTTCCCAGAGAAGCTAAAACTGAACTTTTAATAGATGCCAGTCTTCCCGCCATTAAAAGAAGAGCCCGAGAATATGGTCTTAGAAGTTATACATGTACAAAAAAAAACTGTTTTTTCGGAAAAAAACCGAAAAGCTCGGCTTGACTTTGCACGCACCCATTTGAACTGGACTCAACAGCAATGGAAAAATGTATTGTGGTCAGATGAGTCTAAATTCAACCTCCGGGGATCAGATGGAAGAGCCTATGTTCGAAGACCACGAGGCGAAAAGTTTAATCCGAGATACACATCCGCCACAGTGAAGCACGGAGGTGGAAATATTATGGTGTGGGGTGTTTTCCAGGAAATGGGATTGACCCAATTCATAGCATTACTAGCACAATGACGGCCACAATATATAGAGATCTTTTGAGATCAGTTATGCTTCCGTATGCTGAATGGGAAATGCCACTCTCATGGACCTTCCAACACGAAATCGACCCAAAACACACAGCGGGGGTTGTAAGTTTGGCTGCAGGAAAATGAAATTAATATCATGTCGTGGCCGGCTCAATCTTCCGATCTCAACGCGATTGAGAACATGTGGATGATTCTAAAATGGAATATCGGCAATAAAGTATTCCGAAATGTTGATGAACTTTTCGTCGAGTTGGAGAAGCAATGGAATGAAATTTCTGACGATTATATTAAAAAGCTCATTGCCTCAATGCCTAAGAGGTGTTCAGAAGATATAAAAAATAATGGCTACGATACAAAATACTGAAATCTCATATTATCGAATTCAGCGGGAGAAAATACATAAGGAAAATCACCTCTCATCAAATGTACATTTTCGGTGTAAACTAATGCTAACAGCGGCATTTGCGTTTCTTTAAAATAACCATCGATATAAGTGGTGGAAAGATAATTTTGTTTATGTTACATATAACTATTTATATTCTTTTAGTTATTGCATTAATTCATGTCGTCAATGTTGGAGTATGAAGATTTTTATATTTTGTAACGTATTGTAAATTATTGTAAATTATTTTTAAAATTATCACAAAAATATGTTTTTTGATTTTCAGCAAATAAATTACCTAAAGTGTAATTTTTCTACAATTTTTTTAAGTTTTTTAGTCTACTAATATTTTATTAATATCAACTAAGTCTTAGCAAAGCTTTTGCTGAATCTACTAATTTTGTTGCTAAAAATCAGCTTGTTGATATTCAGTAAAACATATTGCTAACATTAGCAATTTTTTGCAAGCTCCCTCCTGACTGAGCAAAATTTTTTTCTGAATTTACTAACTTCTTTTGTGAGAGTATATATTTTTTTTTGAAGCAGCCTAATATACACTGATAGAATTTTGCTTCGTAATATTAATTAATGCCTTTTATTAAGTTAGATTCATTTATTAAATGAACAATTTTCATTAAATTAATGAAAAATTCATTAACCAAATGATATATGATATTATGATAAAATATTTTTGGTTTATCTCTAAAATAGCAATACTTTATTCTTTTTTAGCTTACCAAACATTTAGTTTCATCAGATTTTCTAACTATTTGAGAAAGTTTTTATAATACAAAAGTCTAAATAAGAGCATAATTTTGATTTGGTTATTTATGTCAAATGGTAATGCGATACTGTTTACATGTTAGTGGTGGTACCGTGAAATAACTCCCAAAAATTTTCCGTATAAATTGGGGTTGATTTCACTATGAAATAACTTCCAATGCGTTAGGACTTATTTCACAATTTTCTGTTAGAAATAATTTCGTTATGAAATAACTCCCAAATGAAATAATTCCCAAACAGGTTTTGTTGGAAGTTATTTCACTCCTTTTTGGCATTGGGAGTTATTTCACTTTTGTTGGGACTTATTTCATTTTTAAATGTGATTTTATCGTTGGGAGTTATTTCATTTTTGTTGGGAGTTATTACTAACGCTGAAATGCTGGTTTCCCCAGTGCTTGTCCGATACTTTTTGAACAGACGCAGCTTTTGTCTAATGATCTCATTATTTTGGGCTTGGAAATGCACTTGTTGCCAGTAGTTGGACCTCTTGCTAAAGTGTCTTGACAGTGGTGGTCCGTTTGTCTTTTTTTGACTGGGTATTTGTCACAAAAGTAAGTAAGTTTTTTGTTAGAAAAACTTTTTCAACTATAACTATTTTAGTTATTTTTAATTTATAACGAGCTATCAACCTCCGTATAAAAAAGATCTCATCAGAACATGAAGCTTTAGAAAAGCTAGAGCCTTTAGAATAGGCAGAGCTTTTTGAGTTTTGCACACATATTTTTTTTTTTTTTTTTTTTTGACTCCGGGTTCATCTCGGGGAGATGTATGTTGTTTTCTTGCTGAAACACCTCTGCCTAATAGTCTATTTCTACTGCATGACCATTTGTTAAGGTCAATTACTAGTTTAGCGATAAAACTTGGTAAAAATGGTAAAACCGTTAAATAGCGGGTTTAATCTACAGATTTGGTAATCAAATATATACATAAAATAGAATACAGGGGCTGTCTTTACATAAAACGGGTCAGATGATTTTGTCCTCTTGTGTAAGAAAAAAAGTGTACTAGTGTAAACCTAGTAATAGAAGAAAAACATTCCTTAGTTGTTGCATGAAACCTCTGCAGTGTTGTTTCTATAAAAACTTGGCTGAAGTTGTTTCTTTTCAAAATTTTGAAAATTTTCATATAGAATATTGTTTATTACACAATTGTAGCAAAACAAAAAATTAAAATCGGAAACATAAACAAAAAGTGTTGCTTATAAATAAGTTTGTTCCAAAAAGAGTTTATTACAATATCAAACGAACAAAAAATTAAGAAATTTAGTGAAAAAAAGTAAAATAAAAATAGAAAAACTAACCAAAAAAGAAAACTTAAGAAAAACATCAACACATATTTTTTTGGTGAACAATTGTAAGTAAATTTTTCCTAAAGTAGTAAAGTGTAGGTCCAACATCTGGTTTCTGTTCTATTAAAAAAAAAAAAAACTAAGTGGAATATAAAGTAGATTTTTACATTTTTTGGTACTGAAATGTTACAAATTATTTTGTAGGAAAACTGAGATTATAATCTTTCATCTAATACCCACATTGGCATCATTTAATAAGTACAAGTACTGAAAAAAATTGTTTAAAACTTTGCTTTTAATGTATTTTTGAAAGGACATATAATGTTGCAACTACAGAATGGGTTGTAATTTATTCGAGTTTTTATTTTGGTCGAATAAATGATCAAACGATTTTTGTTCGAACGATCGAACGAATAAAACTGATTTTTAAAACTCATAATTATTTAAAATATTTTACCCAATCAGCTCAAAATTTTAAGAATTTTGGCATCAAATTGAATACTAAAGCAATACCAATTCAATAACAATATTTTTGGTAGTATTGTAAAATTTAAGCTTTAAAACCCATGATGTAGTTCAACGAGAGCATTTTATCTGTAAATTCCTTCATGTTGTTCCCTTGATAGACAAATCTTATAAATTTACGCTACATTTGGACGAAGTTATACTTATATGTTATACATCTTCTATATAAAATTTAGTTGCAATCAGAAGGGGTGGTGGAAATCAAGTGGTTGATTTTTTATGTTTCTCTCTTTAAAATAACTATACATATTTTCAATTTATAACGAGCTTTCAACTTCCGTATATTTACAAAAATAAAGCAAATCAAACATATTAGCTAGGTTGATACTAGTATTTCGATCTGGCTAAAGATCTCATCAGAACCCGAAGTTTTAGAAAAGCTAGAGCCTCCATAATAGGCAGAACTTTAACAAAAAACCTATTAATCATCAATTTTGCTCCATTTTTGTCTTCTAAGTAATCAAGCAAATGGTTAGGTCTTTTCCTAACAAGCATCATGACGTTACTAAACTTTAAAGACCAAAAATGTTCTATTTATATAAAAAAATTTTAGTGTGTACTCTGGCTCAAGTAATATTTTTTACAGTTTTATTAGTTTTTTGTTTTTATATACATCGAGATTAATTTTATGTTATTTTTAATTTATAACGAGCTTTCAACCTCCGTATATTTACAAAAATAAAGCAAATCAAACATATTAGCTAGGTTGATACTAGTATTTCGATCTGGCTCAAGATCTCATCAGAACCCGAAGTTTTAGAAAAGCTAGAGCCTCCATAATACGCAGAACTTTAACAAAAAACCTATTAAACATCAATTTTGCTCCATTCTTGTCTTCTTAGTAATCAAGTACGTGGTTAGGTCTTTTCCTAACAAGCATCATGACGTTACTAAACTTTAAAGACCAAAAATGTTCTATTTATATAAAAAATTTTTAGTGTGTACTCTGGCTCAAGTAATATTTTTTACGGTTATATTAGTTTTTTGTTTTTATATACATCGAGATTAATTTTATGTTATTTTCAATTTATAACGAGCTTTCAACCTCCGTATGTTTACAAAAATAAAGCAAATCAAACATATTAGCAAGGTTGATATTAGTATTTCGATCTGGCTAAAGATCTCATCAGAACCCGAAGTTTTAGAAAAGCTAGAGCCTCCATAATAGGCAGAACTTTAACAAAAAAACTATTAATCATCAATTTTGCTCCATTCTTTTTTTTGCTCCAATCCTTTTTTTTAACTATAATCGTTTTAAAATTTGCCGATCTACTAAATTGGCACAGGTTATAATAAAATTTTTCATAAAATTTTCTGAAAACTTACTTTGATTAAATAAAAAGTTTCAATGGACGAGTTTCAGTTCGGCTAAAGTGATGCAATGCTAAAATTCATTAGTATCATGCAGATAATAATCACTGTGTAATTTTTTACTCGTTTTTTCACCCATTTTTAGACTTTCTGGTTTTAAGCTTAAAAAAAACTTTTTCTTGCACAGACAAATTCAGATGAGATGGATTGAATCCATACGTGGATGTTAGAAACATATACTTCTACTACTTTAAATTTGTTAAAAATAAGTTAGGTCGAAAAAGTCTACAATATTAAATAAAAAGTTTCAATGGACGAGTTTCAGTTCGGCTAAAGTGATGCAATGCTAAAATTCATTAGTATCATGCAGATAATAATCACTGTGTAATTTTTTACTCGTTTTTTCACCCATTTTTAGACTTTCTGGTTTTAAGCTTAAAAAAAACTTTTTCTTGCACAGACAAATTCAGATGAGATGGATTGAATCCATACGTGGATGTTAGAAACATATACTTCTACTACTTTAAATTTGTTAAAAATAAGTTAGGTCGAAAAAGTCTACAATATTATAATTGACAAGCCGGCTAAATCATACACACAGAGAAAACGTATGATTGAACATTATTGTGGACATAAAAATATCATATTATGATTCTAATTATCATATAAATGACTCTGAATGATCATATTATTATTATCGAAGGCGATTTTATTGTCATTTTGGATCATAATATTATTCCTACGATCATATTATGATTGTTGCGAATTGTAGTCACAACATGATGCTCATAAGCTATCATAAAAGTATGCTCTTTTTTGTGCGTGTAGTTCTGCCTAAAAATTTTTATTAATTGTAAGTTTTGTGAATATTTAAGGAGTTTTTTTTTATATAATGACCAACATTTATACAGAACTCATGTGATGTTGATGGAGTTCTTCCAGATCCATGCCTGTAAACTTTCACTGAACGAGTTTGAAGCTTCATAACAATGTATTTGTATTACTAATTGAAAAGTTTCTAAACATTTTTTTTACGAACGGTTACCCAACCCAACCGACCGATAGGGCTCATCTCCTTGACGTAGGGATACGTACACACTATGGTCCGAACGGATTAAGATGTATTTTGAGTACGAATAGGGGGTATGCCCTCTGCATTGTTAGCGTGGGACGACACTGTTTTGCCTTCAAGTTTAAAATGTAATTGATTTTGGATAAGAATTTAATCTTTTAGGGAAAATAAAACACAATGTAGTAGAGAGTATCCAAACATTTAGGCAGGTATGTCCTGGCATTATCACCATTTACAATTTGGGGATTACGAATGAAAATATTTTTGTCTTAATCCCCAAATCAAAATGGGAGCTATGTCTTACATAGTTATAAGATCGTTTTTCAAAAGAACATTGTGTGAATATAACAGAATTTCTGCGTAGAATTTTATAATATGTATTCCCCGAGATATATGCTGATTTTCCGGAGAGAATTTCCAATAATAATGTGGTAAAAATCATAAAAATATTGAACTTAAAAATTTTTTTTTTTTATTTTTGGAAAAGCTACTGCTTTGAAATTCGTACAACTTTATAACACGTTGACATACTACAAACTTTTCTAACACTAAACTGTATAAAAATTAAAACAGAAATAAATCAAAAACGTTCATATAAAAATTAAAAACTTCTTTCAAAGAAAACAAAAACAATTAAACCACTAGTTTTGCAATGAAATGCTTAAATGAAAAATGTGCAGTTACTAGTAATGAACGTATGGTATCTTGTTGGCTATGTATTGGATACTATCATTTAAAATGTACTGCAGGTCTTAAGGCACGTGACGCCGACGCCCTTGCAGAAAGAGGAAAATTTTTGCAGTGGACTTGTCCCAATTGCAGAAATATAAGTGTTGAATTTTATAAGATGTTTAAAAATTCACAAGATGAATTTGAAAAAATAAAGAAAGATTTTGAAGTACTGCAATGTAAACTATCTAAATATGGTGAATTATTTTCCAAATTTCCAAATTTGGACAAATTTGCTCAACCGTTGTCCCCAAAACGTAAGAAAACCTCAGGGCCTTCCGAAACACCTGTTTCACATACTTCAATACCTGCTCATCTCAAATCTACTGATATTAATCCTGCTTCGCCTCATCCAACCACTCCTGTTAATCCGTCAAATGCTGCCCAGATTGTTAACCTTTTTGGCCCTAATCCATCCGCTTCAACTAATGCTCCTGCTGATCCGTTATCTGCTGCTCCGATTGAAAAGTCACTTGGTCCTAGTCCATCCATGTCAACAAATGCTCCTGTTGATCCGTTATCTGCACCTCTATTTGGAAGTTCACTTCGTCCTAGCTCATCCGTTTGCCCTAGTTTATCCATTGGTTATAATTCATCCGTTTCAACAAATGCAAGTCAATTCAATAACTATATAAACTTACAACAACAACAAACTTCGTCATCAAATATCGAAAATAATAGTGTAACTCATAGACCACTACGTGTTTTACCTCCTAAAAAATCAATATTTATTTCCCGATTTGCGTCAGAAACTACTGTGGAGGATATTGATTATTACATAAAGAGTATGCTGAATTACAATGCCGATATTTTGACGTATAAATATACATATGCTCGACCTAGAAGCATAATATCTTTCAAAGTATCTGTTCCGTCTGAACTATTCGATACAATTATGGATACACGATTTTGGCCTGAAAACACATTGATTCGTGAATTCGAATTTAGGGAAAAGAAAAGATCAAATAATACAGCTCGACTTCCTGCACGTAAAGCATTTATTTCAAAAAACTAAATTTTCCCTCTGATAACCAACTCACCTTCGTCTATCAAAATGTAAATGGAATTAACTCTAAATTATCAAAACTATTTTATCAAAGCTTCGATTTTAATTACCACATTATTGTGTTTGCGGAAACCTGGCTAAGCGATAAAGTTTTTAATACGGAAATACTATGCAATGCATATAATATTTATAGACTCGATAGAGAAACCGAGACAACTGGTGGTGGTGTAATGATTGCCGTCTCAAATCACCTCCCATCAGAACAAATATTATCTGGTTCATCTCGTAAAGCTGAATTTATTGGAGTCCAGATTAATCTTAAATGTAAGAAAATTTTTATTACCTGTTCCTATATTCCTCCAAAATCTGACTGCACTTTATATAATGAACATTACGAATCTATAAAATCCGTTGTATTAAGAGCTCATCCGGAAGACTAGATTTTTGTTTTCGGAGACTTAAACTTACCTTCAGTTTCTTGGACATTTTTATCAGATTCTTTTTATTACGCTCCAATGGAATCAAATGATTGGATCGATGACTTTCTAAAAAAATTATCTGAGTTAAGCCTTTTTCAAATAAATAATATATTTAACGTATATGAGCGACTGTTAGATCTGATATTCGTAAATGAGCCTGCAGAGTGCACCATAAACCGTTCCGATCCCATTACTAAACCCGAAGACCGTTATCATCCAACTATTGAAGTAAATTGTAACTTATCAGATTTATTTAATCGGAAACCCATGGATAAAAATAAGAAAATGTTTTGCTTTAAACGAACAAATTACAACGATCTAAACTTTCTTCTACGAAACACTAATTGGCTAGAATTGTTATCTGTTCCTGATTGTAATCCAGCATCTATTGATGTAATGATTGATACATTTTATACAACTATTTTTAATTATATCGCTGAATGCGTAAACATTCTGGCCCACCGTGAAACTCAAGACAACTTTCAAGACTTAAAAATTTAAAAAACAAACGTTATAAAAAGTATAAGGAATCTGGTTCACTTACCCATTATGGTAAATATTCAGTAACTCGTGCTGAATATAACTTGCTCAACACGTGATTATATAATGACTACTTAAATAACATGAAAAATAATTTTAAACGTGATCCCAAATCGTTTTATAAATTTGTGAATTCTAAAATAAAATCCGGTGGTTATCCTTCTGTTGTAAAATATTTAACTAATGAATCTTCTGATGATGTTGTCATAAGTAATATGTTTGCGGATTTTTTTTCCACTACTTATTCTGATGCTCAATATAATAATTCCAACGATTATCATATTCCAATAATTGAACAACAGTCAATATCAATTGCATCTATAACTACGTCTCACAATAAAAAATGTATACGGGGCCTTAAATCTTCATTTTACCATGGACCTGATGGGGTACCAAGCTGCATACTTACTAATTGTGCTGAAGTTCTCTCTATTCCTTTATCGATCATGTTTAATTTATCTATTAAATACGGTTATTTTCCCCAAATACTGGAAAGATTCTTATATTATTCCTTTATTTAAATCAGGAAATAAATCTCTTGTAACTAATTATAGAGGTATTGCCAAACTTAGTTCAATACCCAAACTGTTTGAAAAATGTTTAACTGATCATTTTTGTTATACAATATCATCGATATTATCACCTTCTCAACATGGTTTCCGTAAAGGATGCTCTACAACCACAAATCTACTAAATCTCACAACAATAGTTAACCGCGGATTTACAAACGGTCAACTTACTGATGTTATCTACACAGACTTTAGCAAAGCCTTTCACAAAGTTAATCATAATCTTCTTTTAAAAAAATTATATTTGATGGGATTTACTAAAAATTGTATAAACTGGATAGGATCTTACTTGAGTGGCAGAAAACAACGTGTGTTATTTAACGATTCTAAATCAAAAAATATCGATGTAAAATCTGGAGTACCGCAAGGAAGCCACCTTGGGCCAATTTTATTCTCCCTATTCATAAATGACTAACCACTTTCAATTAAATTTTCCAACGTCCTAGTGTATGCTGACGACGTTAAAATTGTCTTAAGTTTTGATAAAATTTCTTATCATACATATCTTCAACAAGATTTAAATAACCTCTACGTATGGTGCAATGCAAACTTAATGGAATTAAACTTTAAAAAATGCAACCATATGCGCTTCCCCAGAAAAAACTTCGTTCCTTCTTACTACTCTTTGGGTGGAGACCAATTAGAGTTAGTGGGTTCATTTTATGACCTTGGTGTTTTATTGGACCCCAAACTAAGTTTTTTCACAATACATCACTCTGGCCGTTAATAAAGCTCGTGGAGTTCTTTCTTTTATTAAACGATGGGCTAAAGAATTTACTGATCCTAATATAACTAAACATCTTTATACTTCTCTAGTACGGCCAATCTTGGAATATGGTTCCGTAATTTGGGATCCTCAACATAATGTTCGTATTCAAATGATTGAATCAGTTCAAAAACAGTTTTTAATTTTCTGTTTACGAAATTTCTACTTGGGATCTATTGTTAATCTTCCATCATACTCTATTAGACTTGCTCGTATCAAACTACCAACCTTGGAAAGCCGAAGAAAAATGCTAAATGTTACTTTTGTAGTCAAGCTGATTAATGGTGATTTATGCTCTGAATTTCTAATCAATAACCTGTCATTTAATATTCCTCAACGCTCAACGAGAAACTTCAATTTGTTATATGTTCCATTTTTTCGTCAAAATTATGCTGATGCTGATCCTCTTATTAGAATGTGTAATGATTTTAATGAATTTTATAGTTTTATTGATTTTAATATTAATGTTAGGATCATAAAACGCAATATTATTTTATTTCTAAACACATAAATTTATATCCATGTTATTTGTATTAATGCAATTTGATGTTATTGTCTGTTAGGATTTTTCCATAGACTAAAATAAATAAATAAAAAAAAAATAAAAAAAAATATTCGCCGTTTATTGGTTTTCCCTTTTGAAGGTAATCAATGTGGATTATCCCGCGCGCATCCCAAAAAACTGTTGCCATCAAACTCATTGAGAGCAAACGCGGCACCCATCTTGCAGACAGCTTTCTTAAACCCACCTGAGCATTGAACATCGAAACCACACTGCCATATGAACTGCTTATGGAATCAACAATCTCTTACACTTTTACTCTTCGATCGGATAACACCATATAGTGGATTTTTCGAAATTTTCGGGTGTATTGACCTCAATTGGCCGTAAATAACGTTCAGCGTCATTTGTACTTGTGCGACCACAAAGACAGTCAGTTAACCATTTTTTTTACCATCGAAATCGATTGTGCAGAGTCCCCATAGTATTTATAAAGCTTTTCCTTGGTTTGATTGACATTTTTTTTTTTGGCAAAAAGTAATGTTTAATGAGCACCCGAAATTCACTTTTTTCCATTCAACCTCGTGGATTTTGTTAAACAGCTGTTAAACGCAAAGTAAATGATGGAACTTGATCAAAATTTGACAGTAGTCTATTAACAGGTGGTACTTGATGGGAAAAGTTTTGCATTTCATATAACTACGAGGGAAGTTCGAAAAGTCATGGACTTATTGATCCGCCTCGTATGTACCAGGTACGAGGCGGATCAGATGTCTTGGCTGGGCGATGTTGAATTACTCAGTCATGCCACTTTTAAAAACCAAACCGGGTTTTAATTTAAAAATCCGAAAACCGGGTTTTAAAAAATGAGGGCGTTTCAAGTATGCGAAAACTGGGTTTTCATATAGATGGAATATTTGACAACTCTAGTTGCATCTACAAGTTATTTCTGCCAATTTTTTATTATTTTTACAGGTTTATTTCTATGAGCGTCTATCTACAGAGCAACATGTTAAATTTTCAAAAATTTTAATAATTGGAGTAATTGTTGTAGCAACAAAATTGTTTGGGGCAACTGCAACAAGTATAAATTTGAAATTATTACCATCGCCGACAGCAACTTACAGTAACAACAAAAAAACTGAGGATGAAGCGTTTGTACAATTTTTGAAAAACATAAGTCAAGAGCAACATATTACAACAATTGTTATATTGACAAATTGGTCAAATAAAAACAAAAATCAAAGAGACTATTGCGTAAATCTTAAATATTATATGGAATATGAAAAGCAGCCGCTGCAGGAAAGTGAGAATGTTCAAATACCCGTATTATTATTACAATCCCAGCAACAAGAATATATACTCCATAACAAATTCCACAGAGAGTTTTTAACAGTAGTTTGTGTACCACCATTGGACTCACTACCATACGCATTATCATACCAGCGGCAGGTCAATACGAAGTATATACACAATCAATTATAATCAGCTCTTAGCGAAAATCTTTGGTATTTGCGTAAAAATCGTGTTATATTTCGAGTGGATTTTTCTGGCAACCTTAAGCAAGAAAATTTAAAAATTGTGGCCGATACATTGAAATATTGTGATATGGAACAAAATTTAAATGTTATAATCATATCTTATGAATTTCCTCATAATGATTTAGACTATTATACATATTCAAAATCTCCCAAATTTCAAATGACAAAACAAAAATGGATTTTGAGTAAAAATCAATTATTTCCCAATCAATTGCGTGATGTTAAAGGTTATAATTTGCGAAATTGATCCAAGATCTATGGTTTATAATGACAAAAATGGTCAACAACAAATGCCTGGTTATAAGGCACATTTTGTTAAATATTTCGCTAAAAGCATTAATGCTTCTTTGACATTTGCTTTTAAAGTTAAAGAAGGTGAACCTATCTTTTACAAACATATTTTAAATTTTACACGTAGTCATACTATAGATGTACCCACATCTTTAACGGGTCCAATAGATGGTGCAGATTGGTCCGAATTTTCGTATCCCCATTTTATGCATTATGTTGCTAGTAGAAGATGAACTGTCACAAGCTGAAATTTATTTGGCTGTTATGAATCCAACTTTTGTCACAATTCTAATTTTACTTTGCCTATGTTCTACCTTTTTGTTACTTGCAGGGTTGAAAAGAGTTTCGGGTCCTTTTTATCGCTTTAATTGGGTCGATTTACTGCTCAATGATAAAGTATTTAGAGCAGTTTTGGGTCAAGGTTTTCCCTTTAAAAGTCGTACATTAGATTATTTTGTAACGTATGTTTTCTTTTTGCTATTTCTTACGGGTCTCGTTGTCGTTACATTGTATGGCGTTTATTTACATTCTCATATGACCAGCCCTAATAAGAAACCTTCTATAAACAGTTTTGAAGATATGAAAAAATCTATTATTAAATTACTAATAAGCCACGATGACTTTGCTATTACGAAAAAAACCCATTACCAATATCATAATCTATTTGAGGTTGTTTCAAATAGTAATTTCTATGAACAGCGCGCACATCCTAATACTTCTTATGCCTATGGCTTGTCTTCATTTTTTACATTCTGTATTTCGTGAACCTTTACATACTGCCTCGTTAAATGTCTACGCTTCGGGCTTATTTTATTATTGGCTTGATTTGGGATTTTATGAATTAGTTTCTTTGGGTCGTATGTCGTTTGCGGACTTATCTAAGCCACATGAGGTCAAACCTATTATTGTTTCAGATTTAAGAATAATTTTCATTGTTTTTTATGTCTCTCTGTTATGTAGTTTAGGAGTTTTTGTGGTTGAAGTATTTGTATCGATTTTGGGGAAATATATAACGCATAATGGACTTTATGACACTCTGCAATGTGACATTATGTCCACAAATGGAATGACATAAAGTCCATGGACATTATGCCACTTTTTGGGTGACATAAGGGCCATGTACTTTATACTCCAGTGTGGAAATAGATCAGTAATTTTGAAGTTTCTTTTGTGTCGCACGCAGAAAAATGTTTTTTCGCGAAGCCGCCTGCCGCGTTTTACGGAGGAAAAACCCCCTAAGAGCGGCCGAAGGCCTCCACCCAGAAGAACTTGTTTTCAAATCAGATGTCGAATCCGTTGAAATCTTATATTTTTAAGACATCAAGTAATTTGCAAAAACTTGTTCTTCCTTGTGGCGGCCTTCTCCCGCTATTGGCGGTTTTTTTCCTCCGTAGAACGCGGCAGGCGGCTTCGCGAAATAAAATTGTTTCTGCGTGCGATTATACACTCACAATATTTTATAGTTAGAAACAAACGAATTTGTACATTAAAACTATAGAAAAAGTTGTTAAAAACAGGACTACTGATTTTTCGTTTAAAACAATAGTAATTTCCAATTATTTTTAATTGATAAAAAATTAACTAAAAATATCGATAAAAAGAAAGTACTTTCGTTTTTTTTAACTATTAAAAAATAATTTCTAAATCCGTTAAAATAAACGACATTCGTTTTTTTTTGACTATCAAAAAATTACCGAAAATCCATAAAAATAAAAGATTTTCCATTATTTTGAAAATTAAAATTTAACTACCGAAACTTAAAAATAAACGATTTTCCTTTATTTTAACTATCAAAAATTTACCCCCAAAAACGTAAAAATAAACGATTGTCGTTTATTTTAGCTATCACCAAATTTAATTTAAAAGAAATAAAAACACGAGTTAGTATTTGTTTATGTTTTTGGTTATATTTTTTATTTAAAACAACATTTTTTTTATAATGTGTTATTTACATAATAATATATGTTAGGATTTATTTTTAAAACTAAATAATAAGATTAATTGAATATTAAAAAATTTTAAGTTATATTTAATAATACGACAAAAGGATATATACAATAAAAAGATAAGACGTTATATATAAAAAGAATAAGTTAATAAATTAGATAATACTACTAAACCAAGCTTACTGACCTTACAGATTGATCCTAAATAGTTCGACCACGCTAATAACCAGTTTTTACACTTATGGACTAGATTTTTCACAAGATTAAAGATCTGCATGTTTTAACGAAGTTTTTACTACATCAAATTTTAAAAATATGATATTTTCTCTTAATTTTTTTCAGTTAATTACTGATAAGACCCTCAGCAACATTTGGGTATCCAATTTGTTTAATAAATACGCAGCATTAAGCAAGTTAATTCGCGGGGTTTTTAGGTTTTACTATATTTTACTATTTTTGAACAATTTATCATCTCACTTCGAAAAGTTCCAAATCATTATTGTGCATAAGCAAAAGACAAATCTGAACAGTTATTTCGTGAAAAAATAAAAAATACAAAAAAAAACGAAAAAAATACACTTCATGCACAAAGAGCGAATGGCGCCTAACATTTATATGGCAGCATAACGAAAAAGGATGACCTTTAAATTCATCTTTTAGTATAATATGTAAATAGCTTAAAAAACTATGTGTACGAAAATTCAGCCAGAAAAGTTAATTTTTGCGAGGGTTAGTTTAACAAAAGCTTTTGTGAATGAATTTTTATACACGTAATTTAAGCGAATTTTAAGTTATTTACGTATTATCATAGGTCATCCTTTTTTGTTATGCTGCCATATAAATGTTAGGCGCGCTTTTCCCATAAAGAGTACTTTCTTTTTTTATCTTTTTATACGAAATAATTATTCAGATTTGTCTTCTTGCTTATGCATAATAATGATTTCATGCTTTGCGAAATATTATGGTTAATTGTGCAAAAATAGTAAAATCTAGTAAAATATGAAAAAACCCACAGATTTACTTGTTAATGTTGTTTAGTTATTAAACAAATTTAATACCCAAATCTTGGTGAAGGTCTTATCAGTATTTAGCAGAAAAAATTAAAATTTTAAAGTTGTATGTAAAAAAACTTCGTTAAAAAACTGGTTACGCCAATTAAATTAGCGAGACCGAAATATTTAGGATCAATGGTAGGTACTGTTGTTTTCGATTTTAGGGGTCACTTTTGAAGCGCTGTATAGTAAATTAAAACAAACGAAAAAACTAACTTATAGGAAAGCTATGTACACATAAAAAACAAGTTATTTAAATTGACACCAAAAATGGGGATTTGTAAATAAAAACATTCATTTGTTGATTTGTTTTTAATCTAGAATTGTTCTTTTTGAAGAATTTTCATATAAAAAACCACAATTTACAAAGACTTAAAGAATTTTTTGGAAATAAATTTGAATTTGAAATTGTATTTACAAATTCCATTGGTGGTACCTAATGCTGTTTATGTGTAATACCATTAAAACTGAATATAGTAGGCATTATAAAAAGTGTATTTACAATAGCTTATCATATCCTTTAAAAAACGATGATATGCATCGTAAACTACTGCCTATACAATCAGATTTTAGGTCTATTCCGCATAAAACTTTTTGAACAAATAACCAAAAGTTGAGGCTGTTAGTGCTGTAGTTGAAATTAAAGACTTGGTATGCTTCAAAGCATAACGCTAATGCTGCGGCCACTGAATCCATTTTGAAGACTATTTGGTCAATTACAACAAATATGCCTTCAACATTAAAAACATTTTTGTTTATTAGAAGAAATGGTGGATGTCCGCTGTACAAATCAAGTTCAATATCGGTATCAATAATTTTAATTGTAGATATTTGAGAGTCGGCGATAGTTGGCTTTCCAGTGTTTTTGAAATGCCGTTCCGGCTTCAAAACACCATGAAGTACAAATACAAATACTGCATCTTTAGAGTCTGAAAACAAAACAAAAAATCATTTTAATATATCTATTATTTTTTAATTGTAAACAGAAATTACTTTGATCCAGTTTTGGCCATTTTTCTTGAGCTTCGCACCATATTGAATTCAGCCTTTTATCTTTCAAATGCATATTAAGGTATATTGGTAATATGGTATTCATTTTATTCCAGTTAACAAAAACGTTTTTGTTTTTTCAGGATAACGCACATCGAAATCAATGGAAATCTGTGTATAAAGCAGCACAAAACATATGAAGATTCATGTTAGCCAATTCGTGGATATTAGGACATTTCAACCCTTCCACTTTTTTGGATTTTTGAAACTCTTGAAAGGAAATAGATTTTTCATGATTTTTTAGAAATTTTTGAAGAGGTCGCTAGAATGGATGGTTGTGCAAAAAAGAGGTCATGAAACGAAAAAAAAATATTTTTTCTCTTGCGGTTTAATTTCACTACTAAAGAGTTTCAGACAACAATAAAAAAATGTTGAAGTACAAATTATTAGTTTAAGGTACACTCATATGACCTCACAATTAAAAATTCAGAATTTTAAAACCTCAATAACTTCAAAAATAGGCATCGTTTTTGCACGATAGGTCTTTTTAATACCTTTTAATTGATACAAACTTCAGTTATACACAAATTTACATACCTTTCGTCTACATTTCATGAACAAAATTTGCAATTTTCACATTAAAAGACATCAGAGTGTCCCTTAAACTAATAGTTTGTACTCCAAATATTTTTTCTTAAGTAGTGATTTATGTAGTTTTTGGAAAAAAAACTACATTTCAGCGACACCTTATACCTTTTAAAAAAATTCATAAAAATCTTATGTGCAATAAGCTTTTATATTCCGTTTCAAGAGTTGTAAAAATCTAAGAAAGTGGAAATGTTGAAACGCCATAATAGATATATATAAAAATTTAGTAACATTTTTGCAAAAATTAATATGAATATTAGTAAGATAAGAATAGAAAAAATAAATCTGTTGCATGCACAAATATTTAATCATATTTGAGCTGAATTTTTGTTAATTGGAAGTAGCAAATCAATCTGGTAAAATCAAAAAAATTTACTAAATATTAGTAAAAACTTAAAAATTCAAAGTTTTTTTTTATATTATTTTTTCAATTTCAATAAATATCTGACTTCAGTTAGCAGTTTACATTTTTTTTAGCAAAATATGTTTTTATTATCATTTTACAAAATTTAAGGCAAATATAGCAAAAATTGTATTGATATTACAGCTTTTGTTTGCTTTTTTTAGTCTACAAACATTTAGTAAAGGTTTTTGCTTATTATAGCAGATTAAATTGGTATTTTCAGTTAACTAAAATTCGGCTCGAATGTAAATAAAATTTTGTAAAGTTAACTGGTTTATTTTCACTGATCTTATTTTATTCTTATTTAGCAAAAAAATTTGCAGTTTTTTCTGCAACATCATTTTTAACTAATTTTTAGTAGTTTTTATGTTATTTTTACAGGTTTATTTCTATGAGTGTACTTGAACAATAAGTCATTAATCATAATCATGTAAACATACCCAAATAATCCCTATTACAAATAATCCCTATTACATTAACGGGTTCAAATTAAAAAGATTTTCCCACAATTTGCGAATTTAAATTTTTTATATATAAAAATATTAAAATTATTAATGTTCCATTTTCACCTTTTGCCATTTTACGAAAACATGCAAGACGATTTTAACAAAACTTATGATCGACACTAGACAGAAGTCTATATAGCCTTACAATGTGAAACCAAAGTCAAAAATTTGTTTTTTTTTTGTTTTTTTTTATGTTATTTTACGTTTTTATAATGATAAAAATTCAGTTTTAAGTTTATACAAAATGGTTTCTGTTTTTGAATTTTGCAAAACTTAAAGCAAAATACAAAATTAAACCATGGACAAAATCTTAACCCATTATGGATCGCCAGTCCATTAGAGTATATTTCTCCGATAGGAGGTGTAGTAAAGCTCCAAGAGCAGCACAAATTTTATTTTTAGTCATTGGCCTAAGGCTCCACGAAGTTTTGTCAAAAAATCTTCAGCCGTTTAAGTTCGATCGTCAAAGGCTTAAATATTTACAAACGCTTACAGTTGTAATTTGTAAATAAGAGATTGTGGTTTTTGGCATGGTTGTGTTTCATTAAAAAAATCACATGATGGTTTAAAGTTTAAACTTTAAACAAACTTTTATGTATTTCTGTACTAAATTATCCCAAAGATTTTTAATTTTCAGGTAATTTATTACGTAATCAATCAATAATTGGTACGCTCTTAATGTAAAAAGGTCATATTAGATTCTTTATTTATTTAGAGAAAAAAAAATTATGAAATCTGAAATCCTGGGATACAAAAAATCTTTAAGTGCAATTTTTCAAAGAATTATTGTATCCAAAGTATTTCGCATTAATTTTTTTTAATCTCTGGAGAAATAAAAGATTGAAAAATATGAATATCAATATTTTTTTTACCAGCTCGGAACCAAAACTTTGCTTATATGCAGGCCAATTGTCAATAATGTTTGCAATATTAGCATCACTACATTCAGTCAATTGCTTTAATCTGTATTCAACGCACTGCTTCCAACGTTGGCATGTTCCTTCCTTGTCTGTAAAGTTATATTTAAGGAACGATTTCATTGCGGAAGCATCTTGGTCTGTTAGAAATATAACATATGCATAAATACTATTAAAATAAATATTAAAAGGTTTTTACCATTTCCAAAAAAACAGACATTTTTTTCTATATATTGATGGGACGTTTCAATCGTTCTTCCTTTGGACGTTAACTTTATCATATTTTGGTATCTATTAAATAGTTTTCCTTTTGCCTTTTTGCTTTTTTGTTTCTCAAAGTAAATTTCTGCCCATTCATTGGGAAATATTGCCACTATTTGACAAGCCAGGTTTTCCATACTAATTGACTATAGTTTTACATTTTTTGATACATAAAAATCAATAATTGCTCTTGTTAGCTTATTTTGCTCGGTATTGTCTAGACCCCCATACTTATCGTAAAAGGTTTTAAGATCATTCAAAATTGGATTATTTTCGAAAACGTGATTTAAAGTCTAAAAATAAACATAAGTTGCTTTGTTAATAGAGATCAAAAATAATTTATATATAGTATAACGTACATAGTTGGGAATAGTATCATTTCTTAAGCGAGGCAAGTGGGCATATGCGTCATTAGGTAAACTACCACAAACATTGTTTAAGTTTTGAGAAGATTTCCAAACAGTAAATTTTCCAATAAATTCGACTTCTCTTCCAAGTTGTCAAATGTGCTGAAAACTTCCTATTTCAAACAATTTTTCTAAATGATATCGATCAAAGATTTTTACTTGATTTAACGTTATGTTCTGTTCTGTAAAATATAAAGTTATTTAAAAACAGAAATAAAGTATTAAATTACATTGTATGAAAATCTATATAAAGGAAATATAATCGAGATACCCTAAAGATCCGATTTTAGGAACTAGAAAATTATTATCAAAATCGAAGAGTTTAAGGGTCAGTTTTAAAGTCTATACTAAAAAGTTTTTAAACATAAGTGTAGTATAAAGGCATTTTAAGTAAAATTGTTAAAGAATTTTTAATCTGGCTGGTCTTAGAATATGTATCTTAATCGTTAGTAATGCTCAAAACACTATAAAATCTCGAGAAAAATTTGTACTTCAGTGTCAGGGAAGGTAACTGAATAACCACAGTTAAGAACTACCATTTAACATTGATTATTTTCAGGCAACTTTGTAGGTCCTTACGAATTTTTTACTAAAGTGCGCCTAAAGACTGGTCTATTTCTAAGAGCTTATGACTTCTAATAAAAGGTGTTCTATAAAAATAATTTAAAAAATTTAAATATATGAGGAAGATTTGCTGATTTCGTTAAAAACAGGATTATATTTGGAGCTATTATCGAGTCAAGAACTATCAGTTATTGTAAAAATGGAAATTAGTCTTTATTAAACAATGGAGTCTATGCTTAAAAAAAAATTTATTAAATTTATATTTTAATGTTTCGCCGCGAAAGATATAAGTTTAATTATGGTCGGCTATCTCATCTGAATTTTATTTTAATTCAAAATGAATTTTTCGTATCGAATTTGGTCTTTTACAGGAACCATTTTTGGATAGTGTTTAATTGAGCTCTTTTATGTTAACTTTAGTTTGATTTTTTTCTCATATTTTACCTTGTATCAGTGGCATTTTCGTTGTCAATTTCCTTTAAAAAAGCGAACAGTTCATTTTCATGCGCTGTAAATCCAGTTTGAGTATTAATTGCCGCATTATTTATCTGATCTAGGTTACTTAATTCATGTTGGGGGTTTAAAGCACTTTGATTGCTGAGTGCCAGTTGTTGATGGACAATTTGAGGTTGACTGCTTAATTCATGTTGAAAGTTTAAAGGACTTTGCAAGTTGATTGGCGGTTATTGATTGCTAATTTCACGTTGGTTGGTTGGAATAACTCAGGTTGATGGTTTGAATCCATTGAATGGCGGAATAATTTTGAATATAGTTAATTAGAAGTAAATTTTGTAACTCTAATAGCTTTTTCACCATTATGTAAATTAGTAATATTAAAAGGAAATGCAATTATATCATTGAAAAACGTAATGGGATATTTACCTTATTGTACAAAAAAAACCACAGGAAGCCAACTTCTTACTCCTTAACATTCCAGATTTTACCAGATGAAATGCACGATCAGCTTTTTAAATTAACATCTGGAATAAACATATGTACATATGTGTAAATATTATAAATTACAATAATTTTGTTTTCACTTACCAATTTTGATTGTAAAAATATTTTTTTTTTGCAACTTTTAGCAAACCCACTTGACAGGCTCTTGTTTTGCACAAAATAAAAGACAATTAAATCTAAAGAAAGACTATAGTGATGGTAAATAAAATATTTGGTTTAGTACTAAAGTAAAAAGCACTTTTGTAAAAATTTTGGTACTTTTTGATTTAATTTAATTGATAAGGTACCTTTGCAATATTATTGCACATATTAGTGCCAATTTTATTATCATTCAATGTAGCCAACTCAATGTTAAATATTTTTCACATTTGTGTCTCCAATAAGAATCAAAACCTTTTTCATTTTTTCTAACCTTCCAATATGACATATAAACTGGTATGACATATGCACAAGAATATATATTAATTTTAACTTTACAATAAACATTGATGCGCTCAATCTTGTTTACCTAAAAAACACTTGACTTTTACCATATTTTACTATGTCTTCATCTCCAAGATGTTATCTACAAGGTGTGCTTTAACATATAAATTTGGAACAATGAGGGAACTCCATCTCTGTTCTAATATGCACATTATGCACCGTCAATACTGCTCGACAAAAAAAAAGTAAAACAAAATTTACTGAAACAAAGCACTTAATCGTCAGCTGGGCCACTTTGGTACTTTTTGGACTGAAAATGTAAATAAGTAATTTATTTACCATCCCAGTTTATGCATATGAAAAACGTTTGAGAGAACTTTTAAAAAGATTGATTACTGTGATTTTTGTGTTATTTTTTTAAACATGTAGATTTTTTTTTAAAAATGTAGATAGATTTTAAACGAAAATATTAACTGCTACAGAAAATCCGTATTAATTCATAGTTTGTTTTTTAAATAACAGATAAAAAAGTTGAAAAATATGTTTCTTTGTATTTTAATAGTTTATTCAGTTAAAAACAAACTTTACGGATTACTTTTTAAATAAACTACAATCGGTAACGGAAAATGTATTGTGAGTGTACGATTTATAAATTTAGTTTTATTTTTTGATATACTACTAAAGAATATTTAAAAAAATTGTATTGATATACTAAATATTATTAATCTGTCTGGATGATATGCCACATTTGAAAGTGACATAATATCCAAAAAAAATTTCCAAATTGTCATAAAGTCCATGGACATTATGACACTTTTCGAGCGACATAACGTCCACGGACATTATGTCATTGGACATTATGACATGCCACCTCAAGAAAACGGTGATTAGCGTCCTGCTGCCCGGCCGCGTTTCGCCACTGCGTTTCGCCAATGGCGTTTTTATTTTTTGTTTAATTTTTTTTTAAATTTAGGCGTTCTTTTCAAATATTATGATATTTTTTTTAATTTTGGCAATTTTTCCAAATTTTAGTAACATTTCTTTTTTCAATTTTTGCGATTTTAAAGACTTTTGTTTTTTAAATTTTGGAGATATTGATGAAACGCTTTTTTGATAAAACGTCATGCAGAATTGGTCTATGGCTAAAAAGAAATTGTGCTGCTTTTGGCGAACTATTTGGAGAAATATAGTACTAAAGCTATAACATTAAAGGACTATCGCTCCTGAATGGGTTAGGATTTAGTCTACATTTTAATTTTGTGTTAAATAATGCTTTATCCAAAAACTAGAAACAAAAACGTAAAAATAGTTGATCTTGTAACGCTTTGAGACTGTCAGGCTACAATTTATAGGTATGAATAAAAAGCTAATTCTCTCTTGTATCTATTACAGCAAGTTTCGTGAAAATCGTCCTGTGGGTTTTCCTAAAATAACAAAATGGAAAAATTAAACATATATCAACCATTAGTCGTCAAAGGGTTTAAAAGAGATATCAGGCATTTCAACTATTTTTTTTTTTTGGATGGTATGAATAACCACTTGCGTATGCTTTAGTCGATGTATAGGCATACTAAATCCATACGCGTTAATCATTTATATTAAATAGCAACGCAAATTAAGATTACTAAAATTACAGTTTTTGCTTGGATGGCACCATATATAAGCATAGCTTAGATCATAAATAAAAATGTTTTTTATGAGACAGGATATACCAATATATCTCTAATTGTATAGCTTATATGTCACCATATATATCTATCATATCTTATAATTTATAGCATAACCCAGCAAAAAAATTTGAAGTACTTGTAAATGGATAACTTTTTTAACAACATACAAATAAACAACTTTCATATTTTGCTGGGAAATGCTTAATATCGACTTCATAATAAACATATAAAAATATATGGTTCTGCATTACACCATATATAAGCACATATTATAATATTTTAAGATTAAAGTGACTATATGTAATTGTTTTATCCTTTTCAAAAAGGACCTTTAATATTTAAGCGTTTTATCATAAAAGTCACATGAAAAAAATTAATTTGCTTACTTTTACTTTTATGACCAAAATATTATATATATTTTTTTGATTTTTATTTTTTCTGGCAAAATAAAAGAAGTTCTTTTTTACAGTTCTATTAGTTTTTTGTTTTTATATACATCGAGATTATTTTTATGTTATTTTCAATTTATAACGAGCTTTCAACCTCCGTATATTTACAAAAATAAAGCAAATCAAACATATTAGCTAGGTTGATACTAGTATTTCGATCTCATCAGAACCCGAAGTTTTAGAAAAGTTAGAGCCTCCATAGGTTAGGTTAGGTTAGGAAGGGTTATGTACCCAAGGGCACAACTCCACTCGGAGACCAATACGGTCCATTGTGAATCCCTTCAGAGAAAAAACGGTGAGAAAGAGTAGAAATAGACAGAAAACATAGCTTGAAAGATAAAATAAAGAAAGGTAGAAAGTATATATTTACTCCCCAGAAACCGGATCCTAACGTCCCCTTACTAGAAACAGCCGTTCTATCTCCCTGACAAATCTCAGCAAATCCACTGGATTGCATCCAGCGACACACCCGAGTTCGTCGTGAAATCTATCTCCTAGCCATTTCTGTCTGAGACCCTGTAACCTAGGACAGTGGCACATTATATGCTCAACCGTCTCCAGTTCCTCAACGTCCTCGCACAGCCTGCAAAAATCCGGTATGTCCCTGTCCCATCTGCTTGTGAAAGCCCTGACAGCACAATGACCGGTCAGGAACCCCGTAAGGGTCCTGAGACCTTCCCTGTCCAGTCCTAGAAGAACCTTGGTTGCCCCTGCGTCCAAAGCGGGCCATAACGCCCTAGACACCCTGCAGTCCATTCTGTTCCTCCATGATTGGTTAACGGTTTCGCGGAATCCCTTCCGTATAACCTCAAAGTAGTAACATAAAGGGGACTTTACCCCCCCGTCTCTTACCACCAAGTCCAGATTTGAACCCTCCCTCGCAAGTTCGTCCGCCAACTCATTGCCATCCACCTTGCAGTGTCCGGGTACCCAACACAGCCTCACCGTGAATGCCTCCATGAGCTCCCTCAGAGCACACCTACACCGTGCGACCAGGCGCGAGCGCACCGTGTAGTTTGTCAGTGCTTTGAGTGCCGCCTGACTGTCGACATAGATTGTCACCCTAGATCCCCCAACGATGTGTCCCAGTATCACTTCCGTCGCCCTCCAGATCGCCAGGATCTCCGCTTGGAAGACACTGCACTCATCTGGGAGTCTGTATGATCTTTTCACGTCAGTGCAAGCAATATAAACACCGGCACCCGTGCCCGTGTCCATTTTGGATCCGTCCGTGAATACTGCCCACCCCTCAAACAGCACATTGGATCCACGCCAGACCTCCCTAATCGGGAAGTCCACCGGAGGTGTTCCACCGAAGTCTAAGGTCAATATCATATGATCCGATATTCCCTCGAGACTACTACCATGATCAAGCAGTCCTACTTCGTACAATATTTTTGTGTGGTCATCTCTCCTAGGTCTTACCAGCGCAGACTCGTAGAGCCTAAATAAGTTCCTAGCAGCCACACTCCTCACATAATGTTCAATTGGGGATAGATGCAGTATGATATCCAACGCTGCCTGTGGAGTACTTCTCCTCGCACCTGTGATACCAAGAGAGGCACTCCTTTGGGCCTTGTTGAGCAACTTCCTACAGCTATCCACTCTCAATGCATCCCACCAGACAGTACATCCATAAGTGAGAATAGGTCTAACTACCGACGTGTAAATCCAGTTTACCATATCCGGTCTTAGTCCCCAATTCTTACCGATGGAGTTTCTGCATGTGTAGTAGGCATTGAGGCCTCTCTTCATCCTTTCCTGAGTATTTCTCTTCCACGACAATTTGCTGTCTAGGAAGCACCCCAAATACTTCGCACAGTCCGATAGAGGCAACTCGACACCATCTAACACTGGCCTCCTAAACTCCTCTATTTTATATTTCCTGGTAAAAAGCACCAGTTCAGTCTTGTTGGGGTTTACCCCCAGTCCCCTATCTTTCGCCCATGCCGAGAGCTCGCCCAGCCTCACCTGCATAATCTCGCTGATCGTGGGCAAAAATTTCCCCCTGACCAGCAGTACTATGTCATCCGCGTAGGCAACGACTTTCCCTCCCCTGGAGTCAAATGTCCTGAGAATTCCGTTAACCGCTAGCAGCCACAGAAGAGGAGATAAAACTCCCCCCTGAGGCGTCCCTCTGGTAACCCTTCTCCTTACGTTATGATCCCCCAGGCTCGAGTTGATGATCCTGCTGCTAAGCATACGGACTATCCACTCAACCAGAAAGCCCCTAACACCCAGCCCCACCAGCGAATCCCTAATGGCCTCGATCCTAATGTTGTTAAAGGCCCCTTCTATATCCAGAAACGCAGCAAGAGTATACTCCTTGTATCTCAGGCCGTGCTCAATGTAGCCCACCACCTCGTGAAGCGCACTCTCAACTGATTTACCTTTCAGGTAAGCGTGTTGAGCGTTGCTGATGAGATGGGTTTCAATTTTACTTCTAAGATACAGATCTATCAGTCTCTCAAGTGTCTTCAGCAAAAATGAAGACAGACTGATAGGTCTGTAATCTCCCGGTTTTGAGTGGCCCGCCCTACCAGCCTTGGGTATAAAAATTACCCTGACCTCTCTCCACCCCCTAGGCAGATGCCCGCCACTAAGGCATTTCCTGTATATGCTCACCAGCAGAAATAGTGCATCGTCCGGGATGTTGCAGAGCATAGCCGGAAAAATACCGTCCGGACCCGGTGATTTATATGGGTCGAAGGTATTGACCGCCCATCCTAGCTTCTCCCTTGTGACTATTTCCTCGATGAGGTCGGATGTATTGTCCAATGTCACAGACATTCCGTCCCCTTGACGATCGTCCATACATCCAATTTCCAAACACCCGGGGAAGTGCGCCTCCATAAGCAAGGTTAGGGTCTCAGAGCTGGACTCAGTCCATGAGCCGTCATTCCTTTGGATATACCCAAGGCCTTTAGGGTCCTTGGATAAAATCCGTCGGAATCTATACAACTCGTTGACATTCTCGATGGAATCACAGAACTGCCTCCATGAGAGCCTCTTTGCCCTTTTTAGATCCGCCTTGTACTTGTTGAATTGCACCCTGTGGGTGTTCCAATCACTCTGTGCTCCCGTGAGTTTGGCCCTATTAAACAGCCTCTTTACCGTCGACCTTTGAACCTGTAGTTCCTTGGTCCACCATTTGGGCTGTTTGCGCCTACCCGGAAATGTAACCGGACACGATAGCTCATAGCTCTCATTTAGAAGGTGAGTGAACCTGTTCACCGCACCTTCCAAATCAGTCGGCAGCAAATCGCCAAGGGCCTCTTGCTCCAACCCAATACGCACTCCTTCTTTGAAGGAGTCCCATTTCGTACCCCTGGGGTTCCTAAACGGAACTCCCCTGGATGAGTCAATGTTCACTGTGAAGGTAATACGACTATGGTCTGAAAAAGTACAGTCCGATGCCACCCTCCAGTCCGCAACGAGTTGCTCATCGCGGTTCACTAATGTTAAATCTATCACTGCCTGCCTATCTCTGTTTCTGAATGTCGGCATATTGCCCCTATTACAAATAATAAGATTGTTGGTAGTTATAAAATCAAACATTAACTCACCCCTTTTATTGATATCTGCGCTCCCCCATTGGTTGTGATGTGCATTGGCATCGCATCCCAAAATAAGGATAGCACCCATCCTTCTTGCACGTGCCGTCAGTTCTCTCACCTCTGTTCCAGGCGGGTCTACTGCTTCGTACGGCATCTACACCGAAGCAAGTGTAAGAGTTCTCTTACCTTTGGCTTCTCCATTTACGACGGTCAAGTCACCGCATCTGAAAGAATGAGACATGATTAGATTCAATTCATTCTTCGCTAATATACACGTTCTTACCTTGTCCTCTGTAGACGGAACAAATAATGTGTATCCCGTGACCCTTAGTCCACAAACCTTATTTTTATTAATCCAAGGTTCCTGGATAAGGGCCACGTCCGCCTGATTTTTGATGAGGAAGATTGCTAGTTCGGCTGACGCTGCTTCACAGTGGTGCAGGTTTATTTGCACCACTAGCAACCTCTTTGGACCTGTCATGTTTATGGTATCTAAACCTGACATTTCCAAGACCGAACTTAACAACCCCCCCCACCTCATCCAAGAATTCCTTCGACTTACGGTCCACGGCGAACCGAAAGTCCTTACCAGCATTCTCCTTGCAAGCCATTGAGGCCACAAGCCTCCATTGGTCGGTAAGGAGCCTGCCGTTCTGGTTGCCCAATACCGCCAGTATGGTTTCCACCGTGCGTACGGGTGGTGGAATCCACACTGTCACTATGGACCTGAGTGGCAGCTCGGAGGCCTGTATCACTTCAAGCCTTGCTTCTGGGTTAATGTCGCTGCACTTGCCGATTGTGGTTCTTAAGAATTCCAAGGAATTCTTGTTACCACAATTGACAATTTTCACTCCCTTAGCCCAGTCTGCACCATTGAAGGATACATCCTCCTCCTTGCCCTTGAATACGGCCAGTTCATCGATCAGCCTACCCTCAACTAGCTGCCATAGATCAGTACTGATCCTCCCGTCTGGATCATTTAGATCGACGACAGCCACCTGAAGATGCTTTTCTAGGCTCACCGATTTCTTCACCCTCTTGCTCGATGAAGAAGGCTGGTCATCTCCAGATCTGACCCTCTTAATGATCTCTTTATTAGATCCCTTAAGAGCTTCAGCCGAGGATGAGCAATCCCTCTTCATTGAGCTCAGTGACCTTGGCAACGCCGGTTTGGAAGGTCTGTCACTGCCCGTTCCCTTTCCTGTACTGGCCTCCTTACGGAAGCCACTAGAGGAAACGGTCAGAGAGTTTCCAGTCTTCCTCCCCGTGCCCATTGCCTTAGCAACCTTACCTCCAACCTTCGGTGTCGTCCCTTTTCCCTCCGCAACTCGTTCCGTAGACGTGAGCGCATTGGTCATAGGGACAGCACCATTCTCCTTACGGCAGGTTGATGCAACCTCCAACCCTTTACTCTTTTGAGCAGTGCAAGGGTTGACAGTTACATCCTCCTGCTTTTTCCAGGGAGAGGACCAACCCAGAACGGTACTGACAGGGCCGTAAATTCTCTCGAATTTAGCAACGCTTTGCCGGTGCCGTCTCAGAAGGTGCCTATCCCTCGCGGTAAACGACAAAGGATCACACTTCGCCATCTTGTCCAGATATGCGAGTGATTTCCTCGTTCCGTTCCGCGCCTTCTCCTCCTTCGTTCGGCTGGTGTTGTTAAAATCTCGTGAAGGGGCGCTTGGCAACTCCTCCACGGCGCCCTGCCGAACAAGCTGTGGATAATCTTCTACCGAGTGATCCCCCCGGTGTCCCCCAGCCTCACTGACTGAAGAGGCCGCGCCCGCGGTCTGACTGTGAGCAGATATCCCTACGATATCCTGCCCCTCGTCAGAGAGCAGAGTCAACCTCTCCAACCCTTGAGTGGCTCCAGTTTCACCAGCGGAGTCACTCGACAGTCCTAGAAGACCATACACATGTAGGTCGGACAGTACTTGCTGTTCATGTCCAATAATGCTGTCATGAACAACCGATAGCGTTAGCTCTCCACAAGCACTGCCCGACTCCTCAACCGAGACGTCCGAAAGACCCATATCCTGGTCAGTCACATCGTCTGTCGCATCCTTTTTTTTTATAAAATTCGAACTTTCAATTTTGTTCCCACGAGTAAGCACGTAAAGACGGACCGTACCACGCAGTGACGGCGTACGTGGCCTAGGCAACTAAAGTACAACAGCGCATTGCCCTGGCGCTGAGGGGAGCTGTTAGCAACTAGTTTCTTTACGCACTAACTAGTCACACAAGCCCTCGGCACCGCTACCAACACCTTGACCTTAAAAGTGCATGTGTATAGTACCAACCACTGGTAAAGCCCCCACCATACAAGGGGCGAACCCGCGGGCTGTTACCTAGTATTATATGTACTGATAATGGGTCAGACAGTGTGTATACCCACTACCGCCTCATTATCATGACAAGGTGAGTAACCTTTAGTTGTGCATTCCTTCAGTATTCTTGACCACCTGTGAAGACATATACAACGTTTACCCCAGCACAGGAGATCAGAACAGTAGATTGCACTTAAGCCCTCGCATCTCGTCAAGATTGTTACCCAGGCAAGGGTAGAGCCTCCATAATAGGCAGAACTTTAACAAAAAACCTACTAATAATAAATGTTGCTCCATTCTTGTCTTCTTAATAATCAAAAATAAAAGTTATTTGAATATTTTTATTTAAAAAAAATAAGTTATAAATATTTATTTTCATTTTGAATTGTCAAGTTTGATATCATAATTACTATTATAAATAGAAAACACTAATTGTTAATAAATGTAAGAGAAAGATGGGGAAAATCTTGTGAGGATCATAAATAGATACCGCACTTCAGACCTAAGAGTCTAATCAGCCTAATTTTAATCCATCACCCCCAAGAGTTCATGAGTTCATCAGCAATATATATCAACCAGACATGGGCGACATCAATTATATTTCACAATCATACACTTAAGAAATTTGTCATATAATAAATAATTTCAGACCCACGCTCATACTTGTTGGCTTAAGCACTTCTTTGGAAAATTTTCAATTTTGTCAATACCAGACATTTGACATAATACCAATATTTGTGCATTTAATTACAGGCCAATTCCCCTTTTTATGTATAATTTCATGTAATTGGGTGTAACTGAGTAATCTTCCTGTTATTAAATCCTCAGATATTGTTTCTAATCCCCATGTTTGGTATTAAAATTTTACAAATTTTCGAAGGAAACGTTTAAGCCCACAAGTGTGAGCGTAGGTCTGATATTATTAATGATATTGCAAAATTTCACAAGTAAATGATTGTGAAATGTTATTGACGCCGCCAGTGTCTGATATCAGCTAACCACAGAAAAAGCCTGTTGTTAATTCATTACCCGATTTAATCTCTTTAAAATGAATGCTCATTTAAAATTCAAATGAGCCACATTTTTATAGCGATTCATCATAGTTTTGAAAGATCGGCATACACTTTTCAAAATTTCATAAAATTTTATATTTTACTGAATGTTTCTAATAAATTACATCTATTTTTCTAGAGTTAATTTTACAGAATAAGAATAAGAAGAAGAAGAAGAAAACAGTTTTATTGAACAATTGAACAGACACAAGCGATATGCCAGCCTGCCGCTGTTGCGTCCCAGCCAAGGACTCGTCAGTGGTTATTTTATGTGTTAATTGAACAAAGTCTTTTGTATTGTTAAATTGCTCTATATTTTATTATAAATTTTACTACATGTCTTACTTGAGTTTTAAACCTAGCACCATAAATCAGACTATGACGCGTAGCATCACCTCTTAAGTAGTTGAGCCACGGCTGACACAGCGATTAGTATAGCTACCCAGACAGAAATTGCCAAAAAAAATAGTACTAGCAAGTATAAATATATATATTTTACTTTTCAACTAGAGTACTTTCTCTTTTTAATCTTGTGGCTATCTCTTTTCCACAAGTAATTATCACATTTGCTCTAACAAATAAAAGGAAAAAAAATAACTTTTATTTTTGTTGGAAAAATTAAAGGTCAAAAAATATCGTTCATATTTGCTCGAAAAGATAAAAATCAAAATTATAAAAAACAAAGAATTTTGTGAAAACGTATTCCACAAGTACCAATATTATATACTTGGATCTGTTTTCCGACATTTACTTCTATTAGCTTCTTTTCAAAATTTAAAAATAACAGTAAGTTTTGGTCCCCGCTTTTTAACATGTCGTAAAAGTGCTGTCATCAAGTGCTATCCCAATACCAAAATGATAACATCATTAGAAAAAAGATCGGTCTGTTTAAAAAGTATCAGAAAAGCACAATGTAAACAAAATATCCAACGTTGGCAATAAGGTTCTAAAACCATAAAATAGATGGTCTGAAAATAGATTTTCCAAAATAAATTTACAAAAAAGTTCATTAATAATTTCTATGGTCCTGCCGGGATTCAAACACTCGCAGCCAGATTGGCAGCCGACAGCTCTACAGACTGAGCTAACAAGACAAATACACTTATAAAAATAAACCTGTAAAAAGAGCAAATAAAGCTTCTAAAAATTAATTTAAAACTACTCGTTCCTTGCAGAATAACTGCTAAAACTAACACATTTTTTACTAAATATTAGTAATATAATAATAGAAAAAATAAATCTGTTCAATTTTCAAATATTTAGTTATATTTGAGCAAAACTTTAGTTATTTGAAAGTAACAAAATAATCTGCCAAAATCAGGAAAAATATTTACTAATTATTAGAAGACAAAAAATCAGTAAAAAATAAGAAATTCTTAAAGGTTTTTTTAGTTTTTTTTTAATGCAAACAAAAGTCTGCTTTTATGGAATCTGCAATCTATAATTTTTTATCAAAAATTTCTGTTGATTTTAGCAAAATAAACTGTTATTTGCATTCTACTATAGTTTTGGTTTGCTATTTTAAGTGTACAAATATTTAGTAAAAGTTTTTGCTAGTTTTACAGAGCAAAATGCTATTTTTAATTAACTAAAATTCACATCGAATATCACTAAAATTTTTGTACAGTTAAAAAGATTTA
The DNA here is from genome assembly GCA_021234595.1 of Delia radicum. Lineage (NCBI taxonomy): Eukaryota > Metazoa > Arthropoda > Insecta > Diptera > Anthomyiidae > Delia > Delia radicum. The sequence continues at coordinate 78,481,119 of CM037851.1, forward strand.
TTTTTGCTGTTCTTATTTTATAAGCATTTAGCAAAAAGATCTTCTGAATTTAGCAGTTTTTTCTGCAAGGTCATTTTTAACTAATATTTAGTAGCTTTTTCTGCTATTACATGTTTATTTCTAACATAAGTGAACGATAACTGTTTGGTCACAATTGGTTTTATGGAAACAACTTGCCAACATTGGAAAAACAAAAAAGAAGTTGGATTTAAAAGGTTTTCCAGAAACAAAAAAGTAAATTTTATAAAAAAAATATTAAAAAGAATAGAAAAATCATAAAAAATATATGCCTGGAACAGGGATCGAACTCGGAACCTATTAATTACAAACGTATTTAAACCAAGCATCATCATTTTTATATAATAAATCTGGTAAAGTGGTTAGACTTTAAAACCGTTGGCAATTTCTGACAGGATAGCGCTGCGAAAACACTTTTTACCAACGTTGGCAAAATGGTCTCAGCCGATTCTTTGCTAATATTTTTTTTGTAAACCACTGAAATTATTGTAAAACTAATACTGGCAAAACGCTTTTTAGAAACGCTGGTAAAGCGTATCAAAGATGTGTTCTACCAGTAATTTATTTGCAATTCCTCGGCTAGCCAGTGGCATGACAGCTCTTGATTTTTTGTACCGCTGGAAGTCTTTGTCGGGGTAACTTTTCTGATTAACATTGTGGTATAATACACCCCGACAGCAATGTGTAACATTAAAAAGGGGAAAGGACGAAAGGCTTAAATAGCTACAAATGTAATTTAAATAGCGATGATTGTATTTTTCATAAAAAATAACTAAAAATTTATTAACTGTTACCTTCTCAAAAACACCACTACACACATGCAAAAAGCCCGTACAAATCGTGTAATTTAGGCTACACCAACAGAAAATAGTACACTCAGGGAACTTCTGCTTTAAAAGTATGTAGTTGCTTGGGTTGTATGTAATACAGTTTCTTTATTTTTAATATAAATGTCAGTCAGTTTGTAGAACAAATTAATTTTTTTTACTAACTTTGTAGTTCATTTTAAAAAACAAACCACATCAAATGACTGTTTTATGATTTGCATTAATTTTTTACATTTGTTTTTTGTTATTTAAAAAAAAAATGTTTTTTATATCTGGTTCATTTTTACTACAATTGTGGTTTATTTTTTTGGACATTTAAAAAAACATTTTTTGGACAAATCACAATGTTAGTTAAATTTACTGAAATGTAAGTCGTCTTTTCTTTAAGCGAAATTTCATTTGGTTTTAACTACATTTGCAGTGACCTTTACCTACGTAGTATTCCAAGTGTACCTGCATTTGCGCAAGCACAATTTTCAATGAAGCTGAGAATCACAGTCTGCTAAATTTAGGTGACCTAAACAAATTTGAATTGACAGTTGTAGTTAAACTAAATAAGAACTTAGCTTAAGCAACAGAGATTTAAGCTGAACACACAGAGTTCAGCTGTTGTTTTGGAAAATTTTTGCAAAAAAGATGTAACGATTTTTGGTCCATTTTGCTCTATCTCGGTTAGTTAACGAAATAAAGCATATATTATGAAATAAAAAAAATCTACAAATAACACCATCTAAAAGTGAGACTGATATCGGAGACACAAAAAAATAAAAATTAAATTGACTGGCAAAATTTATTAATTTGAGAATTACGAATTACTAAATTTTAGGTCGCAAAATTAGTTGAAATACGAATGAAATTTTTTCTTGAGGTAAAAATAACCATGGACAGGATCTTCATCGCCTAAAAAAAGTGTTTTTTTTTTTTTTTTTGAAAAAAATAAGTACTTAATTTTATTTTAATATAAATAATTAAAAATTCGTGTTAATTGTACAAAACGTATGTATATAACATATTAAAAAATACAAATTAACTTTAGAATTTAATTTAAATTGCTTAAACTCATAAAAAATAGTTAATTAAAAGTTGCGCCAGTTTCGCGTTTTTTTTAATTTACTTCGAAACTAAAAAATCACAGTTCAGGGTCTTAGAAGAGCACTGTTGGTAGTGCTTAATTAAAATCACTTAATTATGAACTTTAAGCATAATAAGCAAAAATATGCAATAAAAATATGCCTTTTAAGCGAATATGCATTTATAGCAAATTATGCAAAAGTATACACTATCAAATCAATGGCGTTTTAACTAAAATTCTGTGATTCGCAATGATATTTTGTTGACCATGTTCTCAGACTTAAGGAAAAAAATATGCATTTGCTTGAACTTTCTGTTCCTGCTAAACACTTTAGCTAAATAACTGATTTAAACGATAACAGCAGAAAAAATTAGCTCAACTGATTTGAAAATCATTTAACATACTTTTGAACTAACTTTTTTTATGAGTATACTTATAACATATAACATCCCAGGAAAAAATTACACATTACAAAAAGAAGATGATGCCCACATCTTATAAATATATATATTTTTCAAATAAATTTTTATTTGCAGGAAAATAATACTGAGAACAGAAATTGCATATTGCCAAAATTTTTTTAAACTCTGGTCAGGTATAAATTAGGGAGCCGCACGTGAGCAGAAAATTGTTAGTGAAAGTTGAAATTACTGACGTTATCGTGACTGAGTGTAAAAAAATGTTCGAGGGTGACTGTGCGTTAGCGCGTCCCGAAAATTTTTTTTTTCTAGCTTGCCCCCCCAAATGGACAAAAAACCAGATGGCTACCGGATCCTAAAGATTGCAATCCTAGTGCATTTTGAAAAAAAAAAATATTTTTGATTTTAAAAAAATTGACGCCAAAAGTTGCGCAATACAGAGTACATTCCTGGAAAAATATTAATAAAATTTCCTTAGAGCAATTTTGGTGCAGCGTTGCATCTTTAAGATTGAAATGTGAAAAAAAAAGAAAATTTTACAAAAAAGTACATCTCGTTCCACTGTGCGCTGGACCAGAAAAGCTCTATCACATTTTTTGAAATACTTTTAACTAATATCCTCTAGTTTGCGCAGCTTTTGTGATTAATTTAGCTTGAAAGAAAGAAAGAAAAACCACATATACTCACTTTCCATCTTTAAGATGCAACGCTGCACCAAAATTGCTCTACGGAAATTTTTTTAATATTTTTCCCGGAATGTACTCTGCATTGCTCAACTTTTGGCGTAAATTTTTTTAAAATCAAAAATATTTTTTTTTTTCAAAATCTAGTAGGTTGCAATCTTTAGGATCCGGTAGCCATCTGGTTTTTTGTCCAAAAATTTTTTTGTTATTTTTCTCATAAAAGGGTCCTAAATCCCCATCATTTGGGGGGGGGCAAGCATTTTCAAATTCGAAAAAAACGAAAAATTTTCGTTTTAAATTTCAATTTTTAATTGTTTTTTTTTTTTTGGGAACAATTTATATTTTCGTGGTTTATAGCTCCAAAATTATGGTAAGCCAATGTTATCATAACAATTCGATGTTTCCCTTTTTAGGATTTTATTTTTTCCGGATGTTCGTTGTAATTGGTTGACTCAGGAGAATCACGTGTGAGTAAAAGTTGAATTCAAGTGGGCGTGAGTTAGTGGAAAAATATCCTGAGTGAATGTGCGTAGTAACGACTTTACCTCGTAATTACGCGTAATTGTGAGTCAAAATACAGTCACGTGCTCTTCTAGGACGCGGTTTTTTTTATGTATAAAAATTTTTATACACTGAATAAAATAATTTCATTTAAAATAATATTTCATGTAATTTAGAAAACTTTTATAAATATGAAGATTTTTTTTTTTTAATATTCGGAGGAAAAACTTCATGAATTTATTCAAAATTTTCTTTGTTTTTTGGCCGATAAAATTATCTGTGATATTGAATTTTAAGTGATGTTTTTGGATTTTAATGAAATTTTATTTTTAATATTAAATGAAATTTTCTGAATTTCAATTGACGTTATATAAATTTTATTTAAAACATTAGAATTAGTTTTAATTGAAATTTAATATGCAAATTTTCGATTTAAATAAGGACGTTTTTGAATTAAAAGCTTAGAAGCTTTTAGTAGTTTTTTTAAGGTTTTAGTTGTATATGAAAGTTGTAAATGTATGTAAAGCATGTTTTTTTTAGAGTGTCACAACTTTGAGTTGGCTGCTTTATTTGACCACCCATTTAACAGCTGATAGTTTCGTTTTGTTTAGTTTGCTTTGCTTTAAAATTTTATTATGAATCGACTTAGAACAGAGCAACGCGTGCAAATTGTTGAAATTTTTAATCAAAATAACTGTTCTATTCGTCAAACTTGATTTTGAATTTCCATTCAAAACTTTATTTTCCGATGAAGCTCATTTTTGGTTAAATGGGTACGTATATAAGCAGAATTGTAGCATCTGGAGTGAGGAGAATCCACAAGCTTTTGTCGAAACACCATTACATCCAAAGAAAATTACTGTTTGGTGTGCTTTATTGGCTGGCGGAGTCATTGGCCCATATGTCTTCAAAAACGATGATGGTCAGAGTGTTACTGTCAATGGTGAACAGTATATGAACATGATTCAAAGTTTTTTCATACCTCAATTACGTGGCATTAATATTGCTGATATGTGGTTGCAACAGGACGGAGCTTCCCAGCGCACAGTGGGATAAATCACAAAATTTGTGGAAATAATTCGGCCATTTGTTAACTTGTGGCCCGATTGCAATGAAATTTGGATCATGCATACAAGACATAAAATGGAGTTTAAGTTTTAATTTTGAACCTTTCATACCCTTTGGGGGCGGCAAACTGGCTGCCCAAAGTTGGGTACTTTTTTCATAAAAAATTTTGAGTGTTTGCCATTTTTTTGTTTCTCATCCGATTTTCAAAAAATTAACATATTAGTAATCTTAGAACAAAAAACATACTTACATGTGTGGTTTACCTTCAGTAGTTTCCGAGATATTCCGATTTGAAAATGTGAAATTCCAAATTTTGTTTGACTCAGGTCCAAAGTTTTTCGAATATCGGGAGAAAATTGGGACCAATTTTCGTTTTAAAATATCCGTTATTTAGCCAACAAAATTCTTGATTGAATAAAAAAAAATTAGTTCAATATCTTGTTTCAGTCAAAAATTACATTAGTTTAAAGTATAAATTAAAGAAAAAAGTAAATTTTGGCGATATTTTCCCCAAAAAGCACCAAACTTCTTATCGCTGTAGACAAATATTTTTCTTCTGAACATATAAAGTATGTATACTTTTCTGGAATAAATGCGAGTTGTGGTAAACAAAATTTTGACTTGTAAATACTTTTCCCCCCATCCGCTTCCAAAGTTGCCATATTTTTGAGGTAAATATCAACTTTAGCTCACAGTTAAAATTTGTGCACGCCTCCAATTGGGTAGTGGAAACCGGTTTTAGATACTCCAACAGATACCTAAAGTAGTGTGTAAGTCATTTCCAATCCCCGCTTTAAATGACGACATGGCAGCAAAAAACGAAAAAAATGTTTACCTTCATATTTGGATTACTCAAGTTTTTATTTCACCAAGATGGCTAAATTCAACCTTTTTTCAAAAAAATCGCAATCAACAGGTAATTTTCTTTTCAACGATACCAAACACTGGTATGTTATGTTCATAACTTCTAAACAGAAAATCTTCATATATTTCTTCTAATGTGTCCTCGTATTCACATCTTACATAATTGGGTCAGGTAAAAAGGGTTTTATGATCTTCATCTTACATAATTGGGTCAGGTAAAAAGGGTTTTATGATCTTCATTAATGAAAAAAAAAAGATGACAAACAAATTAGGTTGTTTCTTTATTTAATACAAAATAATCGGACACATCGTTATTTATATCTAACATCGGAAGACAGTAATAGGTTTTTGAAAATATCTTCGTTCTGTGATTGCCTTGAACATTTTCTGGAACTGCACAATTGGGCATGTCTGAAATCTCGTTTCCTTGCTTCCTGAGCTTCTTCTGTTGGTTCAGCTAGAGGAAGAATGTTTGATTGAATGATGATTTTTCCATGGCACAATACCTTATGAACTGTTGGTGTCATTTCTTCATCCATTCATTTCATACTCCAAATTTTAAGGAATTTAGTTTATGTTTACTATTAATTGCCATTAACATGATGTTGATCTTTCGAAGCAACTCTTTGTCAATTCCTGTTATTATTGAAGTAATTTCAAAATCTCTAAAAAACCTTCTTGCTGTATTGCCATCGTTTGTACTTCCGCAACTAGCAAGTGGTTTATCTATGTTTAAGCATGTCTTCCTTTTAAAGACTTCTTGTATCCTCCTTGTTTCATCTGCCCTCATGTTTGACATTTCTTCGTTGTTTCTTACTGATTTTGTTTCATTTCCTGCTATGCTTTTATACTTTAAATCATATGCTATGTCTAAGAAGTGTTCCATGAACCGAATGCGCGCATGTAAGGGGGATATGCCAAAACCCAATACTTTTTTATTAATAGTCCTTTCTTTAGAAACATTTGAAAACTGTGATTTCTTTACATTGCATATAGTGCAATCCCAAGTTGAGAGCGTGTCTGTTATGGCATTGCAAACCTTTCCATCGATCATTGTAAGGCTCAAATCAAAAGATATATTAAACTTGTAATCACCAATCTCAATACAAATTGGCTCCAAAGTACATTTGTCTCCTTCTATATAATCCACCAAATTATTAGTAGTAGAGTTTGACTCTTTTATATACTCGAAAACAATGGGTCTGGAAAAAGCTTTGGATCCAAGTGCTGAATTGATTCATACATCATCGAAAGCATTACTTGTTGAAGGCTCAGTAGTAGAATATGAACGAATTCTTAATGGACCTAACGATGACATAAATACGCTCTTATATTCTGATTTGTTCTGGCCTTCGGAAGCATGTTTGTATTCAGGAAGGGCTGATAAGCCATCACATCCCCACTTGCACATTAGTACAACATCGCAATTATTGAGTCTTTCCAGCTGATCTCTAGAAAAGTCAGAAACAATCCTAGATGTTGTGTTTTCGAGCAGAGTAGACAACTCAATGCAAGCTTCATGTTCATTAACAGCAATAGGTTTTGGTGAGATACTATCCTTCTTATCCTTTATTGCGTTATATGAGGGCAGAATTTTGTGTCCTTTATCATTCAAAGCGTAGAAAGAGCAATCGATGTTCTTTTTTTTAGATTTTGCACCCAAATCATTATAACGCTTACAGGGTGCACCAACAGCAGAAAAATTTATCTCCAGGCTATCATTCATCCACTTATAATATTTGGTTTTAAATTTCAGAATAGAGCCGGAAACGGACTGCATTTTTTTTATCAAATACTTTAATAAAATTGTCAATTTTAGATATTTCTGCAGTGTCCAATTTAGTGTGATGTAAAGATTCAATTGATGCAACTACAACGTTAACCTTTTCAAATCTCTGTAGTTTTGAGTTGTCCCACAAAGTTAAGTACAATGCTTCATGATTTACTGGTATTACCATGATTGAAAAGTTTTTTATGAACTTAAAACTAAAGCTATTCATATTTATATACAAATATTAGGTACAAATATTAGCTATCATAACCCAGGTAACTGGGTCTACAAATACTAAGGCCCATAAAATAAAAAAAGAGAGGGTATGTTTAAAATAGCAATCATAAAACACGTATCTTTGGGTGGGCCCACAAAACCTTTAATATCATTAATGAAGAACATCATAAAACCCTTTTTACCTGACCCAATTATGTAAGATGTGAATACGAGGACACATTAGAAGAAATATATGAATAAGGGCTAACATTTGAAGATTTTCTGTTTAGAAGTTATGAACATAACATACCAGTGTTTGGTATCGTTGAAAAGAAAATTACCTGTGGATTGCGAGTTTTTTAAAAAAGGTTGAATTTAGCCATCTTGGTAAAACAAAGACTTGGGTAATCCAAATATGAAGGTTTTTGCTTAAATGAAAATTTTCACTATTCTATAAAATATTTATTAATAAAGGTCAACAAATCGAAACAGATGTCAGAATTTATGATTTTCTGAAAACAATCCCACAATTCCTAAAAATAAAAAAAAAATTCCAAAAATGCGATTTTTTTCGTTTTTTGCTGCCATGTCGTCATTTTAAGCGGGGATTGGAAATGACTTACACGCTACATTAGGTATCTATTGGAGTATCTAAAACCGGTTTCCAATACCCAATTGGAGGCGTGCACAAATTTTAACTGTGAGTTAAAGTTGATATTTACCTGAAAAATATGGCAACTTTGGAAGCAGATGTGGGGAAAAGTATTGACAAATCAAATTTTTTTTTACCACAACTCGAATTTATATAAAAAGACCTTCCAGAAAAGTATACATACTTTATATGTTCAAAAGAAAAATATTTGTCTGGAGCGATAAGAAGTGTGGTGCTTTTTGGGGAAAATATCGCCATAGTTTACTTTTTTTTAATTTCTACTTTAAACTAATGTAATTTTGGACTGAAACAAGATATTGAACTAATTTTTTTTTTCAATCAAGTATTTTATTGGCTAAATAACCATTATTTTAAAACGAAAATTGGTCTCAATTTTCTCCCGATATTCGAAAACTTTAGACCTGAGTCGGACAAAATTTGGAATTTCACATTTTCAAATCTGAATATCTCGGAAACTATTGAAGGTAACCCACACACAGTGTTGCCAAGTGTAGGGATTTTTCCCTTTTCGTAGGGATTTTTTTCAAAAAATTCATCTGTAGGGAAATAAGGACAGATTTTGTTTTTCAGTCAAATTGTAGGGATTTTTTTATTAAAATTTTATACTATTTATAACTTATAATAAACAATGAAAAATATAACCATTTATTTTTTTTAGTGTAACAGAATAAAATCAACAAATCTGGTGGCACTGGAAAAAAGAGAAATAAGTTTAGACATTTGGCACCATTGTTTGCATGTGCTCTTGGCTTTGCATAAATGAAAATGGTTTTCACATTTACGTACGCACTGTTGACAACTCGTTCGAAATAGAGAAACCAAATTTTGTATGAAAACTTTTACGTTTTTATTCGACTTGTACTTCAAGTCATCGTTCGCATAGAAATTTAGTTAGAAAAACCCAAATCAATTTTCTTTCGCTTAGAAAGCGAAAGAAAGCATTCTTTCGAAATCGTGTAACAGGCCATAAGTGTTTATACGAGTATTTTTTAAAAATGGCATTTTTTATTTGTTTACCCTTTATTTTTAGTTTTTATGTTATTTTTTACTTTCTGTTATTTTTGTTTAATGAAAATCTCTTGTACCTGAATGAATTACTGTACAAATTTCTAATAAAAGTAAATATATTTTACTGCTAAAAAACAAAATGTTTGCATTTATTAAAAAAAAAATGTAGGGAATATTTTTTCTGTCTGTAGGGAAAAAGGGATTTTTTTTCATTAACGTAGAGATTTAAATTTAAATCTCCTGGCAACACTGCCCACACATGTAAGCATGTTTTTTGTTCATCTTTACAAGAAGATTACTAATATGTTAACTTTTTGAAAATCGGATGAGAAACAAAAAAATGGCAAACACTCAAAATTTGTTATGAAAAAAGTACCCAACTTTGGGCAGCCATTTTGCCGCCCCAAAAGGTCTGGAAGGTTCAAAATCAAAACTTAAACTCTATTTTATGTCTTTTATGCACGTTCCAAATTTCATTGCAATCGGACCACAAGTTAACAAATGGCCGAATTATTTCCACAAATTTTGTGATTTATCAAAAACGAACAAAATTTTTTGGGTGTTTTTCAAATCTCCAATTTCAAATTTTAAAAAAATTTCTTCAACAAAATCGAAAAAATTTAGAATTTTATTGCTTAAACTTGTTTAAAAAATCTAAGAGATTAAAAATAAAAAAATTCTGATAAAATTTTTCAATAATGATTAAATTTTTAATAAAAATTTCGATCATATTATCCATTAATATTGGTTTTTCATCTCTATTTTTTGTATTTCTATTTTTTCCTCAATAATACAAATTTACATATTTTTTCTGTTCTATATATTTTTTTGTTTCAACTGAATCTTGGCAGCAACGCAAATTCTAAAATTGTCTAAAGTTGAAGAAAACATCATATTTAGAAATTTTATTTTCTCCATTTTTTTTATTATTTCCGTTGTAAGTGGAAACAATACTTAATAAAAAACGTTTCCATTAAACCTTAGTGGGAATCGATGGCGGAACCGTCAGCAATCGACAACTTTTATATATTGCAACACCCTTGCATGAATTTGTGTTGGAGTATTAAACTTTAAATATTTCCAACTTCTAACAAAAATCCAACATTTTCCTACAATCATCACCTACTTGTATGAATGTTGTGTTGGTGTATTGATGTACTTTTACAGAATAACTCTAGGGTCCCAGGTTCAAATTCCGGATTTGTTTTCATGTGTTTAATTTTTTTTTTTTTATTTTTAACACAATTTTCTTATATATAATAAAAACTTTTTTTTACATTTTTGCTTTTATTGAAATTAAAATTTTTGTAAAAAAAATATATTATTATATTATGCATGTATAAACGATACACGATATATACATATTAATAGAATAGATTTTTAAACAAAAATTTCTTTTTCTGTTTTCTATTGTTTTTTTTTTTTTTTTTTTTTTTGTTTTTGTAAAATTCAATATTCTTTCATTAATTTCGTATTATTTATATTAAATTTTAAACATTTTAAACAAATTCTCCAACCTTTCCAACAAAACTTCATACAAAACTTCCTACGAATTACGCTTTCCAACCAAAAAATCTTAACTCGAGAAAATCTGTTCTCAAACTCCAACAGCCTTTTGATTATCCTTAATGTAGATCGTTCTTGTTCGAATATCCTCAATTAAGATCGTTATTGGTTCATGCAAATGCATATTTTTTTTTTCTTAAGTCTGAGAATATGGTAAACAAAATATCTTTGCGAATACCAGAATTTCAGTTCAAATGCCATCGATTTGTTACTGCATATTTTTTGATGTAAATGCATATTTTGCTTTAAAGGCATATTTCTATTGCATATTTTGCTTAAAATGCGTGATTTTAATTAAGCACTAGGTATTTGAGAATCACAGAAGCAAATTAACAAAAAAAAAAAAAAACGTGAAACGGGCTCCACTTTTTATTAACTAATTTTCATGGTTTTGAGCAATTTGAATTAAATTCTTAAGTTATTTTATTTCATTTACATGCGTTTTGCTAAATTAACACAAGTTTTTAATTTTTAGTGCAAGATTTTTCATGTTTATTATAGACGCCCAAAAAATACTTTATTAAGTGCATGAAGTTCCTGTCCCTGGTTATTAGTTATCTCATTTTACCTCAAGAAAAAAGTAATTCGTGATTCTCAAATTAACCAATTTTTCCAGTAATTCAAGCCACTAATAATTGATCGTGTCTCCGATATCAGTTTCACTTTTAAATGGCATTATTTTTAGGTATTATGCTATATCTCGGAAACTAAGCGAGATAGAGCAAAAGGGACCAAAAATCGTTACTCCTTTTTAGCAAAAATTGTCTGCAAAAAAAAGCTGAACTCTGTGGATTGATTAAGCTAAGTTATTATTTAATTTCACTACAACTGTCAGCTCAAATTTGTTTAGGTCACCTAAATTTAGCAGACTGTGACTCTCAGCTTCATTTAAAATTCTGCTGGAGCAAATTAAGGTACTATTTTCTGTTGTCGTAGCTGAAATTTCAACGATGCGTACGGGCTTTTTTAATGTGTGAGTGGTATTTTTGAAAAGTTAACAACTATTAGTAATTTTTATGAAAAATATAAAAAAACATTTAAATTACTTTTGTAGCTACTTAAACCGTGCGTCCTCTCCTCTTTTTTACTTTACACATTGGGAAAAACTTGTGAGCAGACGGAACTTTTGTCTAATGATGTTATCATTTTGGGATTGGAATAGCACTTGTTGACAGTACTTTCACCACCTGGTAAAGTACCATGCCAGCCTTGTCCTTTACTGACTGTGTTACCTGTAATTTTTTGTAATTTATAATTTCAACATTATTAATTGAAAACACATTTTAAGTTTGAACAAAATAACATTTATTTAAAGAATATTTCTTTAAGAACAATATACTTACAGTTGCGTGCAATAAAATATCAGTACCTTCCAATATATATTCAGTATTAAGTACTGCTATTTTCTTGCACGCAACTGTATATAATATAATAAGATATAAGTGCTTAACTACAATGACACTTAAGTTAACAGGACAGTGCAAAATCATCATTTATTTTAACATTTTTTTTTTTTATTGTGATTTATTTAAATTTTTTTTTTTATTAAAAAGTAGGAACCGAAATTTACTGTTATTTTTAAATTTTGAAAAGAAGCTAATAGAAGTAAATGTCTGAAACAGATCCATGTATATAGTATTGGGACTTGTGGAATACGTTTTCACAAAATTCTTTGCTTTTTATAATTTTGATTTTTATCTTTTCGAGCAAAAATGAACGATATTTGTTGACCTTTAATTTTTCGAACAAAAATAAAAGTTATTTTTTTTTTACTTTTATTTTTTAGAGCAAATGTGATAATTACTTGTGAAAAAGAGATAGTCAACGGATTATAAAGAGGAAGCATTCTAGTTGAAAAATAAATTGTTGATTGACAAAACTCAAATTACTTTTATTTTATTACCAGTTCGGCGTTAATATTTTATATAAACAATTGTGAAATATATTAAAATATTAAAAAAAACAGATAATGCTATAACAGTGTATTTTTACTATATTATTTTTACTTTTGGTAATTTCTAAAACGGTTGTTTTTTCACAAATATATATATATTTATACTTGCTAGTACTATTTTTTTGTACGGTTGGCAATTTCTGTCTGGGTAGCTATACTAATCGCTGTGTCAGCCGTGGCTCAAGTACTTAAGAGGTGATGCTACGCGTCATAGTCTGATTTATGGTGGTAGGTTTAAAACTCAAGTAAGACATGTAGTAACATTTATAATAAAATATAGAGCAATTTAACAATACAAAAGACTTTGTTCAATTGACACATAAAATAACCACTGACGAGTCCTTGGCTGGGACGCAACAGCGGCAGGCTGGCAATATCGCTTGTGTCTGTTCAATTTTTCAATAAAAATGTTTTCTTCTTCCTATTCTTATTCTGTAAAATTAACTCTAGAAAAATAAATGTAATTTATTAGAAACATTCAGAAAAATATAAAATTTTATGAAATTTTGAAAAGTGTATGCCGATCTTACAAAACTATGATGAATCGCTATAAAAATGTGGCTCATTTGAATTTTTAATGAGCATTCATTTTAAAAAGATTAAATCGGCTAATCAATTAACAACAGGCTTTTTCTGTGGTTGGCTGATATCAGACACTGGCCGCGTCAATAACATTTCACAATCATTCACTTGTGAAATTTTGCAATATCATTAATAATATCAGACCTACGCTCACACTTGTGGGCTTAAACGTTTCCTTAAAAAATTTGTAAAATTTTAATACCTACCAAACATGTAGATTAGAAACAATATCTGAGGATTTAATAACAGGAAAATTACTCAATTACACCCAATTACATGTAATTATACGTAAAAAGAGGAATTGTCCTGTAATTAAATGCACAAATATTGGTATTATGTCAAATGTCTGGTATTGACAAAATTGAAAATTTTCCAAAGAAGCGCTTAAGCCAACAAGTGTGAGCGTGGGTCTGAAATTATTAATTATATGACAAATTTCATAAGTAAATGATTGCGAAATGAACTCTTGTGGATGGTGGATTAGAATTAGGCTGATTAGACGCTTAGGTCGCAAGTGCCGCGCTCTCTCTTTATCGCTGATCCTCACAAGGTTTTTCCCATCTTTCTCTTACATTTATTAACAATTAAAGTTTTCTATTAGTAATTATGATATCAAACTTGACAATTCAAAATGAAAATAAAACTTTTTTTTTTTTTAAATAAAAATATTAAAATAACTTTTATTTTTGATAAAAAAAATAGAAGAACTACTTTTATATTGCCACAAAAAATAAAAATCAAAAAAAAATATATATTATTTTGGCCATAAAAGTAAAAGTAAGCAAACTAATTTTTTTAATGTGACTTTTATGATAAAACGCTTAAATATTAAAGGTCCTTTTTGAAAAGGACAAAACAATTATCCTTTTTTAATCTTAAAATATTATAATATGTGCTTATATATGGTGTAACGCAGAGATATATATTTTTTATGATAGATATTAAGCATTTCCCAGTAAAATATGAAAGTTATTTATTTGTATGTTGTTATCCATTTACAAGTACTTTACATTTTTTTGCTGGGTTATGCTATAAATGATAAGATATGATAGATATATTGTCATATACAATAATACACTTACATAACATAATATTTAATCATTTGTGTTGACATATAAGCTATACAATTATAGATATAATGGTATATTATGTCTTATAAAAAACATTTTTTTTGTGATCTAAGACATGATATATATGGTGCCATCTAAGTAAAAACTGTAATTTTAGTAATTTGAATTTGCTGTTTAAGATAAATTATAAGCGGAAATGGATTTAGTATGCTTATATATCGACTAACGCATACACAAGTGGTTATTCATACCATTCAAACAATTTTTTGTTTAATGCCTGATATCTCTTTTAACCCTTTCACGACTAATGGTTGATATATGTCCTATTTTTCCCCTTTTCTTATTTTAGGAAAACCCACAGGACGATTTTCACGAAGCTTGGTGTAATCGATACAAGAGAGATTTAGCTTTTTTCTATACACTGCAGCCTAGCAGTCTCAAAAAGTTTCAAGATCAACCCAAAATCAAAATTTTTTTTAGCCATAGACCAATTTTGCATGACGTTTCATCAAAAAGGAGATAGAAATTCGATCGCCAAAGGGTTAAATGAAAAATATCGTTACGGTACAAAAAATTTTAAAATTCTGTGACTTATTGATTACAAATCTGTTTTGCAATTTTTCATATATTTAAAGTTTTAGAAAATTGAGGTTTAATTTGCTAAAAATTGTTTTTATTTTTTGCTCAGTATTGGATTAAATAGAAAATAAATCTAGTGAACCAACGACAATAGAAAACATAATTTTATGGTCAAATTTAAAATTTTCCAACTTAAAGAACTGTAAACTATAATTTTTTTATGATATCAAAACAGCCTAACGTTAACAACGATTTCAATATATAAACTGATGAAAAAATATTACAATTGGATTTAGAATTAGAGCATCAACACCAATCAAAATTCTAAAGGCATTGAAAAAAAATGTTGACCATAAAATTTCAATTAAATTGTGGTTTGATTTCAATTAAAAGTTTAATGAAAATTATTTTGTGCACACAAAAATTGAAGTTTT
This sequence comes from Delia radicum, assembly GCA_021234595.1. Lineage (NCBI taxonomy): Eukaryota > Metazoa > Arthropoda > Insecta > Diptera > Anthomyiidae > Delia > Delia radicum. The sequence goes on from CM037851.1 coordinate 78,496,424, forward strand.
TTATAACCCTCAAATTCAAAACATGTGGAAGCATGAAAGTCCGATGTGCCGAATTTGGTACAAAAAATATTAAATTTTTGGATACCCTCCATCTCGGTGTTTGCATTAAAAAGGGAAAGTGCAAACAATATATACATCTATATTCTTTGTAAAAATAACAATAAGAATGTTGTTTTTATAAGTTAAATAAAATATGATTAATTAATGTATTTGGAATGAAGCAAAAAATGTGGTATCAAGTAAAGTTTCGTTCGTTAACAGCGAACTGCATTGTATATAAATACAGATAAAGATTTACACAATTCACCATATATGGTTTGTGTCTTTGCTATCGTCGACATTCATGGCACTGAAATCGCTATGTTTAATTTCTATGATATTATATATATATTTTTTTATTGGGAGTTAAAACCCAATTGATATTGTTAAAATAATTCAACTGCCATTGTTGGAAGAGTCCAATGGGAAAAATTGGCAATAGCAAAGGAATAGGTTTGAAGGGAAGTAATAAGAAAAGAATTGTTTTATAAAAAATAAATATATTGTGAATTAATAATTTAATTTAATGTCTAATTGTAATTAAAAAAGGATCTAATTTAAAGAATAACTGGCACCACCTATTAAATTGTGAAGGAAAAAATACTTTGGTTTTGTTAATGAATTTAGTAGAAAAAAACCTAACATTCGATTAACGAGGATTATGTGGCCAAAAATGAACTCAGCTTTATTTAAATTCAATGTATTTTAAATATTTTTTGTAACTGAAAATCGATGCAATTCTCGGTTAACAAAAAGAATTAGGCAATAATATCAAACTTTGTATTATCAAAATCGAGAGACAGCAATACCGGGTGAATAAAGGCCTATTTGTATTGCAATTATTAAATGCAGTTTGCTTATACACATAAAAAAAATTATCAACCTAAAATATCTAATTAAAGATTTGATTTCAATTTAATTTGTTTCTAAACAAATATTTAATTGAATCAATAAATATTTTTATTGACTTTTAGATATATAAATACATATTTTATTTTAGACGAAATTATCATATTATTTTTTCATACACTATATGCATAAATAGAAATTTTTCATTATAAAATACCAAATACATTTGAAGTTAACAAACAAAACAAGCACACACACACAAGCAGACTCAGAATTGCAGAAAACACGCATACCAACATATAGATCACACACGTTTTTTTAAGTATCATATTTTATTTTTTTTTGTAGAAGTTATTTATAACTTGTTTTTCCTTCTTAATTTTAATAAAAGGTTTATTTTATAGTTATTTTCGTTTATTTAACCTTATTTCTTATTTTTGAATTTTTTAATTATTTGAGCTAAGGTTTGTTTTTTTTAATATAACAGTTTTTTATTTTCGATATTTCGCTACTCCTTTGTGTAGCATCTTCAGGAAAATTAATAAATTAATAAATTTTCAAAAAATTTTAAAGTTTGAAAAAATTTTTGAAAGTTTGAAAACATATTTAAAATACTTGACAAATATTTCTAAAACAAAAAATATAAATAATTAACACTTAAAAAATCTATTGATGTAATATTTGTTATAAATTAATGTAGTATGTGTTATTTCTTTTGTAATAAATATTTATAATTCTGAGCTAAATTTTCAACATCTATCTTAAAATTAATTATATTTGTTAGTGGTGTATTAATTATCTGTAACATTTCTAATAAATAACGACGTTTGTAATTTTGTTCTGTATTTAAAATTGAAACATTTTCAAAGTCTGGATAGTGATTATATCTTGAACAATGAGAAGATAATGCTGTTTTTTGTGAATTAATATTCCTATATTTCTGATCTGATCTATGTCCAGCTAATCTAGTTCTCAATTTATTTTTCGTTGTACCTATATATACTTTATCACAATTCTCTGCATTATTTCCACTACATGGTATTTTATACACTATATTTGCCATGTCTAATTTCTGTATTCTATCCTTTGTCCTATTATATAATTTATTAACTGTATTAAATGATTTAAAAGCTATTCTATATATATTAGTATCGATGATATTCGATCTTTCTAAACATTCTGATAATCCCGGTACATAAATCATAGACTTGTAAATTCTCTGTTCATTCAAGTTATTTGTGCTGTTATTCCTTCTAAATTTATACTGATTTATTAATGAACAGATTAATTTTATTGGAAAATCATTATCCATTAATAAATTCTTAATAATTACCTCATTCTTCATGTGAAATTCTCTGTCACTAATAGTTAAAACCCTTTCTATTAAATTATTTGCAGTATTAATGATTATTCTCCTATTATGTTTTGAATAAAAATTAATAATTCTACCTGATGCGGTTGGTTTTTGATACCAATCCATTATCAAATTGTTACCTCTTCTAACTACCAAAGTATCTAAATAAGAAAGTCTTGAGTCGCGTTCCTTTTCCATGGTAAATTTAATATCCGTATTAAATTCATTTAATGCAATCAACATATTATCTATTGCATTCTCAGAAATAACACAAAATATGTCGTCAACATATTTTGTTATTATATTTGGTTTGATATCAAGTTTCTCAATACATGTGTCCAGTAATTTATCCATAACTATATCAGCAACAATTGGAGAAGCAGGGGATCCCATTGGGAGTCCTTTTTGTTGGAAATAAATCTTCTCATCGTATTGAAAGTATCTATTATCCTCTATACAAAATTTTAAAATACGTAAAAATAGGTCTTTATCAATAGTCGTATATTCTTTGATAATATTCCATTCTCCTTCTATAATATTAATTGCTAAACTAACAGGGATACTCGGGAATAATGAAACCACATCAAAAGAAACTAATTTTTCATCATCCTAAATTCGTTTGTCCAATAATCTATTCTTAAATTCAATAGAGTTCTTCACATTATACTTAGAATGTTCTGTAATCTTATTTAAAATGTTAATAATGTATTTACATAGTTCATATGATGGAGAATTAATGAAAGAACAAATTGGTCTCAATGGAAAATTATCCTTATGAATTTTAGGTAGTCCGTATAATCTAGGTGCCGTAGCAATATTAGTCTTAAGTTTATTTTTCTCTATATTAGTAATAATTTTCTTTTTAAAAAGTTCTTCAACTAAATTATTATTAACCTTTTGTAATTTACTTGTTGGATCTCTATTTTGTAAACTATATTTTGAAGTATCTTCAACTATATTGTTCATTCTCATATCATAATCTTCTCTCTTGATAGCTACAGTTGTATTTCCCTTATCAGATTTTAATATTAGTATTTCCCTATTTCTTTTCAAGAAAATTTCTGCTTCCTTTACTTTATCTAAAAAGAAAAAAATTATTAATATAGAGAAAAATAAAAAGAAAATTATTACTAATATAGAGAAAAATAAACTTAAGACTAATATTGCTACGGCACCTAGATTATACGGACTACCTAAAATTCATAAGGATAATTTTCCATTGAGACCAATTTGTTCTTTCATTAACTCTCCATCATATGAACTATGTAAATACATTATTAACATTTTAAATAAGATTACAGAACATTCTAAGTATAATGTGAAGAACTCTATTGAATTTAAGAATAGATTATTGGACAAACGAATTCAGGATGATGAAAAATTAGTTTCTTTTGATGTGGTTTCATTATTCCCGAGTATCCCTGTTAGTTTAGCAATTAATATTATAGAAGGAGAATGGAATATTATCAAAGAATATACGACTATTGATAAAGACCTATTTTTACGTATTTTAAAATTTTGTATAGAGGATAATAGATACTTTCAATACGATGAGAAGATTTATTTCCAACAAAAAGGACTCCCAATGGGATCCCCTGCTTCTCCAATTGTTGCTGATATAGTTATGGATAAATTACTGGACACATGTATTGAGAAACTTGATATCAAACCAAATATAATAACAAAATATGTTGACGACATATTTTGTGTTATTTCTGAGAATGCAATAGATAATATGTTGATTGCATTAAATGAATTTAATACGGATATTAAATTTACCATGGAAAAGGAACGCGACTCAAGACTTTCTTATTTAGATACTTTGGTAGTTAGAAGAGGTAACAATTTGATAATGGATTGGTATCAAAAACCAACCGCATCAGGTAGAATTATTAATTTTTATTCAAAACATAATAGGAGAATAATCATTAATACTGCAAATAATTTAATAGAAATGGTTTTAACTATTAGTGACAGAGAATTTCACATGAAGAATGAGGTAATTATTAAGAATTTATTAATGGATAATGATTTTCCAATAAAATTAATCTGTTCATTAATAAATCAGTATAAATTTAGAAGGAATAACAGCACAAATAACTTGAATGAACAGAGAATTTACAAGTCTATGATTTATGTACCGGGATTATCAGAATGTTTAGAAAGATCGAATATCATCGATACTAATAGATATAGAATAGCTTTTAAATCATTCAATACAGTTAATAAATTATATAATAGGACAAAGGATAGAATACAGAAATTAGACATGGCAAATATAGTGTATAAAATACCATGTAGTGGAAATAATGCAGAGAATTGTGATAAAGTATATATAGGTACAACGAAAAATAAATTGAGAACTAGATTAGCTGGACATAGATCAGATCAGAAATATAGGAATATTAATTCACAAAAAACAGCATTATCTTCTCATTGTTCAAGATATAATCACTATCCAGACTTTGAAAATGTTTCAATTTTAAATACAGAACAAAATTACAAACGTCGTTATTTATTAGAAATGTTACAGATAATTAATACACCACTAACAAATAGAATTAATTTTAAGATAGATGTTGAAAATTTAGCTCAGAATTATAAATATTTATTACAAAAGAAATAACACATACTACATTAATTTATAACAAATATTACATCAATAGATTTTTTAAGTGTTAATTATTTATATTTTTTGTTTTAGAAATATTTGTCAAGTATTTTAAATATGTTTTCAAACTTTCAAAAATTTTTTCAAACTTTAAAATTTTTTGAAAATTTATTAATTTATTAATTTTCCTGAAGATGCTACACAAAGGAGTAGCGAAATATCGAAAATAAAAAACTGTTATATTAAAAAAAACAAACCTTAGCTCAAATAATTAAAAAGTTTATTTTATAGTTTCATTGTCGTGATAGGTGCAAAATCCATTAAAATATTCAATATTCAATACAGCACAAAAGACCTACATTGGTCGCGGTGCATAGTGCTTATTGATCTAATCTAATTGATTCAATAATTTTTTTAATTGAAACCTGTTTTTAGTTTTTTCTGTGTAACACTTGAAATAGGGAAAAAGCACAAGTCGATGCCTCAAAGTAACCAATATTTGTTGAAAATAATATTATCCGTAAATTAAATATCTACATATTTAATGTAACGCTCAAATAATTGTTTTTCTATAAAACACAAACCGGGATTTTAGAAGAAAAAAAACCACAAAATAGGCTTTTGGCAATGTAACGAAAATTAATTTGTATAAAATACAAAAACACTTAAGTTTTAGCAATAAACATAGAGTTTTTTTATATAAACATATTAGGAATATTATTATTTAACAATATTAATAAAAACTTTAAATGTTTTTGATCTTATGTTTCACTGAAACACAAATTAATGTTCAAAGTTATGCTGCAGGTTTGTTCTCAATGAAGGATTTTTTTTTTTTTTTGAGAACAGCTGGTTTTCAAATTAGTAGTGACAATTTACAGAATTGATAAAAAACTTTGGAAAGAGTTGAGAAATTGTTTGCATGCACTGACAGGAATTTAATATAACATTTTAAACAAAGTTATGCTTCTTTCACATGGACTTTAACAAAAAAAAAGAAAAAACACTAAAAGGTGATTATGTAGAAACTATTGCACTGTTTTGTAAATAATACATTAACATAGTGTAAGTGGCAATCGATTCAATTACATATATATTCAGTCGAATTGTACAAAATTAAAGGGAAATGTAAATTGAAGTATTTATGGAATCTGTGAAGAATATAAGGAGTTCGTTATGTCGAACATCATTTGTTGACGCGACAAAAAATTTAAATAAAATGAATTCTTTATAACAAAGATTCATTTTGCAATTTTTATTGTTATTGAATTGTAGAGAGAAATTCGTGCTTTTGTCGCGATTTAAAAAAAAAGGTGTATTATCCTTTTTGTTGAACGAAGTTTTATAAGGAAACGGTTATTTTCGGTCTAACGGTATTCAAGAGAAAAATTAACGAATATCCTAATCAGAATTTTAGATAAATTTTAAAGGAAAAATATGCGCTTGCTAAGACATACATAATAAAGTTATTATTAAATATCCGTTTACATTACAAGACATGTGATTATACCATACATTACATAAGTCAAACGGAAAGTGTGATAAAATTAAAGCAGAATTAGTTTGTATGTTCTGTTCTGTTACGAATCAGCTGTTTTGTTTCTGTTCAATTGAAAGTCTGTATGTGTGGTTAGTTTTCACTTTTTCGTTCTGTTCTGTTGTGCACAAATCTCTTGAAAATAGAATTCAACGTTAAGTGACAGCCTAAAGTGCGTATGTATTGGTTTGTAGTGAAATCTTTTTCTTAATATTTGAATCAGGGATATAGTACCTTTTATGGTACTATTTGAACCTCAGATGTACTCCTATGACTCATTTAGTACGATTTACAAGTTTTTCTATGTATGAATTCAATAATTATTAATTCGATTTGCAGTCCCATATGAACAATGAATTAATTCGGAACCAAACGCTGTGAATTCAATCACATGATTTCACTGAGTGCGACTGATTACAGATTATTATATTAGAGTTTTATTAATCGATTAAACCATTTATTAAATTCAATCACTAAGGGTTATAAATATTATTAACTAATTTTGATTTTCAAAAATGTATATAATAAAAATCTTATAAAAATGTGAAATTGAATTTGTTTGCTACCAATCACAAGGACTGAATTCGCAAAAAACTGTGAGAAATGTAATTCAATACAGCAAGATATTAATCGCACTTTCAAAAAATATTAAAAATTTGCTGAATTTAAAAAAAAAATCTCAAAATTTAAAAAAAAAAATTTAAATTAATATCAGCTAGTTTTCTTAGTACGCACTGCTCGTTTTTACATAGCTTTATGTACATTTTTCCGAAAAGTTTGGTATTGAAAATGAGCGAAAACGGTCCAGCGGTCCAAAAGTAATGAGTGACAATGTTAAAGTACCTCTAAATTTTCTATACAAATTGGTGTATAATGGACTGTATATTATTAGAATTCATTGTAGTGTCTGGTGTATAAAATATAACGTCATATTTTTTCACCAGACGCTAAGAGGTGAATAATATTTAAAATTCACCGCAAATTTTTTTTTCTCCACAAAAACTTTTTTTTTCACCTCAAAAATAGTTTTGTTACCTCAAAAATCAACATTATAACAGAACTGTTTAAAAACAACCACATATCAAGATTTGAAAAATTAAAAATGACAGCACATTCAGCTGCAGCGCCAGAATTATATGGTTTACCTAAACTTCACAAAGAAAATATTCCACTCATACCAATTTCATCGTCACTCAAAGTACCTTGTAATAATTTAGCGAAACATATTGGTTCAATACTAAAAAATTTAATATCCCAAACATACAACATAAAAAATTCACTACAGCTAAAGGAAAAAATAACAAACTTAATTTTAGATAACGACGACATCATGGTATCATTTGACGTCGTATCGCTATTTACTAATATACCGATACACTTAGCGATGAAAAATATAATGGACAAATGGTAAACTCTGAAAACCCACACAACTATAACTAGACAACGTTTTTATAAAATTCTACAGTTTTGCTTAGTAGATAACATTTATTTCACTTATGACAATAAATTTTACCATCAAAATTATGGTATGCCCATGGGCAACCCCCTTTCACCGACGATTGCTGATATAGTACTTGACACACTGCTGGACAACGTAATCGATGATTTGAAAAAGATAGGCGTCAATATAAAATTTATATCAAAATACGTAGATGATTTATTTGCAGTGATAAAACGAAAGGACGAGGAAATTATAATGAAAATGCTTAATTCATATCACAACAAAATAAAATTTACAATAGAAAAGGAGAACAATATGCAAATACCATATTTAGATATGAAGATCATTAAGAACAATGAAAAGCTCATAACCAATTGGTATACAAAATCGATAGCATCTGGACGATTTATTAACTACCACTCAACGCAGCCTATGAATATGAAGATAAATACTGCAAAGAATTTAGTACAAAAAGTTTTTCAACTGAGCAATGACAGGTTTTAAAAAGGAAAATATTGACAAAATGCGGAAAATATTAACTATGAATAGTTACCCCTCATACATCACAAATAACATCATAAATAAAACACTTAGCACCAAGGAACATGCAAATGAAAAACAAACAACCGGAACCAATTTTTACAGTGTACCATACATACCGAAATTAACTGAGAGTAAAACTCTAAAGAGCATAATCAAAGATGACAAAGCAATAATAGCACACAAATCCAATGTTACACTGAGGCACCTGTTTACAAACAAGAAAACAAAAATTAACAAACTAAAGATCGATAATGTTGTTTATGAAATGTGATGGTAATGATAGGGATCGATGCAATAAATCATATATACATAGGAACAACAAAGAGAAGATTAGGTGTAAGAGTAGCTGAGCACGAATCAGATATTAACAAATGCAAAGAGACAACGGCATTAGCGCAGCATGTAATGGAAACTGGGCATAAAGTTAACTTCGAGAATATTAAAATTTTAGATAAAGAGAAAAATGAAAAGAAGAGATATACACTAGAAAGTTTACGTATTCAACAGAAAATTAATAATACCCTTAACACAAAGGAAGACAGAGATCAGACAAAACTGCAATATTCAATAGCAATAGTATAAACAAGAAGTTCTGTAATAATAGTCGTTAAGTTTAAAGTAGATCATTGGTTTTCGTGTAATTATTTATTTAAATTATTTTATTAAATTTGTGTCGTCCAACTTTTTTACTATACAAATAAGTGTCGTGTCGTCCAATTTTACAAATAAATTTAAATACATAATTGACAATGTAAAGATATATAAATCGTAAGTTAAGTTATACCACAAAATCATAGATGCTATTGTTATTCATATATTTTATAATTTTTTATAATTCATATGTTTTATAAATTTTGTTGTCAGAAATAATAAAGTTCACCACTGCTGAAGAAGTTGGAAAAAAACCCAACGAAACGTCCAGTGAAAGGATGAAATAATTTAATTTATTTACATCTATACAATTAATTGTGACCATCATTAGCCCGTAATAAACACACAAAATTTAAAATTAATATTGGTCAAAAATAAAAACTAAAAAAAAAAAAAAAAAAATAATATAATTTAAAATAATATATATAAATAGTTCTTTATTCCACATTATTTATTTTTTATTTTACGAAATATTTTCGATACATAACACTTGAGAAGCCGAATACGAATAAAGCAAATTAACAAGAGTACGAACAAAAGCAAAAAGAAATGTAAAAAAATATCTTGAAAAACGAAAACCGTGCAATTTTTGCTACCCCGCTTTCTTCTCTACCCCGTTTGCCTACAAACAATAATTGCACGCAACGTTACATGCAAAAATTGAGTCGTTTAAATGGCCTCTTTGTTGTTTCATTTGTAATTGTTCATTTTGGAGGGTACAAAGATTTGTTTGTTAATTTATATTTAAATTTTTTTTTATACTTGAGATGCCGAAAAAGTACTATTTTATATGCAGGTTGGTACTATTTTAAAATCGCATTTATCATCCGTGATTTGAATGTTTTTGGTTTGAGTTTCTTTTACTTTTTAAAACAGCTGATTCCTCTCACAGAAAAAGTAATTACAAAATATTAAGGGTGAATTAGCCAAGCGTAAACGTAAACGTATCTCGGTGTATGAAATTTAATAAGTAAAATAAGAATTGCAGATATTTTGTGTATCTTGTTGTTTCATTCATACTCATTAAACATATAGAATACGTAAAAACACAAAGAAAATCTAATCAAAATAGAATTTTGCTGTCACTTTACGTTTTCTATATGCTTAATGCATATGAATGAAACAACAAGATACACAAAATGTCTTCTATTCTTATTTGACTTATTAAATTTCGTACACCGAGATACGTTTACGTTTACGCTTGGCTAATTGACCCTTTACCTACAGAACAGAACGACGCAGAACGGCAACAGAAAGTAACAACTAATGAGGCCTTAAGTTTGTTAAAAAAAATTAAAAAAGAAAATATTTTGTGTGTTTACAGAGTTTTCGAGACACAAAAAAATTAAAGAAACTGGTATTTTTTCAAATTATATAAATCTGACAAATTTATAAAAAATTAAACGAACGGAAATTCGTTAGAATTAGTAAAATAGATAAAACAGCTGGTTTTAAATATTAAAAAAAAATCAACTGGTCGTTATGCAAAAGATAAAAACTAATTAAAATTGTCGACCAAAAATAATTTAAAATGTTTTTTAACTTCTTCCATAGTTAATTATTTAAAAATGTTTACTTTAAATCCATAAGCAAATAAAATTTAATTAATTATTTGTTTTTGTTTACTAAAAACAAGCATATTTTTTCAATCATATTTTTTTTTTTCTTCTTACAAATTTTTACTGGCAAAAATGTATCCAGTGAAAACTTTAGGTTCTTTGGCATCAAACTGTCACTTTACACTCTCCTTTTACCAGTTTTTACTGAGTATTTGTGTAAACGAACACCTTCCAGTAAAAACTTGTACAAATTTTTGTGTTATCGACCAAACTTAATGTTATATTTTTTAATTATTAAATTTTGGCACTTTATTTATATTACAGTGTTACCATATTGCCAGTTTTAACTGTTTTTTTCCAGTTTTCTAGGATGCGTAACTGTTTTCCAGTTTTTCATAAAAAAAAAACAGTTTTTGTTTAATTTCAGCCTTTTTTTCTAGTTTTACCTGCTCGATTTACTTTTTTTTTACTTGAATTTATAAATTTAATACAAAAGTTGCGCAACATGTTTCAATAAAAAATAATACTACGCATTGAATGCAATTGTGTAGTAAGTTTTAACTCCCTTTTTAACATTTGTTTGTGTTGAAACCCTGAAATGTCATTTTGTTTCTGTCTGTTTTCGTTTCTCTTGTGGTGTTTTTAGTTAGTCTACAACAAAAAATATTCTGTGTATATAAAATGCTTTATGTTAAGTGTTTAATGTTTTTTATGTTGTTTTATGTTTAAATAAAATGTTTAAATACGTACTTTTACATTATCGTATAATGTTTTTAGGAACAGACTTTTGTCACATTTCCGGGACACTGTATGAATGAGTGTTTTTAAATTGTTTTAGGTCAGGCTTTCTCCAGTATGGACTTTTTACATTTTCCTAGTTATGTTGAAACAGCTGAACCATATCCAAAAATAAAGTGTACAATTTTATAGCTATTGCTATCCTGTTCTAAGGATATTTTCGTATTTTTTTTATATATATATATATACTGTTTATTGAATTTAATCTAAGCTATTTGTAAATATATTCTTGAATTTATGTAGCACACTAGCAATACGTCTTTGGCCTTTAAGGCTTATTGTATTGCAAATGAATGAAATAAATAAATAAATAAAATGCAATTGTATTCAAAATGCACATTTTAACTGTTTTTTCTACTGTTTTTTATTTAAAAAAAAACAGTTTTTTTTACAGTTTTTTGAAAAAAATACATGGCAACACTGTTATATTATTAGGCCTATTTTTTAAGAACCAGATTTATTTTTAGATTTATTTTGTTTCATTTAAAGTTGTATTTATTTCATCTTTCAACATTTTATAAATACACTCACAAGAAATTTTCCATAAAACATCAACAGTTGTTTAAAAGTGTAATCGGTAGAGTTGTTTCAATAGTATATACAGTTAAATTAACAAAGAAAAATATTTTTAACGTTCTGTCTGTTATTTAACAAAAAAATAAATAAACAAAAAAAAATGTACTTTCGGAAATAGTTTAAATATTCAGTTAAAATTTTCTATTCAAAACAAAAAGTTGTTATATTATATTGAGTATTGAAATAAACGAAAAAAATCTATTGTTTTTTGGATTTTTTCGATTAATATTCAACGGTTGAAAATAAACTAAAAAATGTAATTGTTTTAAACGAAAAGTATAATTTGTTGATATAAACATCATATATATATGCTACTGGTTTTCATTTATTGTGAGTGTATGAATATTCGGGCTAGAGATCTGTTTGTTTAGCAAAAAAGTCTATGCCTCGTTTTTTTTTGTTAATCTATCACCAATTAAATTTAATAAAAATTTAAAAAAAAAATTCTTAAACTATAAACACAGAAACTAAATTAAGCTAAACCCATAATGAATCTATAAAAAAATAAATCCGGATTGGAATAAGTTTCATTTAATTCTAGGATTTGCATTTTTGCAAAATTGTATTCCACATCATATTAGCCAATAAAGGTTAGCTTTCGATAAAAAACAATGTTTTTTTTTTTTTAATTTTTAACGAAATAATATAAATTTAATAACAGATCCGACGATTTTAGGAGAATTATAAATAATTAGGTATTGCGGACATATTAAACTATTGACAAAAAATCAACATTTTGGAAGCAAAAATCGTCCAATAGCCATTTAGTTATTTTGGGTATTAACTATCGTCAAAATGACGATAATCTGTCAAACCTGGCAACACTACATGCAATTGCTACTTAAGATACATGTCATTTATAAAAACCTACATACATACAGGGTGGCTAATGAGTATTGCTACATTAAGAAAATCAAATAACGTTTTTTTCAATACATATAAATATTTTTTTATTTTTTGAAAGCAATACATTTTTTTTATTAGCTATTTTTAATGGCTTTTAAAAAACAATTTAATTCGAATGGCTAATTTAATTAAATGCCTAACCCGATGACGTCAAATGCAAGCGAAGTTCCGTGCAAATTACAAATAAAGTACCAAGCTAAAGGGCAAGTCTACTACTTTCAATTTGCTTGTAATTTGTTTTGTTAAAGGAGAGGAATGAAAATCATTAAGCAGAACTGTCCGTATTGACTGTCTGGTGATACATATTTGAGCAAAAATATTTCTTGTCGAAACTTTAGAATTGACTTGTATTGGAGCAACTATAGCAACAATGGTTTCTTGCATCCGAACTGAGGAATTTCGATTAAAAGGCATCCTAATGATGGTCCCAAGATTGACAAAATAATTTACGAGCCCAATATGCTCGGTGGAGTGCGGCCTAATGTGCCCCTTAAGTTTGTTTAGGCGAAAATACCAGCCTCCAAAGCATTGTAGTGGCGCCCATGCAAAATGTTAGTTTCATTACCCCAATCGTTCATGTTCCTTAAATTGAAAGACGAATCAATGAAATAAAGTTATTACATTTTTTTTGTAGTGACTTTCATCAGCCACCCTGTAATAAAAAACAAAACAATAAACCAACAACAATATTTTGTGGTTGTTTTTGTACATGTTGATTAAGACCATAGATGGTAACTGATTCGATGTGGTTATCTATCAGGATAACGATATTTTCTTTTATTTAGGTAAAGGTATTTAAGTTATTTCGGTAACGGGTTTTGGCGTTAACGGTATTATATTTATTTCGCTAACGGTAACAGTATTTTAGATAATTCGGTATCGTTAATTTAGAGAAAAAGATTTTTCAGTTATTTTGGTAACGGCATTTTAAGGGTAACGTTTTTTTAGTCACTCAGGTAATGTTAGTGCACACCGATATTTTTAGCCCCATTATGCCCAAGTTTTAATGACTGGCAAGTTTATGATCGTACTTTGGGAAAATATATCTATTTACAGAAGTTTTTTTTTTCAGATCTTGTTAGATTATTTCGGTAACGGTATTTTAAGATATTGATAATTTAATTACGGTATTTTACGGATAACGGTATTTTAGGGATAAAGATGGTCAGCTGGAAGGGTTTGAATCGCAGACAGTAATAATTTAATTATATCGGTAACGGTATTTTACGGATAACGGTATTTTAGGGATAAATATGGTCAGCTGGAAGGGTTTGAATCGCAGACAGTATTTTAGCGATATTGGCTGCCATCCCTGATTGCGTATATTATTGTGTATAAGCATTGAATGTACGTATGTATGATGAAAAAAAAGAATATTTTCAAATTTGATTCAAAATTTTCAGAGGTTTTCCCACATTTTCACTCACAACTTTTTAAAGCGTTAACCAATTTTGATCATTTTCACTAGAAAACTGCTCATGATATCAACAAACTATTTGACTGAAAATTAGCAATACCTCTTCTGTATTGGCGAAGTATTTTGTATTAACATAGGCAGACGGACATGGCTATAACGAATTCTCTATTCATGCTGATCAATAATATATATAGTTTATGGGGTTACAGAATTTTTTTAAAAGAATTACAAACATTTAAAAATGCACCTCCTGCACTATAGGATGGAGCGTGTAAAAATGCCAAAATTAAAAAAATATATTTCCAAAATTTAAAAAACACAAATTTTAAAAATCCCAAAAATTTAAAAATAAGAAATGCTACTAAAATTTGGAAAAATTGCCAATATTACAAAAAAAATTTAATATTTGAAAAGAACGCCTAAATTGAAAAAAAATAAACACAAAAAATAAAAACGCCAATGCTAAAATAAAACCCCTACAAATTAAATAGAACGCTTAGATTGAAAAAAATGATCAGATATGAAAAAAAAATCTGCAAAATTTCATAAAATCACTTTTATATCAGTGATTTTAATAAATTTTGCAGATTTGCAAAATAAAAAAAGTATTTTCGTTTTAAATATTATTTTTGCGACTTTTTGAATTTTAAAGATTTTTTAAATTTTGGGGATTTGTTATATTTAACGGTTTTTTCAAATTTTGGGGATTTTTCAAATATTTGCGATTTTTTTTTTTTTTTGTAAATTTTTTACAATTTCAGCAATTTTTTAATTTTGGCGATTATTTAGTTTTAACGATATTTCTTAAAATTTTGCTGATATTTTTATTTATGTCTTTTAATACGGGTGATATTTTCTAATATTGGCTCTTTTCAAGTTTAGCGAGTTTTTCTCAATTTTTGCAATTTTAATTACATTAAATGAAGTTTTTCTACAAACAAATTTATTTGAAATTAAAAACAATATTCAATTAAATATTTTATAGATATGATTAAAATGTGCATCACATAGTATTAATTAAAATAATTATTGAAAATTAAATCAAGTAAATAATTACAAACTATTCTAATTGATACTACATTTTCTTTAATAGAACTGAATTCAATCAAACTTTTAATTGAATAAAAAAATATTTTATATTAATATATTAATTGAAACTCGAGTTTAGTATTTTCTGCGCACAAAACACTTGTTGTTCACTTCGAATCTTGCTCTGCTCGGTTATAGCTTATGGCGAAATTTGTTGTAACTTTGACTCCCGATATTGTGTTATATATTTCCCCAAAATCGATACAAATACTTCAACCACAAAAACTCCTAAACTACATAACAGAGAAACATAAAGTCCAATGAAAATTATTCTTAAATCTGAAACAGTAATAGGTTTGACCTCATGTGGTTTAGATAAGTCCGCAAACGACATACGACCCAAAGAAACTAATTCATAAAATCCCAAATCAAGCCAATAATAAAATAAACCCGAAGCGTAGGCATTTAACGAGGCAGTATGTAAAGGTTCACGAAATACAGAATGTAAAGGTAAAACCAGACTAAAATGCAAATAACGTGAAAAACAAATATCACTAGAGTAACGAAATAAGGGACGAGAGAAACGTTTCTGTTGGGTCGCCAAAGTATGCCAAAAAAATGAAGACACGCCATAGGCATAAGAAGTATTAAGATGTGCGCGCTGTTCATAGAAATAACTATTTGAAACAACGTCAAATAGATTATGATATTGAGAATAATTGTTTGTTTTGTTAGGAGTGAATTCGTTGCGGCTTACTAGTAATTTAAAACTAGATTTATCCAAATCATCAAAACTGTTAATAGAAGGTTGCTTAGGAGGACTGGTCATATAGGAACCTAAAAAAACTCCATACAATGTAACGACCACTAGACCCGTAATAAATAGCAAAAAGAAAACATACGCTACAAAATAATCTAATGTACGACTATTAAAGGGAAAACCTTGACCCAAAACTGCTCTAAATGCTTTATCATTGAGCAGTAAATCGACCCAATAAAAGCGATAAACAGAACCCGAAATTCTTTTCAACCCTGCAAGTAATAAAAAGGTAAAACATAGACAAAGTAAAATTAGAATTGTGGCAAAAGTTGGATTCATAACAGCGAAATAAATTTCAGCTAGAGACAGTTCAGCCTCTACTGGCACCATAACGCATACACTGGCAATAAAATGGGGATACGAAAGCTCGGACCAATCTGCACTATCTATTGGACCCGTTAAAGATGTGGGTACATCTATAGTATGATTACGTGTAAAATTTAAAATATGTGTGTAAAAGATAGGTTCACCTTCTTTAACTTTAAAAGCAAATGTCAAGGAAGCATTTATGCTTTTAGCAAAATATTTAACAAAATGTGCCACATAACCAGACATTTGTTGTTGACCATTTTTATCATTATAAACTATAGATCTTGGTTCAATTTGATCGGGTATGGTTCGTAAATTATAACCTTTAACATCACGCAATTGATTGGGAAATAACTGATTTTCACTCATAATCCATTTTTGTTTTGTCATTTGAAATTTGGGAAATTTTGAATATGTATAATAGTCTAAATCATTATGAGCAAATTCGTAAGATATGACTATAACATTTAAAATTTGTTCCATATCACAATATTTCAATATATCGGCCACAATTTTTAAATTTTCTTGTTTAAGGTTGCCAGAAAAATCCACTCGAAATATAACACGATTTTTACGCAAATACCAAAGATTTTTGCTAAGAGCTGATAATAATTGGTTGTGTATATACTTCGTATTGACCTGCCGCTGGTATGATGATGCGTATGGTAGTGAGTCCAATGGTGGTACACAAACTACTGTTAAAAACTCACTGTGGAATTTTTTATGGAGTATATATTCCTGTTGCTGGGATTGTAATAATAATACGGGTATTTGAACATTCTCACGTTGCTGCAGCGGCTGCTTTTCATATTCCATATAATATTTAAGATTTACGCAATAGTCTCTTTGATTTTTGTTTTTATTTGACCAATTTGTCAATATAACAATTGTTGTAATATGTTGCTCTTGACTTATGTTTTTCAAAAATTGTACAAACGCTTCATCCTCAATTTTATTGTTGTTTTTGTAAGTTGCTGTTGGCGATGGTAATAATTTCAAATTTATACTTGTTGCAGTTGCCCCAAATAATTTTGTTGCTACAACAATTACTCCAATTATTAAAAATAGTTGAAAATTTAACATGTTGCTCTGTAGACATACGCTCATAGAAATAAACCTGTAAAAATAAAAGAAAATGCTATTAAAAATTAGTTAAAAATAATTTCGCAGAAATAACTCTGATCAAATTAATTACACACATAAAAAAACGTTTTAAAGTTGCAAACTAGAGTTGTCAAATATTCGATGTATCTGAAAACCCAGTTTTCGAATACTTGAAATGCCTCATGTTTTAAAACCCGGTTTTTGGCTTGTTAAATTAAAACCCGGTTCGGTTCTTTTCTAAATAAAAGAAACCTTGAGAAAATCTAAAAGTTTAGTCATCGCAAATTAAAAAAAAAAAATTGTCAAATTACAGCGGGATAATAAAGCAATGTCCAGCAAATCACGTGCTCATATATATATAAGAGTGGCATGCCTGAGTTATTCAACATCGCCCAGCCACGCCCACTGGACCTAGGAACTTGAAATACATATGTTCCTCCTCCGACTAAGACCTTCACTAAAAAGCGATTTATTATAGAGCAATTCCATATGAAAACGATCAAAATTGGCAAATTTTTGGACGACCCCTCTCCGATTTTAAAATAAATAGTCTCAATCGATTGCCCAGCAAAAAATAATGTACCTACATATTTTTTTTTTTTATAGTGACTGGTTTAGTGGTGGTGTGCACCACTGTCATGTGACAAAATTGAAGAATTCTTCATAAGGGACCTCATTGAAAGTTGTTTTAAAAAAAACTACTAAAATGATCGCAACGAGTGATAGCTCGTTGGAAAGGTATTGAATCATGTTTCAATTGAAAAATAAAATGTTCCTAATTTTTCTCAGAAATTTACCTTTTTTCCCATGAAAATTAAATTTTCCCATGAAAATTAAATTTTCCGATTTTCCACAGAAGCTCCTAAATTTTCCGGCTAATTTTATTTTTTTTGGATTCCTCATAATTTTTGCTTTAAGAATCAGCAATAAAAAAATGGGCCCCGACTCCTTGTTTGGACAGGAGAAGAGCATTGAAGAGACCACCTTGTTCTCATTGTTTTTATATTTTTTATAATTGAATTATTTTTAATTATTTAACAAGAAAAATTAGAAAAATCGAGCTATCACTCGTTGCGATCGCTTTAGTAGTTTTTTTTAAAACAACTTTCAATGAGGTCCCTTATGAAGAATTCTTCAATTTTGTCATTGGCATTGGAAAAAGGCCCTTTTTCAAAAAAGTACCAATTTCAAAACTGTCCTTCTCCAAAAAAAAAAAAAAATTAACAAAAAGTTCCCTTTACAAAAAAAAACTACCAAAAATATTTAAATAATTACCAAAAAAGTCCCTTTTACAAAAAAGTACCAAAAAATGTACTCTATTCAGAAAAAACTACCATAAAAAAGCACATTTTCCAAGAGAAAAAGTAGCGAAAAAGTTAATTTAAAAAAAAAAACGTACAAAAAAATTTTCTTTTTTACCAAAAAAAAAAAAAATTACGAAACTATTATTAAAAAAGTACCAATACATTAAATTTTCTTAGAAAGTAACAATTTAAACAATGTCCTTTTCCAAACAAAAAAAAAAAGTACAGAAATTTTCAAAGTACCAAAAACTCTTGTAAAACAAGTACACACCAAAAAAATGTTTTTCTAAAAAAGTAACAATTTCAAAAAAGTACTTTTTTCCTAAATAAGTATCTTTTCCAAAAATAAGTAACGAAAAAGTTCCCTTAAAAAAAAAAAACTGCCAAAATATTTACCTTTTTACTAAACAAAAAAGTACCAACAACATTTTATTTTTCTACAAAAGTATCAATTTCAAAGCAGTAACTTTTCCAAAAATAAAGTACCAAAAAAGTTTCTTTTTGAAAAAAAAATTACCAAAAAATTACAAAAAAAATTTATTTTTCTAAACTGGTACCAAATGGTACTTTTTCCAAAAAAATATCTTTTCCAAAATAAGTGCTTTTTCCAAAACAGTACTTTTTCCAAAAAAAACATTTTACCAAAAAAGTACCTATATCAAATTTTTACTCTTTCCAAAAACATCACGTTTTCCAAAAAAAAATTCATTTAATTTTTTTAAAAATGTAGCAATTTTAAAAATAACTTTCTGTATCTTCCAAAAAAAAAGTACCGAAAAAGTACCTTTTCCAAAAAAAAAGAACTAACAAAAAAATTTAATTTTCCATTTTTTAAAAAAAAACTTCCATTTTTTAAAAATTAGCGAAAAGTTTTTAGCTTTTCTAAAAAAAGGTAACAAAAAAAATTAGCTTTTTCTAAAAAAGTAGCAACTTCAAAAAAATAACGAAAAAATACATTTTTTCAAAAATAAAATAATAGTTTGAAAAAATTACTTTTTCCAAAAAAAATTTATAATTTTTTAAATTAGTCCCTTTTTACATTTTTTTTTTTTGTATTTAAAATTTAAAAACAAAATGAAAAAAACAACGCTCAATAAAAAAAATCCCGGTTCAACGAATGTCAAACTTTACATACTGAATTAACGCTTTAAAGAACAAGTCAAACGAAGGTAAAAAATATATAAATTTAAAAAATATAAATAATAATTGCATAGTTTTGTTTTTTATTTACAAACAAAAAACTTAAATCTTTGCTTAACAAATATCTCGATTTAACGAACAAACTTAACGTCCTGTAATTCGTTTAACCAGAATTTAACTAAATTTTCTACAATTTTGTTATAATTACGTTCTAATTTTCTACACTTTTTCGCGATAAAGCTCTATCATGTTAAAATTGTTAAAATATTTCGTGTATCTTTTTAGTGTATATTTTTAATGTATATAAATAATATATGTATATATATATATAACGGTGTGAGTGACTGACTCATTTGTGAGTGACTGACTCAATGGTGAGTGACTGACTCAACATCGCCCAGTCTAGACCCCTGGACCTAGGAACTTGAAATTTCCAAGGGATTTTCCAATACTCCCACGGAGAGAGCCAAAAAGTAAAAAAAAGTTTTCCGTTTTTGGAAAAAAAGTGACGGCATTTTAAAAAAAAAGTAACCGTTAGTTTTTTAACAAAGTAAAGTAACGTTTTTTTTTTTAATTAACGTTTTTTTCAAAAAGTAAATGTTTTTATTTTATACGTAAAAAAGTAACTGTTGTTTAAAAAAAATAGCGGTTTTAAAAAAAAATATAATGCGTTTTTTTTAAGTAACTGTACTTTTAAAAAATAACGGGTATTAAAAAAATTAACGGGTTTTTTAAACAAAAACCACGGGTTTTTATAAGTAACGGTACTTGTGAAAAAATAACAGGCTTCAAAAAAAGTTTTTTCCCAATATGGAACTCTTTTTTAAAAAAAGTAACGGTATTTTTCATCTGTGCAAGAGTAGTGTCAGATACTGACTGACTCAAGATCGCCCAGCCTAGCACCTGGTCCTAGAAACTTTAAAATTGACATATAGGTTCCTCCTGGGAAGGTGACCTCCACTAAGACGGGATTTTTTGATATTCCAGCCGACATGGCCAAAAAGTTGGAAAAGTCCTCCTTTTTCCAGACTGGATCAACATTGCACAGCCTTAACAGCTGGGCCAAATAACCGAAAATTTGTATACAGTTTCCTCCAGGAAAAGAGAATACGAATAAGACAGAATTTTTTGATACTCCAACGGAGATGGCCAAAAAGTATTTCGAAAAAATGTATTTTATTCCAAAAAAATATCTTTTTCCAAAAAAAATACTTTTTCCACAAAAAAATACTTTTTTAAAAACAAGTGCTTTTGCCAAAAAAAAAAAAGACTTTTCCTGGAAAAAAATGCTTTCACCAGAAAAATTACTTTTCAAAAAAAGAACTTTTTTCAAAAAAAAAAATACCGGAAAAGTCCTTTTTTAAAAAAAATAAGTATCTTTTTCAAAAAAGTATTACTTAAAATAAGGACTTTTTCCAAAAAGCAAATTTTCCATAAAAAACATTTTCCAACAAAAAATTATTCCTTTTTCCAAAAAAACCTACATACTGTTCTAAGAAGTATTTTTTAAAATGTTCCAAAAAATACTTTTTCACAAAAAATATTTTTTTTAAATGCAACACTGAGCGCAAATAATAACAAATTTTAAAAAAATCTAAAAAAAACTGAAAATTTGTTTAAAATTTGAAGAATACATAAAACAAGTTTCATGTTATACCGCCCAACAAGCCGGCTCTCTGACTTAGGTGTAAGTCCTCAGGGACTTGAGTCGAATTAGGGAAGCATTTTCCTTCTCCTAATCCTATTTTCGACCTAACCTAACCCTTCCTGTTATATTAATTTTCATGATCATGGCACGATGGGTTATTTCCAAAAAGTTCTACAAACAAAAAAGTACTTACTAATTAAACATCGCCCAAATGAAGACCTCCACTAAAACGGGGTCGTTAATATATTACTGGAAAACATAGAAACGAGTAAAGAGTCTCATTTTACGACCATTGGCTAAAAAGTTGAAATATAGGTTTTCTGCGATGTGGGCTAATACACTGAAAATGCACTTAATTAATTTTCCACTGGAAACGTGGTATTACCGGGATTTAAAATGTGAAGTTCTCATGTTAATCAAATTATTAAGCTAAATCTGAAACACAAAACATAAGGTGATTCCAAAATGGGCGTATGAGTAAAAATTTGGTTTTTGAAAAATTTTATAAAAACAGGGAAACAAGGGGTTTAAAATGTATCCTACTGTCTGCTCGATTACTTAATCTTCGAAACATTAAATTTTATATGGAGTTATAGAAACATGCGCACTGAAAAGGGCCTATTAGGAATTTGAATATGAAGAGGATAGAATGTTTTCAGAAATAGCCTGTCTTAAACCCTGTTCCTGAGATAATGTCTGCTCCGGACGCAGCACCTACAAGCTGAATTTCAAGTTCCTTACGCCAGCGGTTTAAGCTTTGTGATTAATCCAAAATTTTCTTATTTAAAACCAGTGGCTTTGGTGAGTTCCAAAAAATTTGTTAACAGAAGGAGACTTCTTCCTTTTTATCCGTCCCCTAAAAAGTTTAGAAAAAAAAATTTCAAGTTCAATATTTTTTATATTTTTTACCACGTTATTATTGAAAATTCTCTCCGGTAAATTAGCATATACTTCAGGGAATACATATTCTAAAATTTAGATTTCTATTTCTATCTTTTCACTTTTTGCTCCGTTACGTAAACAATTCCAATAATCCCATATTTGTGGATGTCTACTCCAGAGGAGGAACATGTCGACTTTCAAAGTGATTAAGTGACCCAGATTTTTATAAAGTTTTATTTGAAATTCCTAAAGGTATATTGTAGGTGCTTTAGCCCATAGATCATTGGCTAATACACTTGAAATTTCAGATTTTTAGCAGAAGGGGTTTAAGCAGGACGATAAGGGGAAGACTTTTTATCTTTTTGTGACACATACTAACAATTTCCTAAAATCGTCATTAGATTATACGACGGAGAAGGAACCTTAATGACAAATTTCAAGTTCCAAGCTCCAGCGGATTAGGCCGGTTAGGTTGGGTAACCGTTTGTAAAAAAATGTTTCGAAATTTTTTACTTAGTAATAAAAATACATCGTAAGCCGCTATGGTTCGGACCATAGTGTGTACATATGGGGTATTTTGCAAATAGGATACTACCTCATTATAAGAAGGCATGTTCAGTGACTCAAGCCGATCTACACATCTTTATTGGGCATCGTTGGAATGTGGATTTGTCGCAATTTCATTAATTACTAATCTAAACTAAACTAAATTTCATTTAGTACTAATCATGAATATAAATGTTTTTATACAAACAAAAACTAATTCAAATTTTTAATTATAGGTAAATAAAATCCAAATACAAACTACATTGTTATGAAGCTTCAAACTCCTTTGGTGAAAGTGTACTGGCAGGGATCTCTGTTTTCCTACAAAGTAATTTGTAATAATAGTAATATTTCAGTACCAAAAAATGTAAAAATGTCCTTTTAAAAATTTGATTATTATTTAAATTTAAAATACACCACTAAGTTTTTTTTTTTATATCTAGAACAAAAACCAATTGTAGGGCCACTTTTGAGAACATTCACTTACAAATGTTCACAAAAAAATACGTGCTGATGCTTTTTCTTAAAACTTCTTTTCTTGTTACAAAACTGTTAGTTTTTATATTTTTATTTTACTTTTTTCACTTCATTTCATAATTTTTTGTTTGTTTGATATTGTAATAAACTCTTTTTGTAACAAACTCATTTTTTAGCAACACTTTTATTTCGTGTGTTACATTTCATGGTTTGTAATAAATCAATCAATATTAAATGCAATATTCCATTTGATTAACAATTTAATAAAGTAATTTAATTTAAATTAATTTATTCTATTGGGATGTAATTATTTTTAACTTGTAATACATGTTATGCATTAGGGGATTCTAAATGCATCATGACATACGATAGATACGAGAAGTTACACCAGAGCAGTAGCCCGAAGGTAGTGGTGCGTAGGGTGGTGTTTGTTTTTGTTAATATTATGTGTAAGTAAAATTTGGCTTTGATCTAGTATTCAAAAATTATATGGCATTTTTCAAAATTTTGAAAAAAACAACTTCAGCCAAGTTTTAATAGAAACAACACCGCAGAGGTTTTGTTCAACAACATACGAATATTTGTCTTACACAGGAGGATAAAATCATCTGACCCATTTTATGTAAAGACAGCCCTGTATTCTGATTTTATGTATATATTTGATTACCAAAATTGTAGATTAAGCCCGCTATTTAACGTTTTTTATTTTTATATTTTCAATTTTTACGGGCTAAGCGATTTTTATCATTAAACTACACTCATAAAAATAAGTTGGTACAAAAGTTAGTAAAACGTCTTGTAAATCAGGTATACTATTTTTTAGCAATTTTTTTTGCTAAACTCGTGTTTTCAGCTAAAATGTTTGTTATACTTATTCAGCACTTACCTATTTTATACTAATGCTTTACTAATATACTAATGTTTTACTAATTAATTTTGCTAAAAAAATTGTGCTGATAAGCACATTAATAGTGTGGACGACAACCAGATTGAAAGATATACGCAGAATGAAGCAGATGTCGCGGCATGTCAAGATGTAGTAGAGAAGAGGAAAATGATACTGAAATGTACAACTCTAATAAGACATATAAAAAAATCAACCATGGAAGACTTTTGTATCTCTTTTTCATACATAAAACAAAATTGAGGATTAAAACAACTTAAATTTTGCGTTGTCACCGGCTTGTGAAAATAATTGTCTTTTAATAAAATAAAAGACAAAGTAAAATATTTAAATTTAATATGTATTTCTAAACTAAATGTTTATAGATTTATAATCTAGTGTGGTCTAATTGCAAACAAACAAACATACACAGACATGTAGACAGAGTAAAGCGAAAGACAAAGACACACATCATAGGTAGATTTTTATGGTTCCTTTTTCTTATTGGAAAAAAAGGGTTGTTTTTTTCGTTTCGTTTGGTTTTGTTTATTTTTTCGTTTCGTTTCTATAATTATCTTTGGCAGTTGCGTCCTTTAAAAGAAAGCATCATTTAGACTACCATTGATGTAAGTAGTTGAAAGAAAATTTTTGTTATGTTTATATATTTATTTCTATATATTTTCAGATATTAAATTAATTCATGTCGTCAATGTGGGAAAATGAAAATTTTTATATTTCGTAATTATTGTAAATTATTTCTAAAAGAATCACAAAAATAAGATTTATGACTTTCAGCAAATATATTAATTAACTAAATTACAATTTTCTTTCAATTTTTTTGCGTTTTTTTCAGTCTACTAAAATTCAGCAAAAAATTTATTAATTTTTAGCAAGGCTTCTTTATTTCTAATCTACTAAGTGTTAGCAAAACTATTGCTGAATCTACAAATTTTGTTGCTGAAAATCAGCGACATTAGCAAGTTTTTTGCTAGCACCCTCCTGACTAAAATTTTGCTGACTCAGCAAAAATTTTTGCTGAGTGTAGTAATTGACCTTTACAAAGCTTTGGCTATTCTGGAGGCTCTAGCTTTTCTAAAGCGTCGAGTTCTGATGGGATATTTTTTGTATTTAGGTTGAAAGCTCGCTATAAATTAAAAATAACTAAAATATTTCTAGTTGAAAAAGTTTTTCTAACAAAAAACTTACTTACTTTTGTGACAAATAACCAGTCAGAAAAAGAAAAAACGGACCACCACTGGCAAGGCACTTTAGTAAGTGGTCCAGCTGCTGGCAACAAGTGCATTTCCAAGCCCAAAATGATAAGATCATTAGACAAAAGGTCCTTCTGTTCAAAAAGTGTCGGACAAGCTCTGGGGAAAGATCGTTGGCAAAATGTTTGAGAACCATGAAAATTATTGTCTAAAAATTTGTTTTCCAAAATTAAACTTAAAAAAATATACATGTATACTCTCGCCAGGATTCGAATAATGGCCGCCTGATTGACAGTCGACAGCTCTAAAGACTGAGCTAGTGACACACTTAATACTTAATAGACTAAATCGTGAGTTCCTGTAGAAATATGTCAGCACTGGCATAAGGCTTGATGGCAACAACTTGTCAATGTTGAAAAAACAATAAACAAATAAGTTGGTCTTTTCCAGAAACAAAAAAGTAAATTTTATATGAAGCAAATATTAAAAAGTAAAAAAAAAACACGAAAATATGTTTGCCTGAACCGGGCTCGAACTCAGAACATTCCTGCTACAAAAATATATAAACAAAGCATCATCATTTTTATAAAAACAATGCTTTACTAGTGGTTAGAATTCTGCACCGACTGTAATTTCTGACTGGTCCTTCCTGCAGACGACTGAAATTATTGTAAACCAAATACTGCCAAAACGAAAAAAGAGAGAGTAAAGTGATAGTTTGATGTCAGAAAATTTACAAGTTTTTATATATTTGCCAGTGAAAATGTGTAAGCAGAAAAAAACATACATATTATGGAAAAATTTTGCTTGTATTTATAGAAAACAAAAACAAATTTTAATTAATTTATATTTTTTTTTTTATGAATTTTAACTAAAAAATTTGAAAAAATCAAATATGAAAGAAATTAAAAAAACATTTTAAAACGTTTCTGGTCTTCGTTTTCAATTTAATTTTATTCTTTGCATAATGAACACTTGATTCTGTGCTATTTACAATCGGCTGTTCTATTTCACTAATTCTTACGAATTTTCCGTTCGGTTACTTTTTTGTATATTTTTGCAGTTTTTACTGGACTTTACATTTAAGAGTTGCTTTATAAATCACAATATTTTGAAATAATGGCAACATTTGTAAAATTTTCGAGTTTATTCTTGTTAGAAAAATACATACGAACTATAACACTATTTTGACTAATAGCTTAAAATAAATGATTTTGTATAACCTGTCGCTGGTATGATGACGGTGGTGGTGTTGGATCCATTGGTGGTATAAAAATTACAGTTAGAAATCCATTACTAAAATTGTTATAGAGCATATAGTACAGGTGTTGGGATTTTAATAATATAATGGGTATTTAAGTATTCGGTTGCCAATTTCGTTGCAGGTGATACTGCTCAGGCTGCTGTTGTTGTTCACATACCATATAACATTTAAGGCTTACGAACTAGTCTTTTTGGGTCCTTTTATTATTTGGGCAATTTGTCAATATACATTCTTAACCGCAACATTTCTAAAACAACTTTAATTTTGCGTTGTCACCGCCTTGTGGAAGTAATTGTATTTTAATTAAATAAAAGAACAAATAAAATATTTAAATTTAATAAAGATTATATGTTTCTTTCTAAGCTAAATGTTTATAGATTAATAATTTAGTGTGTTCAAATAGCAAACAAATATACAGACAGATAGACAGACTAAAGCAAACGACATAGACACACATTTTATGTGGGTTTTTATTTTCCTGGTTCCTATTGTAAAGAGAGGGTTGTATATGTCATATTCTGTTTTTTTTTCGTTTGTATAATTCACAAAATGATAAGATATAGATATGTATTTTCTCCCGCTGAATTCAGAAATCAAGGTTGAATTTTTTTATGGAACAGATTCTTGAGATATTGTAATTATTCGACCTTTTTTCACTTGACAAATGTCTAAATGGGTACCCAAATGTTGTGTATTGAGATGACGAACAAACTTGTATAATGGGATCTTTGATTGGTAAAGCGGTTCAAAATATATCGATGAAAATACCAGTACGACACAAAAAAAAAGTAAAAAAAGTTTTTCATATATAGCAAATTAACAATATAAAATACTTTGTTCAATTGACACATAAATTAACTACTGACGAGTCTCAGGAGGGGAACGAAGCTGCGGCAGTCTTGTGTATCTCTTGTGTCCGTAAAATTTTGCAATAAAAAATGTTTTCTTCTTTTCCTTCTTGTAAAGAGACTAACTAAAGTAAAAAAATAGGACACATTTTCAAAAAAATCATATTTTACAGTGATTCTGTGCCGACGAAAAAGTACAAATCGTTTAAAAAAAAAACGTCTTGTTTCTCTTCATGTACGTAAATATGATACTTTTACGTAAGAACTAAGATAAACCAGAAGAAAATCGACCGAAAAATGACAAAGTTATAAGCAATTGAGTGAATAAATCCAAATCTCCTATTTTCCGAATATTTTATTTGTTTTTGGACAATTTATGAGTTCAATCACCAAAATACTGCTCAGTATAGGCAAAACCTACGCAACTGTTCCCTTAGACCCCTGACATTTTGCTTTGACAGCGTCTATAAAACGTAGTGTCGGTTGTTTGCACAACCGACAATCACAAATTTGATTGAAATTATATTTCATTGTGTGCACAAGAAATACTAAAAGAAAACAAGAATTTGAGTGCGTAAACAATCCAAATAATTTCTGTTACGTGTGTGGCAATTTTGTCCCCCAACCAAATAGACGTAGATTCACCGATTCATTACAACATAATTATCTGCAATATTTTGGAATGTTTTGGAATAGCACCTGCAACTTTGCATGAGCAATGGACACCAATTAATGTTTGTATATCGTGACATATAACTCTTGCCGCATGCACAGAAAAAACTAAAATCGACTTTCAATTAAAATATTTGTTGATTCAATTAAAAGTTTAATTGAATTCGGTCCAATTAAAGAAATTGTAGTATCAATTAAAATAATTTGTAACTATTTAATTGATTTCATTTTCAATTAACATTTTAATTATATATATTAAAAATTTAATTGAATGTTGTTTTCCATTTCAAATAAATTTTTAATAGATACTATTAAAACTTTAATTGAAATTTTAACCAAAACCGTATTAAAATATTAATTGAAATTGGATGTAAAAAATCAATTAAAATTTTAGTAGAAACCCGATGTAAAAATCAATTAAAATTTTAATTGAAATCCGAAATAAAAAACAAAAAAAGTTTTAATTGAAACGTAAAAAAAAAAAATTCAATTAAAATTTTAATAAAATGCATTAAAACGTATTTTTATTGATACTATAAATAAATTAAAGCTTTTATTAAATGAATTAAAGCTTTCTAATAATAGTAATTGAAATTTTAAATAAAAATGCTTGAATGGTAAAAATTTTTTTTTTATTAAAAATAAATAAATTAATGTAATGCAAAAAATATATTAATTAAATATTTTTTGCTTTAACAAAAGAAAAAAAAATAACGGGTTTGTATTCATAGACAATAACATACTTTTTCTCCTTTTTAGTTGAGATCAAAGTTATGCCCCTATCGTATTCTAAGTAGAGCAACTTTTTCAAAAAAATGTTTGAAGAAAATCAAAAAAACATATACTATGCAAAGGAAGTAGTTTTCTTCTAGGATAAAATTTGGAACTTCGTTTTGAAAATTTAGTGTATTTTAGTTGTTTAAAAATTTACATTTTTAATATCTCGTGCTTAATAGCGTTAACTTTAACATATTTTTTAGAAACTGGAAGATCATATAACATAGATTGTATAAAATTATAAAAATTTTTAGACTCCTCTGGAAATTTTAGATTAAAAACAAAAAAAATTTTGAATAAAATGTCTAGCGCGTTTAATATAGTTAGACACGGAAATTTTAGATCATCAAAATAAACGTGAAGACCAAGGTTATCACCTAGAAACAATCCAATTATAAAATGATCATGTTTAATACCGTCTTTTGTTTTAATATCAACACCTTCGGTTTCCAATTTTTTTAATGTATTTACCAATGGTTCAAAGCAACCATTTCCATAAAGCTTTATGTCAGACGATTTCAATGTACAAGCCAAAAAAACTTTGCTTAATTTTGAAGATTTTTGTGGAACGCAAGGAAAACTGTAATAAAAGTTACACGTAGAGTGCCTGTTAGATTTTGGACCGATTGGATTATTAATTGCAAAATCATCAGCATACAGAAAGAATGGAATCACAATTTTATTAGGATACAGACTTTTTTTTGTTTCCAAAAGTTGCCTTGAACAAAATTAATAAACTTAGTATCTTTTTCCGTATTTTCAATATGATTTAAAACTTTATCTAAGTAATCGTTTCGCTCGAAAATTTTTTTGAATTGAAATTCAAGAGGCATTACTGTTCCATTAGATTCAGGATTATTTTTAATCTTAAACGACTCAACAGTTCCAATTAGATCACTTTTTTTAAATGTTTTACTAATTTAAAATCTGATTTCACATTTTCAAACTAATTTTTAACATCAGCTACAACATTTGCTATAGGCTTTTCAATAAAGTTAACAGGATTTTGACATTGTTCTATAAATTGGAGTACAGGATTTAATATTAAATCTTGTACTAAAGTTGTAATATTATTAACGTCTGAACGAGGCAAATTATTAAACGAATGCAGTTTAATGACAAATTTAGCAGCAGAATCACAAATTTCTTTAAGGTTTGTGTCGTAATTAAAACATGTTGGGTAAGATATATTTTTTGAAATCTGAATTGATTCACTTTCAAGATTTTGATTATCTTGAGTGTTTTCAATGTATTCCATAGTGGCAGTATCTTCTTCGAAACCTTGTTTATCTTTATTGTTATCGCCACATTGCATGGCATTACATTAAGATCATTAAAATGTTTGACCATGTGTTTGTTGTAAGACCGTCTGAGGTGAAATTTTGAAAAACAATTCCCAACTGTGCATTCGTATATAGTGTTCGACTTCAAACGATAATTATTTATATGGGAAAACAGTTTGTCTGCTGATTCGAACGTATTTTCGCACAAAAAACACTTGATTGTCATTATAAAATCCTTTTTTGTTGCACCTACTTTTAGTTTTTCTATTAGAAAAAAAAAAACAAAACAAAAAATTATGAAATTACCTATTGAAAAATCTCAAAATCTGAAGTTATTGTTTTTTTGAAATTATTGTGTTTTTAGTTCGAAAAGTCTTAAAAAAACAGTTTTTCGACAATAACATCAGATTTTAAGGGTGTATTTAAATTTGTAAATGTTATCAACTTAACAAGATCTATAACCACACTAAGAAGATGCTTCTTTTCAATGAGTTTATCAAAAAAGATTTGCACCCTTTAAAATCATGGAAAAGAATCATCGTCTCCATTTAAAAGATTTTCTTTAAAAAATTTGTATGCTTCGTTTTTTAGAATTTTTTCTTTTATTATAGATTTTATAAAAAATATTATTTCTTTTTTCGCGAACTAGGAAAAAATAATAAAAACACTTGATTTTTTCCTAACCTAGAAACCATGAAGAAAAAAAACAATATTGCGACTATGGAAAATATACTTAGGAGTCATCAACTCCTTAAAAAAATTATTAAAAATATATTTTTTTTTTTATTTATTTTATTCCTTTGTCGTTTGTTTGCTAAAAATTTTAGATTTTTTTTCTTTAAATAAAAAAGTTCTAAAAATAAAAGCGAAACAAAGCGTTCTGGAAAAAAAAGGAAGCGTCATTAAAAAACTGTTTACTCATTGTTTTACTAACAATTCACAATCAAATTCTTAACACGAACAATTTTAAATAAAATACAAAATTGTTCACTATAATTTGTTAAAAAAATTATGGAAAAAGTCTTTTTAAATTTATGACGCTTCCTTTTATATTTTTTATAAAATTTTTTTTCACTCGCGTCACGACTTCTCACCTTCAATACCAAGCAAGTAGTACAGATATGCGGATTCAGCGCCAACTAAAAAATGCGAAAGATAGATTTTTGAGGAAGATAAATTTTGGTAAAAAATAAAAAATTTTTTAGCCTTATGGAAAAAATACATTGCATTTTTAAAACTTTTTTAGCCTTATGGAAAAAATACATTGCATTTTTAAAACTTTTTTAGCCTTATGGAAAAAATACATTGCATTTTTAAAACTTTTTTAGCCTTATGGAAAAAATACATACACTTATTTATATATCAAGTTGCATTTAAATATTTTTGTTTTTATCTTTGCTAGTGGATATACATACAAACATACATATATACGTACAGACATTTAGTTTTTTTCTTTCATAAATTAGGTGTTTTGTTGTCAAGATCACTGACTTTTTTTTTGTTGTCAAGATCACTGACTTTTTATTTCATGTTGAGTATGGTCAAGAGTAATTGATTAAAAAAATGTATTGAGAAAGAAAATATTGATTTTGAGTGATTTTAAATTTTATATGATTAAAAAAAAATTATATATAAAAGGAAAATTTTATACTAAAGATTTTATTTATAAAATTCATCAGGTGAAATAAACATACAAAGTTGTTCTTCAATTTTTAATAAACTTTTTCGCTCTATTCACAATACTTAAAATGGTATGATAAAAAATTATCTTTTATGTTTTTATATTTCTATTTAATTTTATGCTTTTTTCTTTTTTTTATTTATAGAATTATCAGGAAATCATTAATGTTGGTTTGGGAATCAAACCTGAATATGTAAAAATTGATGATTTGTTGCAAAACGAAGAATTTCAAATATCTAAATTTGAATGGAAGGATAGTAATTATGGATCCAAAGTTGCTGTGTATTTGGAAAATAACACATGGTTTTATTTACCAGCAGGAATGAGTAAAGCCCTAACCAATCAAGACCCTTATTTAACCATGATGAATGATAAGAAATGGATAATTACATTTAAAGGGCGAATTTCACCTAACGGATTAGCTATTTTCGAATTAAAATATGATTAAATTTTTATATTTTATATGTTATATTATTATTCATACTTTCTTAAAAATTATTAAAGGCATTATTTAATCTTAAAAATTCTTTAAACAGATTTTAGAATTGTTAAAAGATATATTTTAGCATTTATAACATTATACATGTAACATTATAATTTTAATTAAATCTAAACACAAATAAAGAAAAACACAATTTTTATATTTTATATAAAAAATAATTAGAGTTTTATTAATTTCATATTGCATAACCGGATGTAAGGTAGACAGACATACTATTAATAAAAATATAGAATTGAAAATGCAAGTAAGCAGTTTCAATTCTATATTTTTATTTTATTCAATTTTTTTTTTTTGGTTTTTTTTTTATTTTGTAAGCACATTGACTTTTTAAAACTTTAATCATAATAAATATTAAAGAAGACATGTGTTTACTAAATAGGGTTCGTTTTACCCTACGCCATGCATACAAAATTATTTTTCACAATTAAAATAAATATTAGTATAGGGTAAACCAAATTCACTGTAAATGTTTACTTTTACTACAGCTCTAATTTTTTACAACGTAAGCATAAATTCAACTAACTCTTTACAAGTACAGTGAAACATTTTGATGTTGAACTAATTGGAGGTAATATTTAATAAATAATAACTGATTGTTAATTGCACAATTTAAAAAGATTTTACTGTGTATAATATGATCCTCGTTTAATCCAGGTTTATATATATTGAAAGTAGAAATAATGAGGTATTGTGTAAAACTACTTTCAACTAAAACTTTAATTGTAAAAATGCCTTCACCCAGAATAACCTGTGAGCTATGCAAACGTACCTTTGCAACCAAAGGTAATTTGAAGCGACATATTTTAAGGCTTCATAATTTTACCTTCATTAAGGCAAAATCCTATCGGATTGTGGTTAAAAATGATATTGGCAATGAGGAATTAGTCGGAAATACTGAACGAGGGGTGTCTAAAGATGATACTGTCAATGATGAATTAATCGGAAATCTTGAAGGGGTGGTGGCTGAAGATTATACTGTCAATGAGGAATTACTCAGGAATCCTGACCAGGTGGTTGTTGAAAATATTGGGGAGAATGATGAAATAGATGTGAATGCTGATCAGGTGATGGCTGAAAATTTAATACAGGAGGTAATAATTTTACCTAATATAAATAAAAATGATATTGGCAATGAGGAATTAGTCGGAAATACTGAACGAGGGGTGTCTAAAGATGATACTGTCAATGATGAATATAATCGCCATCTAAATGATGGGTGTGATAATGTATTTTTATCTATTGAATAAGTTTATTGTTAAGATTTAAATAAATTTTTCCAAATTAATTTTATATTTAAATTTTTATTTTTATTTTTGTAATAGAAATAAAAAGATTTTTATATTGTTTTATTTTGTTCTTTTTTTATTACTAAAATTTTATTAAACAAATTATAACTTAAAAATATTTTTAAACATAGTTACTATTAGTAAATCATTTAAAACTAAATTTGAATAATTAAAAAGATTTAAAAATTTTTTAAAAGATATATTTCTACATCTTAAATATATAAAAATACAACAATAAAGACCACATAAAACTGAAAAATTACTTTGAACTCGTTTTTGATTAAATATATATGATTTCGAATTTCTGTTTAAAAATGTTACAAAAGGAGTGATGGGTAATTGACCAGCCGGGCAAAAATATTCGGCAGGTTTGTTTTTCGGGAAATAAATAACAACCCAATGCTCTCCTGGTTTATAAGATGGATCGGTGTTAGCGATATAGAATGATGGTTTTACAACATTTTTTGGTAGCTTATCACTAGCATAAACACCTTGGAATTTGTTTTTAGCTAGATCAATAGAATTCATAATCTGTAAGATCTTGATTGAATTCATAGTGTTTGAACAATTGTACGAGACTTGTCAATTTCAATAAAACTATCAAATTCACAATATACAAGACAAGTAATGGCTTCAGAAATAGGTTTTCCAAAACGACCTTCAATACGAATAGTTCCTTGGTTTATCAGATTCCCACAATGAGAATTATTGCTGTGATCGGGAGTTAAATCAAAAGCTAATAAAAAGAATCCGTTATCCAAAAGTTCTTTTGTTATCTGATGTCCTTTATCAAAATGATGTATTCCGGTTCCTTTAAATAGTGTTTGATATCCACGTGTGCTTATTACACCACCATTATTATAATTAAATTCAATTGGTTGGGCCGGGTATTGCACTCCATTAACTACTAGATTAAATCGTTGTAAATTAAAGTGCTGGAAATTAAAGGGATTTTCATGTCGATCACCTGTGTATGCCTTGTTAGTTACCATACCAAACATTAAAAAATTAGGTAGTTGACCAAGAACAACATTGTCTAGAATTAATGAATGATTACCAGGATGTATAGTAAACGTTTTCATTTCTACTCGTTTATAAGGGTAAATAGCATTTTTCGATTGTAATTCATTATGATGAGCCATTAAGATGTTATTGTTTATTGTCAAATGATTTATATATAAATTAGCTTGATGAATTTTAATATGGGATTCATTTTTAGTTACATTTTCTAAAATATAAAATTCTGGTTTTTCCAAGTTTAATGTTACTTTAATATCAACATTATTAAGCAGGTATTTATGTTGATTAAATACATCTGCATGAAGTTTTCCTAAAAGTTCAACTTTTTTACCATCCTTGAATAATTTTTTCCGTTTGTCCAATCCAGGATTTTCTTTTTCAACTAATGAATTAATTTTATTTGTATCAACGGACCATCCACATGATTCAAGATGTGTGGACCTAGCATCGTTACCATAATTAAGCAATGTCTCCAAATACTCTCTGTAGTGATAGTTATTATCAGGTTGGGTCACATTTTTATTATTTAGATGAACGGTGCAATTTCGAAATAATGAATGAAGCAGATTGTTAACAATACTTCCTTCTCCCTTTAGCTCAACAATAAGTCTAAGATAAATGCTGTTAAGATCTCTATATGTTTCTCCATTTCCTAATGAAACAAATTCAATAGTACTAGAGTTATCTAATGATGCTATAGGGTTGTAAGATATTTCTTCAGTTTTTAAAACACTAGTTTGAATGGGTGGCGATTCAAATAAATCTAATTCGCTTTTCATACATTCTATAAATCCAGACATTTCCAATTTCCAAAAATATCTCTAATGTTCTTTCCTCTACAACGTTTTGATTTAATCTGTGGTTTTTGTTTTAATCGTTTTAGTTTTATACGTTGACCATTACCTCTTTGCATTATTTCTTTCAAATCATTTGCAACTTTTTTTCCTTTATTTAATAAAATCTCTTTAACAGGTTTTGTACCTATTTCATCTAATATTTCTTTTCCTATATCGATTGACTTATTCTTTAAAACATTTAATCCAGTTTTAAATAGAGGTTTCAAATGCGAAAATAGAGCTGAAAATATTGACCCTATTCCTCGTCCATATTGCACAATTCTAGGTGAATGATAAATTCCACCAATATTATGAACGTTCTTTCCGGATTGATTATTATAATAATTTGTATACAACGCATCCATGGTTATAAATAAATGATTAATTATTAAAACGTGCAAACGTTTTATATTTTTTTAAAATGTAGTGTACAATAAACGGGTATCGAGTCAATTATATTTAATTTTCGTCCTTCATCATTTCGAATCATAATGGATATATCATTGATATTAAAGGTTTCAATTGGATAATATTCCACTCTATTAAAATTTATGTAATTTTTTAGTGATGAAATAGAGAATTTATTGTTTCCAACATGTCTTGGTTTAATTATATCGGTATAAACAAAAATTATATCATTTATTTCGGATGATATTATTTTATTAAAATAGTCTGATATATTATCTATTAATCTATTTAATGAGTTTTCTAAAAAATTATTTGTTAACGCTAAAACCGATTCATCTATATTATTGATCGACTCTTTAATAGTTGTATCCTCTGCTTTACTATTTCTATCATTATTGATTTTATTTTCACCATCTTTATGGTCTTTGAAAACATTTGTTTGTTGAGTATTATCAGTATTTAAAGTTGTTTTAATTTGATCGGGAATCTTTGAAGAATTACTGTCCAGAATTATTTTTGTGCTATCATTTTGAGATGATTCATTTAAAAGCTTTTTAAATTTATTCTTAATGATATCATGTTCATCATTATTTAATTTAGCTTTTTTAGGTTTACCAGCATTTAAAAATGACTTTTCTTTATTTAATTTAGCGTTTTCAGGTTTACCAACATCTAAAGATGACTTTTCCAACGTACGTTTAATTTTGTTTTGATTGCTTTTTTTATGTAGATCTTGTAAAGAAAACGATATATTTGATAATCCAACTACCCATTGATCATCTAAGTTTAACGGCTGTTTTAATAAATTTGTAAATGTGTTTGGTGTATTTTTAAAAATATTTGCCGAATCGTTACTTAATAAAGTAACATACATATGGCTGTCTAGTGAATTGGAACTTATCTTTTAATAAAATGATTATTTAAGTTAATTACAGTATCTTTTATACGATTTTAAATTTATATGCTTATATCGTTACTATCAATCCATGAATTATGATTTTTATCGAAACCCAACCATTTAACAAAAAGCTTGTTTCCACTACGCTTTAATATTTTTTCAATTAAATATGTATTTGCAACAGTAGTTTTCATTAATTCATCTTCATAAAATCCACCTTTTATAATATTACCTTGAAGATCTTCTAACTGATATTTTATAGGACTTGTAACAAAAATTTTATTTATTCTAAATACTTCAGATGACCAATTTGGAGTATAACCTTTTTCGAATGTATTTTTATGCTTGCTTATTCGAACCAAATCGTTTATTTTGTATTTTCCCATTTTTAAAGTTTTTAAATTATTGTACACAGTATTTAGTAAGAGTTTTTCAGCTTTATTATTAACTGATTTTGGTGTCATTTTTATAGTTCTATGATATGAAGAATTATAATCTCGCAATAATTTTTCTAGAATATTGATCCATCTATAATTCCCCTGTAAACTGAAACTCTTCCACATTTTATTTTTTAAAGTTCGATTAAATCTTTCAACTATTGATGCTTTCATTTTTGAAAAGGTATGATAATGGTTAATATTTCAATTCTTTCATCAGATTTTTAAAATGTAAATTGTAAAATTCTTTTCCTTGATCAGTATGAAGATTTTTTGGTGCTTTATTTTTATTTAACTTAATAATTTCTCGAAATTGCTTCGTAATTTCGATACCAGATTTGGTTTTTACTGGTAATGCATAAGCATACTTTGAAAATACATCAATAGCGGTAAGTAAATATTTATAACCATCATTAAATTTAGCATATGGTATCATTTCTACTAAATCAATTTGCCAAGTATCTAAAATACCTTTTTGAATAAATCTTCGTCGTTTGAAGTTTCTTCTTGCTTGACGATGAAGTTCATTTACAAGAATTTCTTTACTCATATTAACTGATAGTTTGAATCAGTCTAATTCATTCAAATTTAGTTTATGAAAGCAAAAACATGTTGCAACAGTTTATATATCCATTTACAATGATGGTTTGTGGACCTTCTGGTTGCGGGATGTCTACCTTTATTATAAATTAATTAACAATCAACATTTAATATCAAAAAAGTTTGATAGAATTATTTGGTGTTTTGCAGAAAAGAATGCTGTACCATCAATTGATAATGTAGAATTCATAGAAGGGATTCCGGAAAACCTTGAAACGAATGATATGGAATCAACTTTAATAATTTTAGATGATTTAATGCTTGAATCATGTAATAAAAAAGTATGTGAACTGTTTACTAAAGGATCCCATCATAGAAATATATCTGTTATTTTAGTAACACAAAATATTTTTCATAAAGGTGCTTTTTCAAGAGATATTTCTTTAAATTCAAAATATATAGTTATGTTTAAAAATCCCCGAGATAAATTACAATTTCATTGTTTAGCTCGTCAAGTATACCCTTAGAACTCAAGGGCACTGGTTGACGTATATAATAAATGTACACAACATGCTCATGGTTATTTACTAATTGATCTTACTCAACAAATACATAACGCACTTAGATTTAGAACTGACATTTTTAATCAAAATTATTGTTCTATATTTTCACCTATTGATGATGAAATCAAATCTAAAATTACTGAAGGAGAACAAGCATATTCTCTATGTGCTTAAGAAAGCAAACCCAAAATTAAGAAATGCAATTTTAAAACATGTTGATGACATTGTTATTAAAACTTTAAATGAAATTCTATTCAATATTATGAATAAAAATCATAAAATTAACAAATACGTTTTTGAAAAAATAAAACCATATAAAAACACAATAAGAAAAGTTTGTTCACCAAAAACATCTGTAAGCGTAAAGGAGGATTTTTACCCGTTATAATATCTTCATTATTAAGCGGTGCAATAGGAAAAATTTTAGAAAATGTCAAATAATTTATCAAAGTTAATTGTTATCAAGCCAACAACATTTGATCAGATTAATAGAAAAATATCTGATTCAAATTTTTTACAACGTAAACTTCTCCCAATCTATGCATCTCATTCACTTAAAGATATTAATAAATGGTATGAAATTAAACAAGAATTAGCTAAATATTTAATTGGAAAACAAAAAAGTAATCCTCCACTGGAAACTAGAATTGAAAACAAATTGAAGAATTTACGTGATAATGAAACTCAAACTAAAAAAATTTATAAAAAACACATTAACACCCAAACTTTGGAGAATGAATTGGTAGATGTGGGTACCCAAGTGAATTTTAATTTACCAGAAGAGATTTTTGTAGGAGAAAGTGATGACAACTCCCTAGATATGGATACAACTATACAAAAAATTAACCATAACTCAGCATCTTTAACTGCTAAACGTCTTAAAAATTTCTCACATAAAGGATTACCGAAGGTTAGAAAATTAACAACAGAAGAAAACAAACCAGGCTTAAAACAAACCTTGCTATCATATCAATATTCACCTAGATTAACAAGAAAGCAACGAAAAGATGAAACTGACTCCGAAAATGTAAAATGGCAAAATATTTAATAAAAAGACATTGTTATAATTTGTAAAAATATTCCTGTTTTATTTATTTATATTTAAATTAGGATTTTTTAACAACTCAAGGTATAAATGTCCCCATGCTAAAGTATCTATTTTATTTTCACAAATAAATCTCTTATCATCTAAGTTGTTTAAAGCAACTTTAGTAATAAGTTTTATCACTATATAAACAATTTTTATAATTAATTATTTTTAGTCTGTCAACAACATTACGTTTTACTCCTTTAGCTTTTTTTATTTCTTTACAATCATCTAATAATATAGAATACATTTTGGATCTTAAACCAACGAATTCCCTCATAACAACACCATTGTTTTCATCTTTCATCATACCAAGAACTTTTTTATTTTTTTGTGGAATGTTAAACGGGTTATTTATTGGATAATCTGATGTGTCATAGTTGTTATCAATATCACTAATCATGTCTTTATAAAAATCTTCAGTGTGTATAGTGTAAACAAAAGAATCCGTGTCCATATAGTTTAGAAATATATTATCACCATATTTCGGTATCATAACTTCATAATGAAAATCATACATTTTAAATTTTGAAATTTCTAAAATAGAAAACCCCAAATAAATTGGTTTGTTATAATAAGAATGGGTTTTTTCTAACTCAATCGCTACCATATTTTCTTCAAATACACTAACCCAATTGAAGTTTGGTTTTGCAATCAAAGCGCGGGCTCCCAATTTTTTACCATCATTTTCCCAATGGCTTACAATTTTTACTATCTTTCTTTTGTCTATGTTTTCCATGGTTTTCCCATAGACAACATTATTCAATAATTTAAAAAAATTTTTCTCAAATGTAGTTTTAGCCTCTTTTCTATGTTTATTATTTAATAAAATATATTTTTCTAGCCATGGCGATTGTTTAAATTTTAGGACTCGATGTATTTTCTTGAGTTTTAATCCATGTTTTAAACATTGCATTAAATTTTTATAATGAATGACATAGTGCTCTTTGTCGTTTAAATCCGTTACTAATTTTTTCTGTTTTGCATGTGGTGTTTTTTTATTTTCACAACAAAATGGAAAATCATTGTGTTTTTCATGAATATGAAAAGGGTAAATTAAATCAACCTCTAGAATATATCCAATGTTGGGATTGGAAAACATCAAATTAACGTCAAAATTGTTCACATCATTTACCCATTCAAATTCACCCTCTGGTAATGCTTGCGACATTGCCCAACCATATAAATTGTTCGCATCCAAATACATAAGATATTTAGATGGTAAGTCTGGATTAAAATCAGTCATATACTTATTATTGGCTACAGAATGCCTTTGGGAACATTGTACAATTCCTCCACGTATTCCTTTTTGAATAAATAAGATCATATTTATATCTGTCAATAACTCTAAATTTATTTTGGTCATTTTAAGCATAGCTTCCCACGAAAGTCCAGGAGCCGTATAATAATGGAAAGGGTCTAATTTATATATGTCTTTACACACTTTTCTAAAATTTTCAAAAACGTCTACCAAAAGCAAAACATCCGTTTTCAAATACAACATTAAATAATCATTTAATGTTTTACATTTAAATGTTTCCCATACATTTTTCGCATGACAATAATCTTCAGGAGAACATTCAGTATCAGTTAGTTTATTAAAAAAGTCTTCTCTTTTCGGTAATAAGGTTTCATTTAGTTTAGATTCTGAATTTATATAATCATAAGGAAAACCCCCTTTCCTTATCAACAAATTAAACTCATCATCATTTGAAAATTGTGATTTAACAATTTTCAAATCAACTTTTGATAAATTTTTGACTAATAATTCCAAGCTTGAAGGCATAAATCTTAACGAATCTATAAACCTTATTTCTATGCTTTCACCATCCTCTGCGTATATAGTCTTTGATAAAGATATGTATAGCTCTTTGTTAAGTGGAATAATATTAATTGGCCCAGCTCCATTATCAAAATTATGTAGTTCTTTAGCAAATAAATGACAGTCATATTTAGAAAAGTTATGGAAAATTGCTGGAAAGAATTTAGCAATTTTAAAATGGAAATTACACTCTTTATGTGCAGGTCCCCTATATTGACCCGTAAGATGACAATGGTCTTTAAGTTTCTGTTGATTAACAATTGGTTTTTCGCAAATGTGACAAACATTTTTATTAATAAAATCAGTTCTTTCTTGATGTGTTAAGGGATTCATTGGTTTTACAATTTTTAAATAATTACTATACAAATACTTTATATCTTTAGCTAGGTACTCTACAAATTTTTTTGGGGCATCTATTCCCTTATATGAACAATACTTATCAATATTGGAATCAAAACTACATTTAATATAATATGCGAAAGCATAAGGAACATGCTTTTGAATATTTTTTGTAGGTTGAAAACTTAAAGAAGATGAATCAATATTTTCTAATATACACTCGAAATCGGCGTATATTACAAATGGAACATCAAGTTTTCTTTTATAATTATAAAAATTTAAAATAGACTTATCTTTTTTTGGAACCAAAGATACCCTTCTGTTGCAGTCATTGATGTGTGATGCTAATTTTTCTTCATTATAAAAATGTTGCAGGCAGTAATCACATAAGTAAAGTTTCCTCTTAGAATTATTTGACTGTTTACTAATTAATCTGTAAATATTAAACAGAACAATTTATAAGTAAAGCGAATATTATGCATATATGCATATATAATTTTTTTCTTCTTTTTTTTTTTTTTTGTTTTTTTTTTTTTTTTATCTTTCTTTATGTTAAACTTACCTTGACATAGTTTTAATCCAAACATAGTGTGCATTTGATGCAGATTCATCTTGAATATATAAAAGATTAGTATGTGATGGTTTAAGAGTTTTCGATTTATGATATGGTCCAACAATTAAACTCATTTCTTCGTCATATCCGAAAACATTCACACTAATATTAGGGTTTATCTCCTCAAACTTAGTGACGTCTTCTATTTTTAATGGAAACTTTAATCCAGTAAAATTTACCACACAATCATTAATATTTATTTCTGGAAGATTAATATTGAAATTATAGCTAGATGTTCGACACGCATGTTCATGTCTATTTACTGGTGCAAGGGCTGATATTATAGCCCATTTAAAACAATATACATCGTTGTTTTTGACGTTTATACATGCATGTTTGATTTCAAGTTTTGGTGGTAAGGGAATATATGTTGACCCTTTGAGGGGTTGATATTTATTTATATTTATTTCTAAACGTTTTAGCGAGATCAAAGCAAAATCACTGTCCCTTTCCTGGAATTCCTCCATCTGTTTTAAAATTATTTCAATTTTTCTTTTGTACTCCTCTATAAATTCGTTTACATTAAAGACTGCAATCATTTTTGATTGAAATTGTTTCAATTCAATTTCAGACATATCCTCATCTTTTTTATTAACATGTATATAAAACGCAAAAAGTCTAAGGTTAAACTTAATTGCTATATGAGATTTAAGTTCTGACTCAATTATTGAGGGTAAATTTTCTAAAGCATTGTTCATCAATTTTTCCGCTAACAAATTTCCCTCGTCCTGGTTTTCATAGACTAATGTTTTAATTCTATTTTTGAAACCAGGATATATTGTTTTAAAATTTAAACAGCTTTCGGTTTCAAATATATTTTCACTTTTAATGTTTTTTTTGGTGTGATTGTGAACTTATATGAAGACTCCAATTCCGTTCCGGAATATCTTTATTACATACATCACATTTTTTATATACACTTGATGACGAACCAGCCTCAATTGTATTGTCCCTTTGAGAAGTAGTTTCATTATCATAGTTAGATATGCGTGGGTTTTTTATATTGTTGATATCATGATTAACTATGCGTCTTTTAAGACTGCCAGCCTCAATTTTTTTATCAGCTTCGCAATTTGTTTGATGTCTTTTAAGGTTGAATTTTGTAGTAAATAATTTTTTACACATACTACATTCAACTTTTATATTTTCACTGTGTTTTGTTTTATTATGCATTTTTAAGTTACCTTTTGTTGAAAAGGACTTTTTGCAAATGTAGCACTCCATTTTTTTTTGATTTTAATTAAAGTTTTGATGTTTACTGAACAAAGTTTCAAAAACAATTAAATGTATAAAAATTCTAATTGTTCAAAATCCACATTTTCTTTCTAAATACATTTTGGTAATACTTACTCTTGACCATACTCAATATTTATCATGATTACAGTTTTAAAAAGTCAATGTTCTTACAAAATAAAAAACCAAAAAAAAACAGTAAAATCTTTTTAAAATTGCGCAATTAACAATCAGTTATTATTTATTAAATATTACCACCAATTAGTTCAACATCAAAATGTTTCACTGTACTTGTAAAGAGTTAGTTGAATTTATGCTTACGTTGTAAAAAATTAGAGCTGTAGTAAAAGTAAACATTTACAGTGAATTTGGTTTACCCTATACTAATATTTATTTTAATTGTGAAAAATAATTTTGTATGCATGGCGTAGGGTAAAACGAACCCTATTTAGTAAACACATGTCTTCTTTAATATTTATTATGATTAAAGTTTTAAAAAGTCAATGTGCTTACAAAATAAAAAAAAAACCAAAAAAAAAAATTGAATAAAATAAAAATATAGAATTGAAACTGCTTACTTGCATTTTCAATTCTATATTTTTATTAATAGTATGTCGGTTTACCTTACATCCGGTTATGCAATATGAAATTAATAAAACTCTAATTATTTTTTATATAAAATATAAAAATTGTGTTTTTCTTTATTTGTGTTTAGATTTAATTAAAATTATAATGTTACATGTATAATGTTATAAATGCTAAAATATATCTTTTAACAATTCTAAAATCTGTTTAAAGAATTTTTAAGATTA
The DNA here is from genome assembly GCA_021234595.1 of Delia radicum. Taxonomy (NCBI): domain Eukaryota; kingdom Metazoa; phylum Arthropoda; class Insecta; order Diptera; family Anthomyiidae; genus Delia; species Delia radicum. The sequence goes on from CM037851.1 coordinate 78,540,979, forward strand.
AATAATGCCTTTAATAATTTTTAAGAAAGTATGAATAATAATATAACATATAAAATATAAAAATTTAATCATATTTTAATTCGAAAATAGCTAATCCGTTAGGTGAAATTCGCCCTTTAAATGTAATTATCCATTTCTTATCATTCATCATGGTTAAATAAGGGTCTTGATTGGTTAGGGCTTTACTCATTCCTGCTGGTAAATAAAACCATGTGTTATTTTCCAAATACACAGCAACTTTGGATCCATAATTACTATCCTTCCATTCAAATTTAGATATTTGAAATTCTTCGTTTTGCAACAAATCATCAATTTTTACATATTCAGGTTTGATTCCCAAACCAACATTAATGATTTCCTGATAATTCTATAAATAAAAAAAAGAAAAAAGCATAAAATTAAATAGAAATATAAAAACATAAAAGATAAATTTTTATCATACCATTTTAAGTATTGTGAATAGAGCGGAAAAGTTTATTAAAAATTGAAGAACAACTTTGTATGTTTATTTCACCTGATGAATTTTATAAATAAAATCTTTAGTATAAAATTTTCCTTTTATATATAATTTTTTTTTAATCATATAAAATTTAAAATCACTCAAAATCAATATTTTCTTTCTCAATACATTTTTTTAATCAATTACTCTTGACCATACTCAACATGAAATAAAAAGTCAGTGATCTTGACAACAAAAAAAAAGTCAGTGATCTTGACAACAAAACACCTAATTTATGAAAGAAAAAAACTAAATGTCTGTACATATGTATATATGTATGTTTGTATGTATATCCACTAGCAAAGATAAAAACAAAAATATTTAAATGCAACTTGATATATAAATAAGTGTATGTATTTTTTCCATAAGGCTAAAAAAGTTTTAAAAATGCAATGTATTTTTTCCATAAGGCTAAAAAAGTTTTAAAAATGCAATGTATTTTTTCCATAAGGCTAAAAAAGTTTTAAAAATGCAATGTATTTTTTCCATAAGGCTAAAAAATTTTTTATTTTTCACCAAAATTTATCTTCCTCAAAAATCTATCTTTCGCATTTTTTAGTTGGCGCTGAATCCGCATATCTGTACTACTCAAGCAAAACTAAACACTTGATCTTGTTTTTTTGACAAACTCTGCACAAGTGTAGCACTCTCACTTAAAAAAAAAAAGGTTATAACGCTTTGTCTTAAAACGTAGTATTGATTTTTTTTTTTACTACTTATTAATTCAAATTCTTTTATTTTTTTATATTAGTTAGATAGTTAGGGCATAATTTTACACTTTTTAAACATATAACACAATTTTAACTTTAAACAGTAAAAAATAATATAATTTTACTCAAAACATATTAAGCGGTTTTTGTTTCTAATGTTTTGTCATTAGTGGCTACAAAAACAGGCAATTTTGTGTGCACAAAATTCATTTTCAATTAAACATTTAATAGATATGATTAAACTTTTAATTGAAAGTGAGTTTGAAATCAAACAAAAGTTTAATTGAAATTTTATTGGCAATAATTTTTTCTGTGTGGGCTTCTGGTTCATCACAGTAAGAATAAATTTATATATACAATTGAAGTAATAATAAAGTGAATGTGTATTCCAAATTAGACGAAACATGAAATTCGGTGTACCGATGATATGGAGAGTGCCGCTCTGCCATTTGGTTGATTGTTTGTTTTGCCTGAGCAACTCCACTGGTTTTGGAAAGAGTGCGAGGTGGGTTAATGCGACAGTAGGATCTGTTTCGCTTCCAGTTCCACAATGGTACCGTGAAATAACTCCCAAATTAAATAACTCCCAAAAATTTTCCATATAAATTGGGATTTATTTCACTATGAAATAACTCCCAATGCGATAGGACTTATTTCACAATCCTCTGTTAGAAATTATTTCGTTATGAAATAACTCCCAAATGAAATAATTCCCAACCAGGTTTTGTTGGGAGTTATTTCACTCCTTTTTGGCATTGGAAGTTATTTCACTTTTGTTGGGACTTATTTCATTTTCATTTTTAAATGTGATTTTATTGTTGGGAGGTATTTCATTTTTGTTGGCAGTTATTTAATTTCTATTAAAATTACATTTTGGTAAATTTTATGCATTTGTTACGGTTCTTAAAGTTGTCGTAAAGTAAATAATAGCAATACAATGAGTTATTTTACCAAAAGGTACGCAGTTCTTGCTAGAATTTTCGTAAGTAAAGATTAAAAATAATGGCAAATCTTGAATTTAAAATAATGAGTGGCAAAAGAAGAAATAGTAAAGTGTTATACGTAAAAGTGTTAATATTTGGTTTGTTTCCATACATAATTATTCGTTCACCCTGTATTTAATTATGTACATATTCTGTTTCATAATTGTAGAAATATTATTCTTTGAATTGTTTGTCAAGTCTAATCAAATTGAAAATAAAATTTTCTTGTTACTCACAATTTTACTACCAAATAGAAAACAACGCGACTTTTAACTCTGCTAACAGGTTATGGACCCAGTTGGTTAAACGCTAAAAAGGATAAAATTTGGATACTGTTAGTTATTGTCGTGTTTTTTTAAGAAAAAAAATCTGTAAAGGAAAAAAAAAAAAAATTATAATGGAGGAATTCAAGATAAGCAAGTTGGAAAATGCTAATGGTTGGACTCTGTGGAAATTCCAGGTAAAGGTGGTACTACGGGCTAGTAACCTTTGGGATATAGTAAGCGGAACAACAGAAAAGCCTGCACAAGCTGATAAAACTTTTGATAACTGGAATTCCTCAGACGCTAAGGCTCAGAAGGTTTTGGTAGTATCTATGGGTGAAGAGCCAATGTTGCACGTAATTAATTGTGACACTGCAGCAGCAATGTGGACAATGCTTGAAAGCGTGTACGAACAAAAGTCGGAGACGTCAATTCATTTGCTTCAACAGCAATTCTTTCAATACGAAAAGGCTCCTGAAGATGCAATTTCCGTACATATTTCAAAGTTGCAAAAGCTGGCTAGACAGCTTGAAGATCTTGGTGAGAAAATTTCGGACAACATGTTGATAACAAAGATTTTGATGACGTTGCCGGAAGAATTCAAACATTTCTTTGCGTCATGGGAAGCTACGGGTAAGGAAGAAAGAACTCTTAAGAATTTAACGTCAAGATTATGTATGGAAGAATCGAGATTGGGAATTCAACCCTCAAAATCCGAAGCTTTTATAGCTAAACAAGGAGGTAACCGTCATTTCAAGAATAGTCATCAAGTTAAAAATGATCAACATAATAAGGGCGCTAAATCCAATAAGAATGGTAAATGCTTCATCTGTAATAAGTACGGACATTGGAAAAATGAATGTCCTAACAACAAAAATCAAAGAAACTCAGGCGATAGCAATGCGTTTGTTGCAGAAAACTATGCTGCTGTTTCTGATGATTCCGACTGGTATGTGGATTCAGGTGCTAGTGACCACATGTCAAATAAGTTAGAGTGGTTCCGAAATTACATCAAGCTGGATACTCCAAGAAGTATTAGCATGGGTAATGGAGTAATAATTAAAGCAATAGGTAAAGGTGACATTTTTATAAAAGCTTTTGATGGTAAGGTCTGGAATGAAAAATTTCTGTCAAATGTATTGTATGTTCCAAATATAAAAGTAAATCTTTTTTCTACAAATGTATGTTTGGACAAGGGGTACAAAATGGAAGCCCAAGCAGATGAATGTGTTTTCAAACGTGATGGTAAAGTTTATTTAAAAGGTATAAGAGCGAATTCAAAGCTTTTTAAGTTGCTAATTAAGGTGCAAGAAGACGCAGGTAAAGCAAATGTTGCGGTCAAATCCAATTCTTTGCAAATTTGGCATGAAAGAATGTGTCATCAAGGCAAAGATCACATAAAAGAAGTGTTGATGCGCCACAACATCAAATATTCCGATGGTGATTTCTTTTGTGAAGGTTGTGTAATGGGCAAGCAACACAGAATGTCGTTTTCTAATAGCAAAAATAGAGCCAAGGAAATTGGAAGTCTCGTGCATACAGATCTTTGCGGACCAATGCAAGAAAAATCATTTGGTGGTGCTCGATTTATGGTTGTTTCTCTAATTACCGCTACGTTTACTGTATTAAAGCTAAATCCGATGTTCCTCAAGTAATCTCAAAATATTTTGATCAAGTGGAAGCTGATACTGGCAAAAAAGTTAAGGTATTAAGGTCCGATAATGGTTCGGAGTATGTCAACAAAGAGGTATGTGAAATTTTACGTAAACATAAAGTAGTACATCAAAAATCTACACCTTACACACCTGAACACAATGGTAGAGCCGAACGTGATATGAGAACTATGGTGGAAGCGGCTAGATCTATGATACATAGCAAGGGCCTTAGTCTTAATTACTGGGGTGAGGCAGTAAATAATGTTGTATTTATATTGAATAGGACAGGAAAAAGTCCACAAAAAGATAAATCTCCTTTTGAGTTGTGGTTTGGAAAAGGTCCTGAGATATCTATGCTTCATGTTTTCGGTTCAGATGTATATGTTCATGTACCGCAGGAAAAACGTAGAAAATTAGACCCTAAATCTAGGAAAGGCATTATTCGTTGGTTATCAGGAAAATAGCAAGGGTTTTCGCATTTGGATACCTAAGGAAAGAAAAATAGAAATCTCACGTAACGTTATTATTAGAGAATTAGAAGAAGAGTTTATAGTGCGAGATAATCCTATAGAATGTACTGATCAAAATATTTTAGGGGAGAATGAATCAACAGTAGAACCTACAAATATACATAGTGAAGAACCTTTATCTGAAATAGATTATACAGAGGAATTTGAGGACGCGGAAGATGTTGTAGTCAAGGAAAATGTAGAAACGGAAGATGAACATAACATGCAATATAATCGGTACAATTTACGTTCAGGAAAGTCCGATATAGTTCGGGATGAGATAAATTTTGCATTAATAGCCGATTGCGAAGAACCACTGAACTACGGAGATGCAATAAATGGTAATCTTTGCTTGCAGTGGAAGAAAGCCATGTGTGACGAGTATGATTCTCTTATGAAAAATGAGACATGGAATCTCGTACAACTACCAAAGGGCAAAAAGGCTATATCTAATAAATGGGTATACAAAATAAAGAGAAATCAAGATGGAGATGTTGAACGTTACAAGGCGCGGCTAGTTATTCGGGGTTTTACTCAACAACAAGGAATAGATTATGAGGAAACGTTTAGCCCCGTAGCGAAATTTACTTCCATTCGAATGATTTTAGGTTTGAGTGTGTCTTTAAATTATGTTCTTACACAATTTGACATCAAAACAGCGTTTTTATATGGGCATCTTGAGGAAGATATATATATGCATCAACCAATAGGATATAATGATGGTAGTGGTAAAGTCTGCAAACTAAATAAAAGTCTATATGGGCTTAAACAGGCTTCTAGATGCTGGAACAAAAGGTTCACAGAAATATTAAAGAAGTTTAATTTCAAAGTCAGCTCTGCAGATTCTTGCGTATTTATTGGTGAAATTAATAGTAAGAAAATTATTTTGGCTATATACATTGATGATGGGTTAATTGCGGCTGAATCCAAAGAAGAATCTGAAGAGTTCATCAAATGCTTGAGGGGTGAGTTTGACGTTAAGGTATTTAGCTCACTTTATTATTTAGGCATGGAAATAATACAAGAACCGTGCAAAATATTTGTTCGTCAAATTGCATACATTAAGAAAGTGCTTCAAAAGTTCAAAATGCAAGATGCAAGACCAGTAAGCACACCTGCTGAAAATGTTCAAACATCAGGTACAGCATCAAATAATGTAAAATTTCCATATAGAGAGGCGGTTGGGTCTCTTATGTACTTAGCAATAGCAACTAGGCCTGATATTGCATTTGCTGTCTCATATGCAAGTCGTTTTATGGATTCTTATAATGAAGAACATGTTGCTGGATTAAAGCGAATTGTTAAATACTTATGTGGAACTGTTGATCAAGGAATTGTTTTCTCTAAAGTTAATGATATTACTCTATTATGTTATTCAGATTCAGATTACGCTGGTGATATAGAATCAAGACATTCAACTGGTGGTTATACTATAATGTTATCGGAAGGTCCGATTTCATGGTCGTCACGAAAGCAGCAGACAATAGCTCTCTCCACTACTGAAGCAGAATATATGGCTGCCTGCGAATGTGTTAAAGAACTTATTTGGGTACAACGATTATTACAAGATCTAATGGGAAATAATCTTCAACGTCCTATTTTATATTTGGATAATCAGAGTGCTATAAAACTTGTCAAGAATCCACAGTTTCACAAACGTACCAAGCACATCGAGGTAAAGTTTCACTTCATTCGTGAAGTATATGAAAATAAAGGATTTTAACTTAAGTATGTGCCAACCTCGGAACAACTGGCCGATATTTTTACCAAACCACTTTTAACAAAATTAAGAAATTATTAAATATTAACTAATGTAAATGGATGAATAATTATTGAAACAAAAGTGGAAGTGTTAATATTTGGTTTGTTTCCATACATAATTATTCGTTCACCCTGTATTTAATTATGTACATATTCTGTTTCATAATTGTAGAAATATTATTCTTTGAATTGTTTGTCAAGTCTAATCAAATTGAAAATAAAATTTTCTTGTTACTCACAATTTTACTACCAAATAGAAAACAACGCGACTTTTAACTCTGCTAACAAAAAGTCGAAAATTAAATTTATTTAAAAAATTCGGCAGCTAGAGGAAGAAAATATTATACGTGTTACAAAGAAAACTGCAAGTCGCGAGTGGTTCTGGAAAACGCGCAGCAACTGATTTTATTGAGCCTAATCAGCGACCAACGGAAGCTGTATGAAGAACTTAAAGCGATAAACCAAATAAAAGATCAGTGTTTGGATGTTGCAAGTACTTTGAGCGCTGCTAACGCTGTTAACGGAATCCGCGAGAATTTCCGGAACCTGTGCTTAAGGAAAGTTAATAATCTATCAGGTTTTTCTTGCATTGCATTGTTAACAATGTTTTTCTTGTTTGTAATAAACAAAATCAAACACGGTCTGCAATATTTGACAGCAAAAGTTTTTGCTGCATATCCAAAGATTCCGACCGATGTTGTCAATATGTTTAAAAAAGAAAATATTTCTAAAAAGTTTGGATATACGTTTGCCACGACTCTAAAGACTTTGCGTACTGCGTTTTTTGCTGACTCAGCAACATTTTTTTCTGAAAATACTAACTTCTTTTGTGAGAGTATATACATACTTTTTTTTTTTTTTTTTGATGCAGCCTAATATACACTGACAGAATTTTCTTTCGTACTATTAATAAATGCCTTTGGTTAAGTTAGATTCATTAATTTAACGAACAACTTTTATGAAATTAATGAAAAATTCATCAAATTATATATGGGGAGCTACGAAATAACCCCCAATGAAATAACCCCCAAAAACCCCCAATGAAATAACCCCCAAAATGAAATAACCCCCAAAAAAATTGTGTAAAATTGTTTGGGGGTTTTTTCATTTTTTTGGGGGATTATATCGTCTTACGGTTTGGAGATTATTTCATTATGAAGCAACCCCCAATGAAATAAAGCCCAAAATTTAAATTCTTTGGAGATTATTTCATATGCAATTATTTTGGGGGTTATTTCATATTTTTTGGGGGATATTTCATTTTGCTAAAAGTGAAATTTTTTTAATATTTGTTAGTTTTTCTACGTGGCGGCCTGCGGCCGCTCTTAGGGGTTTTCTCCTCCATGGGACGCGGCAGGTGGCTTTGCTGAATAAAGTTTCCCTGCGCGCGTCACACTAGGGAAGATAATGAGACGCGCGCAGGAAAACTGTATTCAGCGAAGCCACCTGCCGCGTCCTATGGAGGAGAAAACCCCTAAGATCGGCCGCAGGCCGCCACGCATAAAAACTGAACAGTGTAACAAAAGAATCAAAAATATGAAAACAAAAAATAAAAAAAAAATTGGGACATATTTCATTTCTTTGGAGCTTATTTCATTGGGAGTTATTTCATTTCTTCCTTTGGGAGTTATTTCATTACGAAACAACCCCCAAATTTTGGGTGTTATTTCATTTTCACCTTTGGGGAATATTTCATTTCTTTTGGGTATTATTTCATTTTTTTTGTTGGGACTTATTTCATTTTTTTTGGGATTTATTTCATTGGGGGTTATTTCATTTTGTCGTTTGGGTGTTATTTCATTGGGGGTTATTTCATAGCGCCTATATATGGTATTATGATAAAATATGTTTGGTTTATCCTTAAAATAAGCAATACTCTATACTTTTTTTTAGCTTACCAAACATTTAGTTTCATCAGATTTTCTAACTATTTGAGAAATTTATTATAATACAAAAGTCTAAATAAGAGCATAATTTTGTTTTGGCTGCTTATGTAAAATGGTAATGCGATACTGTTTACATGTTAGTGGTTCGGTATCACGTCCAGTTCTGGGGGATGTAAAAAAGAAACAGAAAAGTTAAAAAAATATAAATAAGTAAAATAAATATTAATTAATATGAAACAGAAAAAAATGTTTTTATTTCATTATAAATAATTTAATGACCATATTTCATTAATTTAATGAACTTCTTTAACCATTTGTTTTAATTTAAATCGTTTCCTGACAAAAGGTACTGAATTTGGGTTCGTTGATACTCTAAATCATGCTCAACAAATACATAATATACCACTGTAGTCAACTTTGCTTCATATATATCAATAAAAACAGTTCTTTGTATTTTCAATCCAAGGAAATACATTGTTTTTTTTTTTTGCATTAAACACTTAATCGCCAATTGTGACGATTAACCGACTTGAATGACCGGTTAATCATTTTAAGCGATTTTTCGCATAATGCCTATACCGTTTAATAGCTCCGACTGAATAATTGGAAACACAAGGTATTTTATATTGATTTTTAGTTATTGGCACACCATGGCGTATGATTAACATTTATCAATGCATGTGTTGTAATATAACTCATACGTATCAGTCGACATTTTATGCAGTTAAAATGATTTCTATTATAAGTTGAATCTTCAAATTAGTTTTCTTTGAACAATATTAACATGATTATTTTATACGACATAAATATGTTCATTTAAGTTATATTAATTTTATTTAAAATTTAATTAATTCTCGTCAAAAATATAAATCATATTAAGGAGTAAATAAAGAAAAATAAAATAATAAAAAACCTTTATTGAAGAGAACAATTTTATGTAATTTTATTAAGCAGTATCATGTCTTCGAAATTCTGATTAAAATAAACGAAAATATTTTGAATTTAATGCGTCCCAATATTTGTGTTTTTCGTTCAAACACTATAGAAAAATTGTAAATCAACTATAAGGTATTTTAAGCATCAAAATAATATAAAATGCATTACAAAATTGTTAAATAAAAAAGTTTTGAACAATTTTCTAACTCATTTCGCCTTTTAATATGGACTTGGGCCGTTCTCCAATACCCTTAACCCTTATGTTTACACCAGGGCCTGAACAGTTGCTTTTTGTTTTTTGTCGTGTATTTTTTATACTTCCTTAGCAGATATAGTAATGATATACCATGATACCCTCAAGGATTCATTTTATAACAGTTTAGTGCACATTTAATTTTTTTTTTCTTTTGCTAGGGGGTGTAAAGTTTAGGGTTTTTAAAACTTTAGTCATATCCGTACTACCTGGGTCAGACCAGACCCGCAACATTTTCTTAATAAGTAGGCTGTGAATTGCAAGAAATTTTTATTTGAACTAACAATGAGCATGAGCTGCAAACAAAATAAGCAGTTCATTTGAAATTGTGATTTGAAGTAGTGGTTGTGGATAGTTTGTGTTTTGTTGATATTTAAAAAAAATGGAAAGAAGTAATGAAAGGATAGAAAAAGTTGACTTGGTCTATCAGTGGTATTCACACAAAATCTTTATATTTCATATTACGTCGTCTAGGTTTGTGCCGGATCTAGCTAGACCCTGGTGTTATGAATGTGACAAATCAACTTGGTGTAAACATAAGGGTTAAGATTGTAAAATCATAAATTTTATTTTTCTCTTCTAATTTGTCAATTCACCGATGAATTTAACTTTGGCTTATCAAAGTTAGGAATCGTTACAAATATGATTCTTTGGAAGTTTTTTTTTACATAAGCAATACCTGTGGAAGTCATTTAGACGTATAAAAGGCATATGAACAGCTTCCTTCCTATGACAAGCAAATATTAAATTATTCAATGAAAATACCCAGTTCTTCATTTTTTGACAGACCAGATTTTACCAGGCATATATTGGAAATTAATTTAATTATATCGCTCGTTTACTGCAAGACTGACACAACTCAAAAAACAAGATTTTGCAGAAAACGAGTTTAAACTTTTCTATCCATATCTGGCACGCTCAACCCTTTCTCTATTTATTTGGTCACGTTTTTTTATAAATGTGGGGTTGTGTTGTATTTTTCTCTTAGTGAGAGCTGTGGTCGAATTATCGAGAGACCAGTGAGTAGCACAGTTTCTCTACTCTTTTCACCGACTTGAAAAAAAAAATATAAAATAAATTATCATTTATCTCGAAAACTATACATGATATTAATATATAAAGCATGATATAACTAATACATCTGCATCATTAACTCGCAGGTTTTGAGTTATGACAGTCCTGTAGTAAATGTGCAATATGTTCTTCTAAAATAATCTAAATATATAATATAATCTAAATATTTTAAAATTAAATTATCACAAAAATCTTGTATGATTTCATATGATTCTACCAATGCCAATTTAAAACTAAAGGACCTGAGTACTTTCTGAGGATGGAATTAAAAGTTGAGATTATGTGTATTAACCCATTAAAAGTGATTGCAACCCTCTTTAAAGTTATTTTCTAATTTCTATCGCATTTGCAAATTTTAGTCTTACCCGACTTATCCTATAAATCGGGTATTCATTTTGAGAATGGTATTTCAATGCCATTATGATTATTCCTAACATCCCGTGAGGTAAACCTTTTCACTATCCCTTTTACTACCTTTTTAGACCACAATGTAAACATTTTAAAAAAAGTATTAATAATTTGTAAATGCAATAGGACTTTACATTTTTGTTTTAAAATCTTTATTAGGATATTGATCATTGGAAAAACATTATCATTATAAAATTTTCATCCAGAAAATATATTCGCGATATTTTTTAACCGAAACCGAAAAAACGAGCGTTTAGTGTATCTGGAGAACTACCAATGCTATAATGTCGAAATTTGGCAAGTAGCTTCATTTTGTGACCAGAACAGAAGGGGTAACAATGGGCTGAGAAGTTCCACACATTCGATTTTTATACCCATTTTTTGTTAGTAGTAGGGGGAGGGAACATACATGCAATGGGACTTTACATTTTTGTTTTAAAATCTTTATTAGGATATTGATCATTGAAAAAACATTATCATTATATGCATAAAATTTTCATCCAGAAAATAAATTCGCGATATTTGTTAACAAAATCCAATGTTTTAATAGGCCTTTATCTCCGAAAAAAACGAGCTTTTAGTGTATATCGAGAACGACCAAAGATATAATGTCGAAATTTTGCACCTACCTTTATTTTATGACCAGAACAGAAGGGGTAAAAATGGGCTGAGAAGTTTCACATATTCGATTTTCATACCCATTCTTTGTTAGTAGTAGGGGGAGGAGACATACATGTAAACCATTTAAGGATACAATTTTAGGATCCCTAACAATAATCTATTCAAATAGAAATATATTCATAAACAAAAGTTGGTCTTGTCAAAAATTTTGTCTTATATAAAAAATATTAAAAAAGTCTATTGTTCTGCATTAAAAATCACGAAAGTTTGTCTCTTGCTTTGAGATAATAAGATTATTGTTGAGACAATAAGGTTAATGGACCTTACCGTGTAGGGGAATCTTTTGAAATAATAACTTCTTAATGTGTTCAAGTAAACGTTATAAAATAGGGGGTTTTTATTTATATATTTTATATATAACAGTTTTATATATGTAATATTACATTGATTTTAGATTAGGGTTTAGATTTTTGTATATTTTAATTTATTTTATATTTAAGCTTTTAATTAATATGTAGGATAAGTTTTAATTTTCGTAAATTTTAAACTTTACTGTTGTTGTTGTTTTTTTTTTTTGTTCCGCAGTTCTTCACTATTGTTCTTTACTAGGGTTGTTTGTTCTATTTGTTGTTGTTGTTTAGTTAACGCACAAGACGAGTGATGTTGTTTCTATGGGTATTAGAGAACAAGTGTGTGATCAGAGCGCAAATGCTGACAGCTAAACTTTATGCTGAGTTGCATTTGCGTGGGGTTTGCACACTAGAGGGCGCTGTTAAAGTCAGGGTTGGGATTACTTCATTGTTCACCAAAGTGAACAATTATGATGCCATTTTTTTTGAAATTTTTCAAAGCAATTTTTTCAAAAAAATTAAACAACTTTCCATTTTTCATCCGTTTTTAATTCTTAGTATATCTTCAAAATGTTCTCGAAGTCATCTTACAATTTTGTTAACTGATTAGCGATTTTATTATTTAATAAAACCTAATGTTTCATATTAAAAAAAAAATATTATATTTTTACAAAATTTTGTTTTGTTTTACAAATATTTTAGGAAATATTCTACAAGATATTATTCACCAAAGTCTCTAGATTACGCGTTGCGTAGAAAAAACTATTCTATTAGCTGCGATAACAACTAGGAGCATTAATTTTTAAAATGAGAATTTTCTTGAAAAAATCTCTAAGAAACATTATTACGTATATTGAAATTATTTGCGGATGTCAACACTTTCCAAATATGTATTCAAAATAAGAAAACGAAAGAAAAATAAGAGACTATTTTAAATTTTTATAAAAAATTTCATTAAAAAACTTAAAAAAAAATATATACAAACAAACCTTGTTTTCTCGAGTCGAGAAGCTGTTATTAACAATTCTTAAATGCGAAATATTTTTTTAAATATTTTCTTATATTTCACCAAATTTTTCACAAATAGTGTTTTAGGATGTTTAGCTCATGGGATGTTGTAGCTAGAGCCGAAATATAATAGCAGTAATCATAAAACATGTTAATCTTTGTTTTCAGAAGGTTCATCTGGCCCTTTTTTAAAAAAGCTTTTAAATGAGGCATTCTTATGTACAATGTTTATGAATGTCTTCAAAGATGTTGTTTTGCTTCTTCCAGTTTATTTATTTTTATGTACGTACCTTTGATACTGTTTCTTTGAAATATGGTGGAGCGAGGGGCAATGGACTGCTTGGAAACCTGGATGAGACAATTGACACTCTGAGAAGAAGTAAAATCACCAATTGATTTTACTCCTCAGAAAGAACAAGAAAACTATCCCAAATGCAAATAAAAGAAATGGAAAACAAACAAATTAGAATTTTGGAATATTTTTATTTACAAAGGTTATGTAGTACGATCTTACCAGTATGACAGTAGAAGTAACAAGAAGGAGTTATTTTTATGATTATGACGGAAGTAGTATCCACGACATTTTTAGGGACTTTGACATTAATTTTCGGACTAATATTTAGAAAGAGAAAGATACTTTGTATCTTTAGTACGATTCAGTATCGAATTGCAAAACGTTGTAGGAATTTAGGGTTTCCCAACCGTATTTAATGTCAAAGGTTCTTTGACATTAACATTACCGCCCGCCTTGCAGCGTATGTGCAAAAAGATTGAGAAATACTTGTGTAATTAAATGTCGTAGATACTTCTGTAGTCCAACTTAAGAAAAGGAAAATTATATTAATATAAGGATTGTAAAATTTAAATTTGTATATAAAATTCATAGATATATTCAGTTCAATTCATATTTTTTAACAATTCAAGTCAACTCAATTAATTGACTTATTACTATATGAATAGTATCCGAAAGATACAAGTACGGTTAAATTTTGCTTGTATATATGTGTTTGATAGATCGTTTTTTTATGTAAGACAGGAGCCATAGATGGTCCATCCAAATATGGTACTTTGTGCAGTTGGATAGCCTACTTTACGAATGACCCCCTCACATATCACCCTTGGATACAGGTCCACCCCTATAATGACTTCTATACCGGCCGACTCATAGAACTTGGAGTCGGCGAGAAATAAATCGCGGAAGTTTTTCCTAAAAGACTCTGGCAGCGATTTAGTCGGAGTTAGAAGAGTGAGACGATTGTCAACACGGAACGTTCCTTCTATTTTTGAATTGGAATCAAACCTTGATTTTAGAGTTAGTGGACATATGGTCTCATCCTGTAATGTCAAAGTGGTCAAATTAAGTTTTTCGACAAATCGCCTTGAAATTCGACTTGTGGGAGAGCCAGAGTCAAGAAGACAACGGGCATGAGTAGGTGTTGTATCCAACTTCACGAGCACAGTCGGAAGCAAAATTACGCTATTTGACGCAAAATAGCTGTCAGTGACGATATTTTAGACACGGTTGGAGGCGAACGATTTCTCGGACGAACGGATCTAGATGTCGAGGGTTGTGGAGATGGAGAACGGGAATATGTTGACGACGCTGAAGATTCTGGAATCTATCTCGGGTTTTTATGGAGAAGTGTGTGGTGGAATTTTCTACACCTCTTACAGCCATGCTTAGAAAAACATGTCTGCTGAGAATGGTTGTGAGCCAAGCAATTAGGACAATATTTATTAACCTGAACAGCTCGTATACGTTGATCAACATTCATGGCAAAAAACTTTCTGCAAGTTCTCAAAGGATGAGGGCGATACATATCTTGCAGAGATAGGAGTTGTATTTTAATGGTAGGCTTGAGTGAGGGGTATGTCGACGAGGTTGTCTATTGTTTTTAGGTTTACCGGTGGAGTTTTTAGGCATGATAATCTAAAGGAAAATATATTAGAAACGTAAGTAACGAGTAAACACTATGAAAAGAAATATAGAGTTACTCTGACGAAAGCAATACTAGTTTAGTAATTGGCCTGGTTATTCGCCCCTTTTGGGTGAGAACATCAGCCACACGAATGCGTTTATCGGAACCGTAATAAGTTTTCTCAATTCTGCCTAGACGCCAGGAATTAGGAGGAAGGTTTTCATCTTTTATAACTACCAGTGCGTTTTCAGGGAGATTATTCTCTGGTTTTGCCACTTGACTCTCTTTTTCATTTCTTTTAGGTACTCGCTTTTCCAACGAGTACAAAAGTTTTTGGTGGACAAATTTAAGCCGATGCCAACGGTTGACTATAGATCTAGCTGGCTCATTGATCTCTGGGTCTATAGGGGCTAATATGGGAGATCCTATAAGAAAGTGCCCTGGAGTCAAAGCTGACAAATCAGAAGGATCCTGAGAAAGTGGAGACAAAGGCCTAGATTTTAAACAAGCTTCAATTTTTGACAATAAGGTTGAAAATTCCTCAAAAGTGTATTTAAAACACCCTGAAATCTTGCGAAAATGAGCTTTAAAGCTTTTTACTCCTGCCTCCCATAATCCACCCATATGCGGAGCGCCTGGCGGAATAAAATGCCAGGTTATATTCTGGTGAGCATAGTTGGCGGTAATTGCCTGGTGGGAAGTTTGAATAAATAACTTTGCAAGAACTTTGGATGCCCCTACAAAGGTTGTTCCATTGTCGGAATGCAAATGCAGCGGACAGCCACGGCGGGATACGAATCGGTTAAAAGCAGCCAGGAAGGCAGAAGTGGACAAATCAGATGTAGCCTCCAAGTGTATTGCCTTTGTGGAGAAGCAAACAAATAAACACACGTATCCTTTTGTAATACGACAAGCTCTACCGGAATAACTTTTTATGTCGAACGGACCCGCAAAATCCAGTCCAGGACGAGATATTTCGGACCTTTCAGGGGGTAACGCCGCCATTATCTGCTTTTGACACCTCTTTTTGTACAGTATGCAAGGCTTACATTTATTTATGGTAGTTTTTATTAAATTTTAACTTTTGGTATCCAATACTGAGACCTTATACTCCGAAGGACTAGCTGGTTACCCCCATGGAGAGTAACATCATGGACAAATTTTACCAAAAGCCTAGAATATTGACAATTGTAAGGAATTATAATAGGATGTCTTTCATTGTATGACAAGCCTGGAGAAGATTCGAGTCTACCACATGATCGAATTAGGCCTCCTTGGTCCATAAATGGATTTAAATTTAAAAGAGAGCTGGACGCAGATATAGGCAGCCGTGAAGAGAGAGCCTTATATTCTTTCGGGTACCAAGCCTTCTGATTCATTGATATAAGGCTGTCACGAACCGCGACAATTTCCGAGCTTGTAATAACTATACATTTTTTTGAAAAGCTGGATTTATATTTTGGGTGAGTGCGGTAAAAAAATCTGTACACGTATGCGATCACACGTAGAGCTCTTGAAAAGGATGAAATCTTTCTAAAATATCATCGAAGTTCTGGAAGCAAGAAAAGTTAACTTTTATAACTTTCCTTTCAAGACTAGTATCAGGAATTTCATATAGACTACAATTTGGCCAAAGGTCTGCTGAATCTTGAAGCCATGATGGACCGTGCCACCATATGTCATTTCCAATAAGGTCCTGAGGAAGCAGTCCTCGACTTGCTAAGTCGGCAGGATTAGATTCGGACTCGACATGATGCCATTGTACTGGATCAACTATTTCGATAATCTTGGAAATTCAATAGTGGAATCTGTCCAACAATAAATGAATAATTAGAAATTTCAATCTAGGAACTATACTATCAAGCATTTCAGCTAGCAAAACAGCGCCACATAATTCAAGTCTTGGAATGGATAATGTTTTAATTGGGGCGACCTTTGTCTTAGCAGAGACTAGATGCGAAGAAATGGAATTAACTTTATCAATGCGAATGTAAATTGAAGCTGCGTATGCCTTCTCTGAGGCATCGCAGAAGCAATAAAATTGGACATTAGAATTGGGAGCATAATCAATCCATCTAGGAATTCGAATTTCATTCAAAAAGGTATAACTTGATTGGAATATTTTCCATTGAGAAACCGTATCAGGAGAAAGGACCTCATCCCAATTGGTGCCTTCCATCCATATTCTCTGCATAATAATTTTTGCCAGGATAATGCAAGGAGCTAGCCAGCCGGCTGGATCAAACAATTTTGAAATTTGGGAGAGAACTTCTATTTTTGTGTATTTGCCGGTCACCGGAAATGGCTTTGTTTGAAAAATAAAACTCATCAGAAAGGGCATTCCATCGAATGCCTAACATTTTTGCTGTGCTGCTGTCATCGAAGTCTAGACAGCCACGGCGGATACGAATCGGTTAAAAGCAGCCAGGAAGGCAGAAGTGGACAAATCAGATGTAGCCTCCAAGTGTATTGCCTTTGTGGAGAAGCAAACAAATAAACACACGTATCCTTTTGTAATACGACAAGCTCTACCGGAATAACTTTTTATGTCGAACGGACCCGCAAAATCCAGTCCAGGACGAGATATTTCGGACTTTTCAGGGGGGTGGTAACGCCGCCATTATCTGCTTTTGACACCTCTTTTGTACAGTATGCCAGGCTTACATTTATTTATGGTAGTTTTTATTAAATTTTTAACTTTTGGTATCCAATACTGAGACCTTATACTCCGAAGGACTAGCTGGTTACCCCCATGGAGAGTAACATCATGGACAAATTTTACCAAAAGCCTAGAATATTGACAATTGTAAGGAATTATAATAGGATGTCTTTCATGTATGACAAGCCTGGAGAAGATTCGAGTCTACCACATGATCGAATTAGGCCTCCTTGGTCCATAAATGGATTTAAATTTAAAAGAGAGCTGGACGCAGATATAGGCAGCCGTGAAGAGAGAGCCTTATATTCTTTCGGGTACCAAGCCTTCTGATTCATTGATATAAGGCTGTCACGAACCGCGACAATTTCCGAGCTTGTAATAACTATACATTTTTTTGAAAAGCTGGATTTATATTTTGGGTGAGTGCGGTAAAAAAATCTGTACACGTATGCGATCACACGTAGAGCTCTTGAAAAGGATGAAAATCTTTCTAAAATATCATCGAAGTTCTGGAAGCAAGAAAAGTTAACTTTTATAACTTTCCTTTCAAGACTAGTATCAGGAATTTCATATAGACTACAATTTGGCCAAAGGTCTGCTGAATCTTGAAGCCATGATGGACCGTGCCACCATATGTCATTTCCAATAGGTCCTGAGGAAGCAGTCCTCGACTTGCTAAGTCGGCAGGATTAGATTCGGACTCGACATGATGCCATTGTACTGGATCAACTATTCGATAATCTTGGAAATTCAATAGTGGAATCTGTCCAACAATAAATTGAATAATTAGAAATTTCAATCTAGGAACTATACTATCAAGCATTTCAGCTAGCAAAACAGCGCCACATAATTCAAGTCTTGGAATGGATAATGTTTTAATTGGGGCGACCTTTGTCTTAGCAGAGACTAGATGCGAAGAAATGGAATAACTTTATCAATGCGAATGTAAATTGAAGCTGCGTATTGCCTTCTCTGAGCATCGCAGAAGCAATAAAATTGGACATTAGAATTGGGAGCATAATCAATCCATCTAGGAATTCGAATTTCATTCAAAAAGGTATAACTGATTGGAATATTTTCCATTGAGAAACCGTATCAGGAGAAAGGACCTCATCCCAATTGGTGCCTTCATCCATATTCTCTGCATAATAATTTTTGCCAGGATAATGCAAGGAGCTAGCCAGCCGGCTGGATCAAACAATTTTGAAATTTGGGAGAGAACTTCTATTTTTGTGTATTTGCCGGTCACCGGAAATGGCTTTGTTGAAAAATAAAACTCATCAGAAAGGGCATTCCATCGAATGCCTAACATTTTTGCTGTGCTGCTGTCATCGAAGTCTAGACAGCCACGGCGGGATACGAATCGGTAAAAGCAGCCAGGAAGGCAGAAGTGGACAAATCAGATGTAGCCTCCAAGTGTATTGCCTTTGTGGAGAAGCAAACAAATAAACACACGTATCCTTTTGTAATACGACAAGCTCTACCGGAATAACTTTTTATGTCGAACGGACCCGCAAAATCCAGTCCAGGACGAGATATTTCGGACTTTTCAGGGGGTAACGCCGCCATTATCTGCTTTTGACACCTCTTTTTGTACAGTATGCAAGGCTTACATTTATTTATGGTAGTTTTTATTAAATTTTTAACTTTTGGTATCCAATACTGAGACCTTATACTCCGAAGGACTAGCTGGTTACCCCCATGGAGAGTAACATCATGGACAAATTTTTACCAAAAGCCTAGAATATTGACAATTGTAAGGAATTATAATAGGATGTCTTTCATTGTATGACAAGCCTGGAGAAGATTCGAGTCTACCACATTAACGAATTAGGCCTCCTTGGTCCATAAATGGATTAAATTTAAAGAGAGCTGGACGCAGATATAGGCAGCCGTGAAGAGAGAGCCTTATATTCTTTCGGGTACCAAGCCTTCTGATTCATTGATATAAGGCTGTCACGAACCGCGACAATTTCCGAGCTTGTAATAACTATAATTTTTTTGAAAAGCTGGATTTATATTTTGGGTGAGTGCGGTAAAAAAATCTGTACACGTATGCGATCACACGTAGAGCTCTTGAAAAGGATGAAAATCTTTCTAAAATATCATCGAAGTTCTGGAAGCAAGAAAAGTTAACTTTTATAACTTTCCTTTCAAGACTAGTATCAGGAATTTCATATAGACTACAATTTGGCCAAAGGTCTGCTGAATCTTGAAGCCATGATGGACCGTGCCACCATATGTCATTTCCAATAAGGTCCTGAGGAAGCAGTCCTCGACTTGCTAAGTCGGCAGGATTAGATTCGGACTCGACATGATGCCAGTGTACTGGATCAACTATTTCGATAATCTTGGAAATTCTGTTAGCGACAAAGGTCATCCAGAGACAAGGTGGCTTGCTAACCATGAGAGGACAATAGTGGAATCTGTCCAACAATAAATTGAATAATTAGAAATTTCTAATCTAGGAACTATACTATCAAGCATTTCAGCTAGCAAACAGCGCCACCTAATTCAAGTCTTGGAATGGATAATGTTTTAATTGGGGCGACCTTTGTCTTAGCAGAGACTAGATGCGAAGAAATGGAATTAACTTTATCAATGCGAATGTAAATTGAAGCTGCGTATGCCTTCTCTGAGGCATCGCAGAAGCAATAAAATTGGACATTAGAATTGGGAGCATAATCAATCCATCTAGGAATTCGAATTTCATTCAAAAAGGTATAACTTGATTGGAATATTTTCCATTGAGAAACCGTATCAGGAGAAAGGACCTCATCCCAATTGGTGCCTTCCATCCATATTCTCTGCATAATAATTTTTGCCAGGATAATGCAAGGAGCTAGCCAGCCGGCTGGATCAAACAATTTTGAAATTTGGGAGAGAACTTCTATTTTGTGTATTTGCCGGTCTCCGGAAATGGCTTTGTTGAAAAATAAAACTCATCAGAAAGGGCATTCCATCGGCAAAACATCGAAGTCTAAAAAGTCTTCGTATAACAGATGATCAGATGGCAAATCGGAAAGGATTTTCTTTGAATTTGAGGTCCACTTTCGTAAGTAGAAACCAGCGGATTTCAAAGCATTAATTAGTTCATCTCTGGATTTGATTGCCATTGAAATTGTATGAGCGCCCACAAGGGCGTCATCAACATACATGGAATGCGAAGAATATCGCTAGCAATCGGATAAATGGACTGAACATCATCCGCCAATTGTAACATAGTGCGGATAGCTAAATATGGGACACAATTAACACCAAATGTAACAGTTTTAAGTTCATAATCTTGAACATTATCATTTGGATTGTCCCGGAAAAGGATTCTTTGGAAGGATGTATGATCTGGATTAACAAGGATTTGCCTATACACCTTCTGAATATCCGCATTGAAAACATATTTGAAAAAGCGCCACTTGTGAAGCAAAGAGTTAAATCACTCTGAAGAACTGGACCAGTATGTAAAATATCATTAACACTTAACCCATTTGAAGATGAAGAAGAAGCAGTGAATACCACACGGACTTTTGTGGTTGTACTTTCCGGTTTAATAACCGCATGGTGTGGTAAATAATACTGCATCGGAACTTTTGAAGAATCAGAAGGGGAAACCTTGAACATGTGGCCTAAATCAGAATATTCTTGCATAAACTTGTCGTACTCGGTTTTAAAGGCAGGTGTACGAAGCAGTCT
Source organism: Delia radicum (assembly GCA_021234595.1). Lineage (NCBI taxonomy): Eukaryota > Metazoa > Arthropoda > Insecta > Diptera > Anthomyiidae > Delia > Delia radicum. Next base: position 78,562,163 of record CM037851.1, read on the forward strand.
GGCCTCATTTCTGAAAAACTGTGCCAAAGCACTGTTTTCTAGATTGACCAATTGTTAATTTATGGGGATATCCTTCTTTGAACGGAAAGAGAAACTACGCATCTACCATCGTTATCTCGTTTTGTGGTATATAACAAACAAATCTAACTGAATTAGGAGAAACAGGCCCAGTAAGAATCCACCCAAAAATGGTTTCTTGTGCCATAAGGGACTTGCAAACGTCATGTTTGTTAGCAGAACGCATTATAGAGGGGTACACCTCACCACCAATTAATATGTCTATCTTTAAGCTTTTGTAAAATTGGAGATCGGGCAAGGTGAATCTTTGGAAGATCCGAAAAATATGACGAGTCAATGGGCCTAGAAGGCAGACTAGCTGACACCTGTGGAACTACCAACGCATCAACTGGAATTTCAATACTATCGTCCAATGGCGAACTAAGGACAAAGGAGCACATTCGCTGAGGTGAAGCTGTGAACAAAGTCACCCATACCGGAAACATCTTGTGGCCTAGTTCGTCTGATTGGCAGCTTTAAGAGTTTCAGAATGCCTTCGGAAATAAAAGATCCCTCAGAGCAGGAGTCAATGAGAGCGCGAGCTCTAACCCTTGTACCCTGATGACAAACATCAACCATTGCAGTACCTAGCAGCACACCTTGATTGTTTGTAGTGAAAAAAATTTTGAACCCTAGCCCCCCCGAATTGTTAGCGGACTGTATAGCAGAGTTTGAAGTAGAAGAAAATGAAGCTGAGTTCGGATTTAAGGTGCTAGAAATTGGCTGTTGAGCTGATGGGTTTGGCCTTTGGATTTGCAAGTGTCTCTATGGAATAGAGTATTATGTCGTTTTTGACATTTAAAGCAACTATTTTTGCTTGTGAAACTTTTGACGGCTGTGCGCTTTCGAAAAACAATTTATGCAAAGACGTTGCTTTTTAATTTCAAAAAATCTTTGTTCAATATCCATTTTGAGAAACCGAGGACATTTGCGAATCACGTGAGATTCTTTGGAACACAGAGGACACTTTGGATCACCAACTTTAGTCTGAAAAGTATTTATCCTCTTTGAGCTGGTAGGATTTTTGGAAGAACTTTGGGAATTGAGCCAGCTGATTGTACAGTCAATGGCTTACGAATATTCGAAACCGATTCTAAAGTTCTGCACCGATCTGTTAGGAAAGAATCTAATTTAGACCATTCAGGAATTATGGTCTATCTGAGACAGTTTGCTCGAAAAGGATAAAGTTTCATCGGAGAGGCAGTTTGTACAAACGAATATAAAAATGGGGTTCCAGCTTGCAATGTCAACCCCATAGAGCTTAAGTGTGCCAATACAAGAGTTAATATCGGCCTGTAAATTTCTAAGTGCTCCGCGTGATTCAGAAACGAAAAGGTTTTAAATTAAAAAGTATTGTAAGCTGACCGTTTATTAAAGCACGTTTGTTCTCATAACGCTTATAAAGGGTGCTCCAAGCGATTTGACACCCCTCGTTTGACATTTCGATTTTCTCAGCAATAACCTTTGCCTCCCCTTTTGTACTAGCAATTAAAGTGAATAATTTTTCTATACCACTGGCTCTGGAGTTATTTATACAAAGGCAGTGAACAGATCGCGAAATTTAGGCCAGGAAGCATAGTCCCCATCAAAAGGCTCAATTTTAAAAGGTGGGAGCTGAAAACCATAACTAGAGTCCTTTGGTTTTGAAATTTTGTTCTCGAGGGTCCTTAAAGTCTGGCAATTGTATGGGCCCTGGAGCTCTTTTCGTCTGTATCTCCTCGTAAGCTTCTGATAATTTGGTAAGGCACCGACAATACGTAATGTAAGTATTCCTATATTTAGCTTTCAGAGTTTCCAAATCGGGACCGTTTCCCTTATCATCATCTTCTTCATTATCCTGGTTGTGGAGATGTTCGTCATAAGCGGTCTTGACATTGGCCCAACAATTTTTCAGCTCCTCCCTATGGATGTCAATTGAATGGCAAGAAGTGATGGGCATCTGTTTATCGTTAAGGTCTGCCTCGAATTCATCCAAACGATCGGCTAACCGAATAAAATTGTCAAGTGACATTTTGGACTAAAGTGAAAAGTATAAACTTAAGAACTCAAACTTGATCTAAATGAAAACAAATCTAATCGAAAAATCAGGATAGACAAACTCGACAATGATTACTAGATCAAGCAGTTATAAAAAATTCGTAATTTTATTTTCCTTAGTGTAGAATAAACAATTCAATAATTGGAAACCTTATACAATTCAATAAGGCGGAGATAGATTTTAACCGAGAAATAAAATCTTTATCAAAATAAAATAGATTTCAAGATATGAAAAGTATTTTAAAATGGAGCAACGAAATCTTATTACAAAAAATTATGAAATATATTTTTATAAATATAAAATAGATCTGAAATTGGGAAATGATTTCAAAAATTTTTCGATTTTTTTTTCAAATTTAATACAAAATGTATTTCGAAATTTGCGAAATTAAATACTTGTTAAAAAGATAAAATAGATTTTAAAATATAAAATCGTCATCAAAACTAACAAATGTTCCCAAAATAATTAGTAGATTTTTAAAATGGAAAATAGAAAATCTTTATCGAAATAAAAGATTGATTTTAAGGTTGGAAATATTTTAAAATGTAGAAACGAAATCTTATTTAATAACTATGTATATATATTCTCAATATATATATATTTATATATATATATTCTCAAAAACACGAATTTGAGTTTAAAAATGAAAAGTAAAAATATTTCATAGAGAATAAATTTTAAAATATACACTATATTTCATAATATAACGTAGATTTCAACATATGTAATATATTTTGAATATGAAACAGATATTTAAAAAATTTAAAACTATCAAAAAATTTAATAGAGTTTGAAAATATTAATAAATTTTTAAAGTTGGAACAAACCAAATCCTTATCGAAATAAAGGATAGATTTTAAAATATATAATATATTTTAAAATGGAGATATAAAATCTTTTCGAAATATGAAATAGATTTTTGAAAAAAAAAGATTCTAGAATCTAAATAAAATCTGTACTATAATAAAACTTTATTTTAAAATGGACCAAAATAATTTTCATTTCTAATATAAAATAGATTTTTAAAATATAAAACAGATCTTTCTTTGAATTATATTGGCACAATAAATCAAATGTTATGATCTATTTCAGTATTTCCCTAAAATTTCAGATTTTCCCTTAGGTTTCGAAAAATTACAGTGAGCCCGTTTGCATTGCAGCAGACGATATGTATTTCAGATTTAAAAAGTATCTGGAAACTAAAAACAATCAAACTTTGAAGTTCCTTGGACAAAATTTGTAAAAAAATAAAACAAATTGTTTTGGGAAATTTTCTCACTTTGCTTAATCTCGAAAAAAAATCAATGAGTTAATGGAAAAAAACTGTAAACAAATTAAACAAAGTGAGGACGCAACGAAAAAAAGAAGAAGAAAACTATTTCAACCAGAGATGGAAGTTCAGAATTTTCAGATGGTATATCAATTTAACGAAAAAAATGTATTTTTCCTTTCTTGTTGTTTTACGCTTTTGTTATTTTTTCTTCTATTATTGTTGTTAATTAAATTAATTCACTGTCGTGCAAATTAGCATGTAAAAGTTGCCACCGAAAAAAATAAATAAATTAATCTTGTATGTAGCAAGGGTTTAGGTGTTGAATTACCCAACCCTGGTATAAATAAACCAAATGTAGACAAAATAATTTAAATTTGAAAAAGTACATAATGTGTGCTGGTAGTAAAGCCAATAAATATTGTAATAAGAGTAGGAGAATTGTAAGAGACAGGTAAGCCCAATCAATTAGTAAAAGATCATTAGTAGTAAGAGAATCTCTTATAATAAGGAGATGAAAATTATTAAGGAGGAGTCCAAAGATAAGAGAACAGATTCTAAGGGAATTCAAATACTCCAAGTATTATTTTGAAGAGGATGTCTTAAGAAACCCTGTAATTAAGTACGTGTGTAAAAGAAAATTATGCAAATTTAAACTCAGAGCTGAAAAAAGGGGAATAAATTCATATATTTATCTCATACACATAATCTGAAAAAAGCGCGAATTTGATCACACATGTTCGAAGTAAAATAAATTGTTCTCAAACCTAGGACACAAAAGTATTCAACATTTTATAACCAAATTGTTTGACAAAATACAAATTGAAAATCAAAATTATACCTTCTGTACACGAATTTTCATCCACTCACCGACTCAAATTTATATTATATCTCCTTTTGGAGTTAGCGTTACCTGGATTGTCTGATGACATGGATTCTATTAAAGATGAAACCTTCAACTCCTCTTCGATGCTCTTATTTTATTAATTTTTTTTCCTCGTCTTCGGTTTTCGCTTATGAAACTATAGTCTTTATTTTTATTCTTATTTTATTTTCCACTTTATATACATATATTGGCCACAACTTATGATATTTTTCCCAGCAAATTTTATTTGCTATTAATTTAATTTCAATTTTAATATTTTGTAAAAAAAAAAAAAAGAAAAAATGAATTTATGGTGGCTACACGCGGTGTAACATTCAAGCAAACAAAAGGGAGTGAGAATATAAGGAAAAAAACTAACTAACCGCACTATCAAACACAATATATGTGGGGGAAAAAAGCAAAATTTAACGAACCTGTTTTTTTGTTGTTGTTGTGATGAGCAATTAGATGATGTTGACTGGTAAGTACTATACTCCAGAATATACGCTAGAGTCTCAGAGAGTATCCAATTACAATAACAATCCGGATCGATTGGACCAAATGTTTCTTTGAAATATGGTGGAGCGAGGAGCAATGGACTGCTTGGAAACCTGGATGAGACAATTGACACTCTGAGAAGAATTAAAATCACCAATTGAGTTTACTCCTCAGAAAGAACAAGAAAAATATCCCAAATGCAAATAAAATAAATGGAAAACATACAAATTAGAATTTTGGAATATTTTTATTTACAAAGGTTATGGAGTACGATCTTACCAGTATGACAGTAGAAGTAACAAGAAGGAGTTATTTTTATGATTATGACGGAAGTAGTATCCACGACATTTTTAGGGACTTTGACATTATTTTCGGACTAATATTTTGAAAGAGAAAGATACTTTGTATCTTTAGTACGATTCAGTATCGAATTGCAAAACGTTTTAGGAATTTAGGGTTTCCCAACCGTATTTAATGTCAAAGGTTCTTTGACATTAACAGATACCATACGGCAAACATTGCTGAGGTATCTGCAAAAAAAAAAATTAATTAATTAATAAAATTAATTAATTAATTTTCGCGCTAATTATGCTTATTACATTTTGTATTTAAAATGAGCAGAAATTTATAATTTTTTCTTCTCTGAAATATAAAAATGGCAAATTTATTATTTTTAAATGTTGCTACATTAACACACTTTGTGACCAATCTATATTTCTAGGCACAAATTAATATTTATACACCAAAGAGTGTAATTGTAAATATAAAAGTTTTATAAAGTAAAAGTAGTAAAAATAATAGTAAAATGTTTGCAAACACTTAATGGGAATCGATTAGCTAAAAACAACCAAATTTTTTACTAAATATTATTTAAACAAGTTTGTTATAATTTTTATTAAAATAAAAATTATGTTTTTCGACCTTTAATTGTGCAATGAAAATGAAATTGATGTGACATTTAATTACTATTGTTGTTTTGTTTTTTCTTTGATATTTTAAATTTGAATCTCGCTCCTAGACGAGGACAAGAAATTCTCATTGAGTTTGTGATTTAACATAACAAATATCTCTAGAAATTATCGCAGCATAGACTATTCATTACTTAATCAACGTGTAGAAAATGTTCATTGGGAAACGATTTGCACTATTGAAAACGTAAATGACCAAATGACTTTTATTCAGGATAATGTCAATGTAATATATAATTCATGTGTTCCCCTTAAGACAAAATTAATTAGATACAAGCAACAACCTTGGTTCAATGCCGAAATAAAGAACGTTATAAATAAACGAGACCAAGCATATAGTAGGGGGAAAAAGTTCAAAACCGCTTCACTTGAAAGCCTTTTTAAATCTGCTCGGAGAGAAGTAGTATCGAAAATTCAACACAACAAAAACTGCATATTACAAACAAAAGTTTTCGACTGCAATAGATAGTAAATCTAAATGGAAGGAAATTCGTAATATTGGCATAGGACGTCAAAAAACTATGACATTTAATGAGGAAGTCGATGTGAATAGTTTAAACAGAAGTTTTGTCGATATTAACGTTCCCGAACCTACAGTTAAAATATATGAAAACCTCTGTTATGTACCTGTTGAAAATAGGTTTTATTTTGCTTGCGTGAGCCAATGTGAAGTCTTAATAAGTATTTTGGATGTGAAATCGAATTCCACAGGCTATGATGGAATAGATCCTACTTTTCTTAAGGCTTTGCTTCCAAACTTTTACCTAGTCTGACTTATGTGTTCAACAATATACTCACAAAATCTATTTTTCCGGACTGCTGGAAAACTTCGAAAATTATACCAAATCTGGTAGCGATTTTCGTCCTATAGCTATTCTTCCATTTTTGTCTAAAGCAATGGAGAACATTATGCGAGGACAAATGAATAGTTATCTTAATTTAAATAAACTTTTATCTAACAGACAGTCTGGGTTCATGAAGGGAAGAAGTTGCATAACTGCTTTAGTTGATGTTATCGAAGATCTCAGGGCGAAACTTCATGATAACATGGTATCGGTTTTGGTCCTTCTAGACCACAGTAAAGCATTTGATACTGTCAATCACCTGATATTTGTAAAAAAACTTGAAAAACTCTTTCATTTCTCAAACTCGGCTTGCAAGTTAATAGCGTCTTACCTCTCAAACCGCTCTCAATTAGTTTATATGAACCGTCAAAGCTCTAACGCTGTCGGTGTTCCACAAAGGTCGATACTGGACCTCTGCTTTTTTGTTTGTATGTAAATGATCTACCTGAGGTAACTGAGCATTGTAATGTTCAGATGTATGCCGATGATGTGCAATTATATGCTAGTACCATGTTAACTAACATTCGCGCGTGTGTTTTCAATATAAAAATGACTTACAAAATATTCAGAACTGGGCTATGAATAACGGACTATGTCTAAATCCAATCAAAACTAAATGCATATTCATCTCTAGAAATAAATGTACACTTGATGCTGAAAATGAGATTAAAATTAACAATTCAGTGATTTCTTTTGTAAAATCTGCAAAGAACCTGGGCATAACTTTCAACGATCAGCTTACATGGACAAATCACATAAATTATGTTGTCGGAAGAGTCCATGGGATGTTAAGAAATCTCTGGGCTGTGCAACACTCTACCCCGTTTATATCAGAATGCTTCTTGCAAAAACCTACCTCATTTCTGTTCTTCTTTACGGATGTGAAATCTTTTCGAATTGCGATTCTGAATATCATAATAAACTCAAAGTCGCGTACAATAATATAGCCAGATATGTATACAATAAAGGTAGACGTGCGAGTATATCTATGTTCTCTTACAGAATGAACAATATGAGTTTCTCAAATCTCCTTAAATATAAATCTTTAATATTTTTTCATAAAATTATTTTCGATAAGCAACCGGATTGCATCTTTGATAGAATTAAATTCAGCCGCAGTGCACGCGGAAGAAGAATTATTCAGATAAAACATAAATATCTTTTATCGAAAAGACAATTCTTAATCTCAACTATAAGTCTTTGGAACAACATTCCTTATAATATTCAAACTAAAGCAATGCAGTTACGTTTTAAAAGGGAGTTAAAAAAATTATTTTCTTAAAACTATCATTTAATTTGTTGTTTTTTTGTTATATGTAATTTTTTAATTTTTAATAATTATATTTCATTAATACATTTCATACTTTTTTGTATCAAAATCTATTGAACTATTCAAAATTCATATTATATGTTTATTATGTATCACAATATTTAGATCAGGTTATTTTAACTTTTATATCAAGCTAAATTGTAAACTTTATATCACTAGCACTGTCATTTATAGGATTTCAATCTTTTTGTGCTAGGCTTATCAATTGAATAAAAATAAAATAAAATAAATAAAGTCCCCTGAAGATTTCCTTGGGCAGGATGAAATCCGGATAAATAAGTTCTGGGACTTTAGCACATTTAATTACTATAAATGCAATTAATGTTTATCCCGATGAAAATAAATTAAAATAACAAATATGCAGGTTCTTGTGCAAATTTAAATGTAACTGACACTAATAGAAAACATATGATTTTCTATTGTTGATTTACTTGACTAAACGTCAATACATTGCTAGGTCTGTCAAAAAAACAGAGTAGTATTTGGAAGATGACAAAGCCAATTGTGATAATATTTGTTGTTGTTTTGTTTTTTCTTTGATATTTTAAATTTGAGTCTCGCTCCTAGACGAGGACAAGAAATTCTCATTGAGTTTGTGATTTAGCATAACAAATATCTCTAGAAATTCTAATAACAAAGTCCCCTGAAGATTTCCTTAGGCAGAATGAAATCCGGATAGGGACACGCTACATCAGATTGCTTTTCACAATTTGTTAAATAAGTTTTAAAACTTTAGCACATTTAATTACTATAAATGCAATTAATGTTTATCCCAATGAAAATAAATTTAAATAACAAATATGCAGGTGCTTGTGCAAATTTAAATGTAACTGACACTAATAGAAAACATATGATTTTCTATTGTTGATTTACTTGACTAAACGTCAATACATTGCTAGGTCTGTCAAAGAAACAGAGTAGTATTTGGAAGATGACAAAGCCAATTGTGACATTTTTTGTTGTTGTTTTGGTTTTTCTTTGATATTTTAAATTTTGAATCTCGCTCCTAGACGAGGACAAGAAATTCTCATTGAGTTTGTGGTTTAACATAACAAATATCTCTAGAAATACTCATAACAAAGTCCCCTGAAGATTTCCTTGGGCAGGAATGAAATCCGGATAGGGACACGCCTACAGCAGATTGTTTTTCACAATTTGTTAAATAAGTTTTGGGACTTTTTAATTACTATAAATGCAATTAATGTTTATCCCGATGAAAATAAATTAAAAAAAAAAAAAAAAAATTATTCAAGTTCAAGGTGTTCAATATCCTAATGAAGAAATTAGAGTATGGCCTCGAACTTGAATAATTTTCATTTTCATTAGTTAAACATATAAATAAAAAATAATAAAATTAATTTACCTTTATTAAAATAAGTTTCACAAAGTTAATTCCACCCTTTTATAAAATGATGAAGATCTATTGAACATTTGTCTTCAATTTTTATAAAATCTTTGTCGTATTAATGAAAACTTCGGAAATATGATGAAAAATGTATGACAAATGATTTATGAAACATTTTCATTAATATGATTCAATTTTTCCCTGAGTGTAGTAAATATTTAAGAGAATAAATAAAGTTCAAGGTTTTTCATTATCTTGTGCATAGATCAAATCATTTTTGCTTTAACAAATATATAGTTAGTAAATTTTTGTTTGCTAAGTTTAGCAAATCGGGTTTCAAAGTTAGTAAAATTAAATAAATTTGTAAATTATTCAATAAGAATAGCAAAAATAACTTTACTAACAAATAAAATTTATTTTTATTTATAAAAATTAGTATAATAATAGAAAAGTGAGATTGATAACAGATTTACTAATTTTTTTAGAAACTTTTTTTTTGCCTCAAAGTGTCGAAAATTTTTGAAATTCCTCAAATAAATTAACTAAAATATTCAATTTAATTATCAATTTATTATAATAAAATTAAGCTGTTTATTCCATTGGGATGGAATTATTTTTATTTATAAGGATGCTAATAACTCAACTGCATTGATTTAAAAGTCTCCGTGGCATAAAATTTTAATTTCACAACCTTTTATGAAATTATGTGATGACCTTTCATTGAATAGTGCTCACACAAACAACAGTTTTTATTACACCTGTAGTAGTTAAAATTGAGGCAATCGATATTAAGTTGTCAGAATCAATTTACTCCTGCCCCTATCTTAACTGTCACAACGGAAAGTTCTATTAACGTAACCGAACAATTATAACGACAATAAATTCGGTTGTTGGCGCAAATCTGTTTTATCTGTGTGGGTGCACTAATGCTCCGGTTTGCGTAGGGAAGAAATAAACGCAATTCGAAATGACGTAAACCGAAGCACGCACTCACATACCAAATATTGCGTAGGGTTGTGTCATCCGACAAAAATTGTCTGAAATTGTTAGAATTTTTATGAAAGTGCGATTTTCCAAACAGTTGAACTAATTTTTATATTATTGCACAATTCGACGAATTAAAATGTTTTAGAGAACCTTTTCTTGCAATATGTCACTTTCGTATGATCTTATACATAAAAGAACAAAAAAAACACTCATAATGTTATTGATCGACATAATCCAACTCAAGTTAATGATGATAATAAAACCCCAATAGTATCTTCGGTTTATGCAGCAAAAGAAATTTAAGAACTTAATGCAAGTTTTTTATTTGTTTAAATTGTATTCAAGTGTGCCCATTCGAATGTCACTTCAAAACTGTTTATACACTCATAATCGGTAACAGGTTGTGTCACCCGATTTTTCCAACCAAATTAATTTTTTAAAACAAATTGATATGGTCCAATTTTTCTAAGAGTGCGATTTTCCATACATTTGACCAAATTTTTATTTGTTAGTTCCATAACCCATTGCACCCATCATAACCCATTCGACAAATTGAAATTTTGGGAGGACCTCATCTTGCAATACGTCGTTTTTCGTATGATCTTATACAGGTGGTGGGGGACAAGGGGCTTTGATCGTTATGCATAATGTGTTACCGTGGTCCAATGTGACTCAAATTTTCTCATTTTTTTGTAAACAAATTTCGATTGTCGCTCCTTAAAATGCGACATTTTCAAATTAGAGGAAAATTTGAAAAGCATTTGAAATTGTCAAAAATATAAATCAAAGTGAATTGGAAATACATACACTCTAAAAAATGATTGTAATTTTTTTACTATAAAACGAGTATAGTTTCATGTATTATTACGCTAATTCGGTAAATTTATACATCATTATGCGTAAAACTATTTTGCGCACACTTTTATGTGCAATAATACCCACTTACAGTGTTTTTACCAATTATGTGTTTACAATTAACACCTTATGCTTAAAAGTAGTATTATTTTGTTAAATAAAATTTTTACGCACAAAGTTGGTAAATATACTAACTTATAATAGTAATAAATATTTTTGACATTTTTAAATTGAAAAAAAAAATAACAAATTGAAAAAAGCCAATAAATCTAAAAAATTTATTTTATTGAGAATTTTAATGAAAAAAAAACGTATAACTGTAGTATTTGTGATAGTGTTTTAGGTTATAGTTTATTTCCAAGTGTTTGCAGCCTAATTGTGGAAAAGTAGTTTCAAAATATAATATATGTACAGAGCTTTAAAAATTCTTCATTCGATTTATTCAGTCGGTTTTAATTCAATCGATTTAAAAATATCGCCAATATTGAAAAAAATTGCCAAAATTGAAAAATCGCCAAAAATCGCTAAAATTAAGAAAACTTTAAGATAAAAAAACACCAAAATGAAAACAAAACGTTAAAACTCATAAAAAAAACCTCTGAAATTAAAAAAAATCTCCAAATATTAAAAAAACGCTAAAATTTAAAGATAATCGACAAAAAATGAAAAAATCGCTAAAATTTAAAAAATTAGAAAAATCCCTACACTGATAGAAATTGTGCGTAGTATTATGAATTCCTTCATTAATCCAATGAATTTTTTCATAAAAAAGTCCCCAAAGAAACGTTTCATTGAGTCAATGAAATGTGTTTCATTAAATCAATTTTATTGAATGGTTTCATTGACCCAATGAAAACCTCATAGAGTATATAAAATTTTTTTTCATTAATACTAGCCTAATCGAATAAAATTCATAGTTTGTATGAAATATTTTCGTTGATATTTAATAATTTGCACTTTTTATGAATATTTTAGCATAGCATTAATCTGGTGGTTATTGAGAATTATCATTCGTTGATATTATTTATAAGGTCTGGTCTGGTCCATTTTAATTTATTTCTGCTTTTATTGTTTTATTTTTAACAAAATTGTACAATCTTTCTTTACATTTTTTATAATTTGTGTTAAAAGATGACATATTTTCTTATATGTCGGTACAAAATAGGATTTTTATTCATCTGGCTTGGAATTCTGAAGAACGACCGACGATTAAATTACGACCATATTAGATAAAAATGTCAAATATTGTTACAATGCTGTTAAAAACAAATTTGGTATCGTTTAGCATAACGTTTTTGTGTAACATCGTAAAACGATAACAATTTAGGTCTCGTTTTGAACAAAACTATGTCGTTTTTCTTAGAGAATCTGTTCCCTAGAATTTCGTCAAAAACTGTCAAGAACTGTTTAGAAGAAATTTTTAATATTTTTTTATTTCAAAATGATAGTACAAAAAAATTTTTTTTTTCTTATTGCAAGTCAAAATTTTATTGAAAAAATTTGAAAATTTTTTCTTTGATTTAATGAATTTTTTTTATGAATTATGAAAAATTCATAAAAAATGTTAATGAAAAAATACCAATGTTTTATGATTTTCATTTCAGTTAATGAATTTTTCATTAAACCTATGAATCGATTTTAATGAAATCGTTTCATTAATACTATGAAGGAAAATTCTATCAGTGTAAAGTTAAAA